>CM062297.1:538070898-538502052 GCA_031216915.1 Pictodentalium vernedei | reverse complement strand
CAAACGGGGACGTTATCATCTAGGCATTATACAGAGGCATTCTATGAAGTTGCAATGAAATCCCTTCATAAATATGACCTGTAGACTGTGCTAATGGTTTTCGGGTTTCGGGCTCGGGCAGCCATAACAGTTGACCGATCACGACCAAAAGGGGACGTTCTCATATAGACATGACCTAAAACCTGCATATGAAATTTTGTGACGATCAGACTTGAACCTTCAGTAAAAAACTTTAACCACAAACTTTAACCAAAAACTCTAAAAGTTAATAGACGGACAAAAGTCATTACTATAGCCCTCACTGTAAACAGTCGGGCTAAAAACGTGTCTGAACGAAAAGATTGTCTTGTTTTTAACTCTTGTGGTTCACTATACATCCTACTATGCTGGACCCCCCTAAAGATGTTGTACACCAAAAATGAAAGGATTCTCACTGGAGGATCTGAAAAAGAAGATGTTTAAAGAAATTTTCTCATATTGCACTCCAAAAAAGAGCCCAAATATTAACCCAGGGACCCAATAGGAACACACTTGAATCTGACATCCGTAGAGATAGTATACCAAATGTGAAAGGATTCTGACAGGTGAAAAGTTTTAAAGATTATTCCCCATATTGCACTAAGCTGATATGCAGGCTCCTGTATTGAGCCCAAATATGAACCGAGGGGATTAATCTGAACACACTGAACCACCCCCCCCCCCCCCCCCCCCCCCCCCCCCCCCCCGAGATGTTGTATTCCAAATTTTGAAAGCATTCTGACTGGTGGGTCAGAAGAAGATTTTTAAAAACTATCCCCCATATTGAATTGAGTTAAAATCCAGGCTTCCATAGATCTGAAGAAGAGGATTTTCAAAAATAATCCCCATATTGAACCAAGTTAAAATTTGGGTTTCCATAGGAAGCCCAAATATTAACCTAGGGACTTGGTTTGAACAATCTTGAATCTGACCCTCATAACAATGATGTACACCAAACATTAAAAGATTCTGACTGGTGGTTCTGAAGAAGAAGATTTTAAAGAATATTCCCCATATTGCCCTAAGTTAAAAATTTGGGAATTTTAACAAACTTGTATCTCCCCCCCCCCCCCCCCCCCCCCCCCCCCCAAGAGTGATGTATTCCAAATATCGAAAGAATCTGACTATTGGTTGTGGACCTGCAGACTGTGCTAAACGTTTTGGGTTTTGGGCTTGGGCAGCCATCACGGTTGACAGATCATGCCCAAACGGGGACGTTATCATCTAGGCATTATACAGAGGCATTCTATGAAGTTGCAATGAAATCCCTTCATAAATATGACCTGTAGACTGTGCTAATGGTTTTCGGGTTTCGGGCTCGGGCAGCCATAACAGTTGACCGATCATGACCAAAAGGGGACGTTCTCATATAGACATGACCTAAAACCTGCATATGAAATTTTGTGACGATCAGACTTGAACCTTCAGTAAAAAACTTTAACCACAAACTTTAACCAAAACTCTAAAAGTTAATAGACGGACAAAAGTCATTACTATAGCCCTCACTGTAAACAGTCGGGCTAAAAACGTGTCTGAACGAAAAGATTGTCTTGTTTTTAACTCTTGTGGTTCACTATACATCCTACTATGCTGGACCCCCCTAAAGATGTTGTACACCAAAAATGAAAGGATTCTCACTGGAGGATCTGAAAAAGAAGATGTTTAAAGAAATTTTCTCATATTGCACTCCAAAAAAGAGCCCAAATATTAACCCAGGGACCCAATAGGAACACACTTGAATCTGACATCCGTAGAGATAGTATACCAAATGTGAAAGGATTCTGACAGGTGAAAAGTTTTTAAAGATTATTCCCCATATTGCACTAAGCTGATATGCAGGCTCCTGTATTGAGCCCAAATATGAACCGAGGGGATTAATCTGAACACACTGAACCCCCCCCCCCCCCCCCCCCCCCCCCCCCCCCCCCCCCCCGAGATGTTGTATTCCAAATTTGAAAGCATTCTGACTGGTGGGTCAGAAGAAGATTTTTAAAAACTATCCCCCATATTGAATTGAGTTAAAATCCAGGCTTCCATAGATCTGAAGAAGAAGATTTTCAAAAATAATCCCCCATATTGAACCAAGTTAAAATTTGGGTTTCCATAGGAAGCCCAAATATTAACCTAGGACTTGGTTTGAACAATCTTGAATCTGACCCTCATAACAATGATGTACACCAAACATTAAAAGATTCTGACTGGTGGTTCTGAAGAAGAAGATTTTTAAAGAATATTCCCCATATTGCCCTAAGTTAAAAATTTGGGAATTTTAACAAACTTGTATCTCCCCCCCCCCCCCCCCCTCCCCCAAGAGTGATGTATTCCAAATATCGAAAGAATCTGACTATTGGTTGTGGACCTGCAGACTGTGCTAAACGTTTTGGGTTTTGGGCTTGGGCAGCCATCACGGTTGACAGATCATGCCCAAACGGGACGTTATCATCTAGGCATTATACAGAGGCATTCTATGAAGTTGCAATGAAATCCCTTCATAAATATGACCTGTAGACTGTGCTAATGGTTTTCGGGTTTCGGGCTCGGGCAGCCATAACAGTTGACCGATCATGACCAAAAGGGGACGTTCTCATATAGACATGACCTAAAACCTGCATATGAAATTTTGTGACGATCAGACTTGAACCTTCAGTAAAAAACTTTAACCACAAACTTTAACCAAAACTCTAAAAGTTAATAGACGGACAAAAGTCATTACTATAGCCCTCACTGTAAACAGTCGGGCTAAAAACGTGTCTGAACGAAAAGATTGTCTTGTTTTTAACTCTTGTGGTTCACTATACATCCTACTATGCTGGACCCCCCTAAAGATGTTGTACACCAAAAATGAAAGGATTCTCACTGGAGGATCTGAAAAAGAAGATGTTTAAAGAAATTTTCTCATATTGCACTCCAAAAAAGAGCCCAAATATTAACCCAGGGACCCAATAGGAACACACTTGAATCTGACATCCGTAGAGATAGTATACCAAATGTGAAAGGATTCTGACAGGTGAAAAGTTTTTAAAGATTATTCCCCATATTGCACTAAGCTGATATGCAGGCTCCTGTATTGAGCCCAAATATGAACCGAGGGGATTAATCTGAACACACTGAACCCCCCCCCCCCCCCCCCCCCCCCCCCCCCCCCCCCCCCGAGATGTTGTATTCCAAATTTGAAAGCATTCTGACTGGTGGGTCAGAAGAAGATTTTTAAAAACTATCCCCCATATTGAATTGAGTTAAAATCCAGGCTTCCATAGATCTGAAGAAGATTTTCAAAAATAATCCCCCATATTGAACCAAGTTAAAATTTGGGTTTCCATAGGAAGCCCAAATATTAACCTAGGGACTTGGTTTGAACAATCTTGAATCTGACCCTCATAACAATGATGTACACCAAACATTAAAAGATTCTGACTGGTGGTTCTGAAGAAGAAGATTTTTAAAGAATATTCCCCATATTGCCCTAAGTTAAAAATTTGGGAATTTTAACAAACTTGTATCTCCCCCCCCCCCCCTCCCCCAAGAGTGATGTATTCCAAATATCGAAAGAATCTGACTATTGGTTGTGGACCTGCAGACTGTGCTAAACGTTTTGGGTTTTGGGCTTGGGCAGCCATCACGGTTGACAGATCATGCCCAAACGGGGACGTTATCATCTAGGCATTATACAGAGGCATTCTATGAAGTTGCAATGAAATCCCTTCATAAATATGACCTGTAGACTGTGCTAATGGTTTTCGGGTTTCGGGCTCGGGCAGCCATAACAGTTGACCGATCACGACCAAAAGGGGACGTTCTCATATAGACATGACCTAAAACCTGCATATGAAATTTTGTGACGATCAGACTTGAACCTTCAGTAAAAAACTTTAACCACAAACTTTAACCAAAACTCTAAAAGTTAATAGACGGACAAAAGTCATTACTATAGCCCTCACTGTAAACAGTCGGGCTAAAAACGTGTCTGAACGAAAAGATTGTCTTGTTTTTAACTCTTGTGGTTCACTATACATCCTACTATGCTGGACCCCCCTAAAGATGTTGTACACCAAAAATGAAAGGATTCTCACTGGAGGATCTGAAAAAGAAGATGTTTAAAGAAATTTTCTCATATTGCACTCCAAAAAAGAGCCCAAATATTAACCCAGGGACCCAATAGGAACACACTTGAATCTGACATCCGTAGAGATAGTATACCAAATGTGAAAGGATTCTGACAGGTGAAAAGTTTTTAAAGATTATTCCCCATATTGCACTAAGCTGATATGCAGGCTCCTGTATTGAGCCCAAATATGAACCGAGGGGATTAATCTGAACACACTGAACCCCCCCCCCCCCCCCCCCCCCCCCCCCCCCCCCCCGAGATGTTGTATTCCAAATTTGAAAGCATTCTGATTGGTGGGTCAGAAGAAGATTTTTAAAAACTATCCCCCATATTGAATTGAGTTAAAATCCAGGCTTCCATAGATCTGAAGAAGAAGATTTTCAAAAATAATCCCCCATATTGAACCAAGTTAAAATTTGGGTTTCCATAGGAAGCCCAAATATTAACCTAGGGACTTGGTTTGAACAATCTTGAATCTGACCCTCATAACAATGATGTACACCAAACATTAAAAGATTCTGACTGGTGGTTCTGAAGAAGAAGATTTTTAAAGAATATTCCCCATATTGCCCTAAGTTAAAAATTTGGGAATTTTAACAAACTTGTATCTCCCCCCCCCCCCCCCCCCCCCCCCCCCCCCTCCCCAAGAGTGATGTATTCCAAATATCGAAAGAATCTGACTATTGGTTGTGGAGAAAAGATTTTTTTTTAAATTTTGCAAATATGCTGACTCAGAATTTTTTCGATGCCCTCTGCAGAACACCCTGACCTAACCGATGGCAATTTATTTTACCATTAAATTCTACTGGTCCTAAGGATGCATCGTACCAAATAACAGTTCTCTGTTCCAAGTGGTTTGGGAAATATGGGCATTTGAACATAATTCTAGTTTTAGCTCCTAGGGTTCCCATGGGGATACAGGAATTTTTTTTCTGCACGAGTCAAGTACTTATAGCCTCCGGAATTTACGGCAGCATTCGGCAATGCCATCGCAAGTGCAGTTGTTTATATGGAGTGTGATCTTTCAAAGTTTGCATCCACCACATCGCACGATAAGCATTACATTAAACTATAGCCCAAGAACATTAGGTTTCACTAGGGAAAAAAATCGAAGAAAGCTGATTTTTTCAGGGAATGTCGAGTACATGTCACTGAACGATTAGACAAAAGTCCCCTAAAATCCCAGTTGAGCTTTTTTTTCTACAGCCTTTTTTCGAAAACGCGTTTGAAAAAAATTTTAAAAATCGCACGAACTTTGTAACCTCGAATTGATCCAACTGTATTTTTTGTTTACGCGTATTTCGAGCTACATAATGTCTAATATACATTTACCTAGAGGAAAATGTGCATTCTGTGACAATTTCTGCGAAAAATTATTGAAAATTCACAAAAAAGTATCGGATTTACGCAAAAAATGACGATTTTCCTAACGGATTTGCCCAAAGGGTCGTAGTACAGAACGGGATGTTAGTTGGACAGACGGTAAAAAAATCCACCACCATTTGAAGACTTTTATCATTGCTTACAAAATAGACATTATGGAAGACCCCCTCTGCTTCTGGCCGAGTTCCCCTTTTGGCATAAAATTCGTCAGCATGAGAACTCAACTATTTTCGGGCTTGGGACCGAACAGACACGTCTGTGTCTGGCAGCATTAGATCAATAAATAATATTTACAGAATGTACAAAAATCAATAAATAATATTTACAGAATGTACAAATCAATCAACATGGATTAAGTTACAATGACTATTATCAACGCTATATACAGAAATGACATGACCTATATACATATTATTCATCGAACTCAAAAATTTCCGACAGGACAGTGTTTCTGTGGTTGTTACAAGAATCCGAACTGCAATTACACAAACCTGAGCAAGAGAGTCCTGCCTTCTTACACCCACACCTTTTTGTACAAGCACTCTTGCAACCACAACTGATCAGATTCAGTAGGTTATCGGGGGCACATGGCTTTGTGGCTGCAGTCGGTACAAGAAGTCCATTGTCTAGCGACCACCCCCAATCCGTCGGAGGAAGCGAAGTGCCCAGCCATTGTTGGACCTGGAGATAACATCTGTAGACATGTTGTTGTGCAGCATCGCTGCTTGGTGGGAGTGAGGCTAGGTCGATGGGTTTATTCAGTTTAGATTTTGCTACATAACGCTTGTAAGTGACATATCTATATTGGTCGAGAGAGGAAACAGTTTTACTCCCGTATAAGATCAGGAGAAGTTGTTCCCTGGCAGCGGCTACTGCATTTGGTGTTCTGTCATCCGCCAAAATTGTGTTGACATACTGTTGTGAGTCGCTAGTAACATCGGAGACAATTGTACTGAATAATTTCTTACCAACTCGAAAGAGTGCAGAAGTAGTGTCACAACCACTTATAGAATGTGCTACAAGGAGGTTGCTTCTATGGTCACCCATTTTGGTTGCTATTTCACTAACTGAAACTAGTAAGTTTGGGGTAATGGAATACATCATGTGAATATTACATCCCGGTTGAACTCGAGAGGTAAGAATGACTAACAAGTCTGTGTCTGTTCCCACAACGACAACATTGTTGTCATCTTGAGCGATGTCAAGTGCAGTTTCGGCTATCAGTACATCAGCGTCAGCCTCGGCCTGCTTGGACTGAATATTGATAGCAGATAGCTCCTGCATTAGAAGATCGATCAGTTGGGTTTTGTTCTTGGCATTTGCAAGGAAATCGGATTGGGGTGTGGTGGCTGGTAACTCGGGTGAGATATTGATATCAATGGAATACCTGTCTTTAGATCTACGGGCTTGTTCCATGCCCTTTGTCGACATTGTACAAGCATAACTATCAAAAACAACCACGACGTTTGCCCCAAAATGTCTCACTAGATAATTGGAATATGATGTACATATGTCCTTATATGACGACTGTTTAGGCCATACAACTGCCCTCAATAAAAATCCACCATCTACAACAAACAGAGAACGTTCTGGGATTTTAGTTTGCTCGGAACCGTATGTTTTGAGGATCTTACCGAGCGTGCTTTTCTGTGTCTTCCTCATTCCAGCAGAATCAAACAATGCTGGTGGTTTCGGGGCGAGTTCATATTTGAGATACTCTTCCATCTCTGCTTGTGACTGAATAACACATGTGATGCGGTTGAACAGAATTGTGGGGTCAATCACTACCTTACTTCCACGGACTATGATGCTATTTGCCATCGATGCGAAAGACTTCACAGTGTCAACACGTCGTAGTTTGATGCTGTTGAACGTTTTGCTTACAACATTCGATACGCAACATTCACCAATTTTGCGAACTTGGTCACAGTTCACAGTTTCGTCGGCCACAAGCCCGGTCGCTATAGAGACTAATTGTAGTGGATCTCTATTCTGAAAGGGGGCATGCACTCTGAGCCAGTTCAATAATTTGGTGATATCATTGGCATCAGTCAATTGTGAACTTTGACGGAGATCCCGATGTTGTTCGCCATGACCAGTGTGAACATGAACAAAATTTTCGAGAGCATTACATATCGGAAGGCAAAGAGGTAGTCCATGTACCCATTTCGCAACAGTGCTATCGGTTATTCCCCTGCCATGTGTGAGACCACCAGGGAGCTTGAACATTCTCATTAAACACTGCTCTATGGTCTGATCAGAATATATCCCGTCCCAGAATTTATCTGAGCGCCTTATGGTAAAGTAACCTTTCTCAGTGAACAACTTCAAATCATCCTGTTGCATTATTTCTGTTAGCTCATTCATCTGCTGCAAATAGAGATGAGAACTTTTTGCATATGCAAAATGACCACCTGCGTGAAATACTGGAATCATATTGCGAACACAATATGTGTGGAGTTCCCAGTCGCCTGTGCGCTCTGCTCTCAAGAACAACTGGAGAAGACCTATTTGCTCGTAGTATTGTACCCAAAGCTTTCCTGTGCGTCCTACGGACGCATTCTGGAGCAGTTCGTGTAATTTTGACAGTAGATGGTTTACACTTTCTTGATTGACAGCGTCAGCTGTTGTACAGTCACCTCTGGCAAGTCCACAGAATATTTCATTGACTTCTGTGCAGTCTATGTTATCTAGTGTTCGGCTTTCTTCAAACACAAGTTTTGTAATGGCAATTTGTGTTAGCAAATGGGCACGAACTACTCTTGAATATGCATGACCACTGATCAAATGATGGATTGACCAACCAGCATAAACAGTCCCCCAAAGTTCATCCAAGCCGCTACCAGCCATGATCGAACCAATTGCCCCTATGAGTACACATCAAGGGCGTGCACACATTACATGCCAATGCATCTTGAGTGTAGGCGAACACCACATTATGTGATTTAATCGAACATGGAAACTGAAACAATGATGCTATAATACGGTATTTGAATGAGAAAAGTCGATGCCGTTTGAATTTGAGTTTAGGGGGTATGGTTAATATTTCACATGTTTCACCAGTTCATTATGGAATAAATGACTATTGTTATATATCATTATAAAGCCACTGCTTTTCTGCAATTTTTGATATATAATTTAACTCCCAAAGTAGTCGTAGATTTGATTTAATGGACGTTGTGTACTGTTGTGTGTATGAAAACAATAAATTTTTTTTCGTAATTTTGTACATTTTCGTGAATATTTCACCATTGAGTGTGAGGATTGGTACAAAGTTGGCATTTTCTGTTGGGGATATGTATTCTCAATATAATTCAGCACGATATTTATGATTCTCACCCAACTGAGGCGAATAAGAATGAGAAATATGGAGCTGGGTCGAATTTTTTTTAAAATTTTTTTTTTCATCAAAAAAACGCTATAACTAAAAAAGCTCAACTCAGATTCGCGGGGACTTTTCACACTTTATCTGCAATGTGTGTCCCGGAAACATATAAAAAAATCAGCTTTCTCCGATTTTTTTCCTTACTTTCTCATTTTTATGTCTAATGTGCCTGGATAACTAGATGGTGTCACTTGTGTGCAAAGCATACTATAGTGTATCCCCGCATTTGCATCTTTAACTTTGTATGAATGCTTGATACAAAGATGAAATGTATTATATGACACACTAAAATTATATTGAGTGGCGCAGGTGACACAGCTTCGTGTGCACCTACAGACTCCACAGCAACATTTGAGCATGGTTTTAGCGTTTCTAATTACATACATGTACTCTGGGAGCCTTTCGCCGGAAACGGTCTAAGAAAACATGAAAGTGGCAACGGTGGCACAGCCACGTGGCACCACAAAAATCCGAAACCTTCGTGCACAGCTACAGACCCTACTGCACATCTCAGCATGGTTTTAGCGTTTCGAATCGCATACTCTAGGAGCCTTTCGCCGGAAACGGTCTAAGAAACATGAAAGTGGCAATGGTGGCACAGCCACGTGGCACCTGAAAAATCCGAAATCTTTGTGCACATCTACAGACCCTACTGCAACATTTGAGCATGGCTTTACCATTTCGAAATACATACTGTAGGAGCCTTTCGCTGGAAATGGTCTAAGAGAACATAAAGGGGCAACGGTGGCACCGCCACGTGGCACCTGAAAAATTTGAAACTTTTGTGCGCATCTACAGACCCTACTGTAACATTTGAGCATGGTTTTAGCGTTTCGAATTACATACTCTAGGAGCCTTTCGCCAGAAACGGTCTAAGAAAACAGGAAAGTGGCAACGGTGGCACAGCCATGTGGCACCCCAAAAATCCAAAACCTTCGTGCGCATCTACAGACCCTGCTGCAACATCTGAGCATGCTTTTAGCATTTCGAATTACACACTCTAGGAGCCTTTCGCCAGAAACGGTCTAAGAAAACACGAAAGTGGCAACGGTGGCGCAGCCACGTGGCAGCTGAAAAATCCGAAACCTTCGTGCGCATCTACAGACCCCACTGCAACATTTGAGCATGGTTTTAGCGTTTCGAATTACACACCCTAGGAGCCTTTCGCCAGAAACGGTCTAAGAAAACACAAAAGTGGCAACGGTGGCACAGCCACGTGGCAACTGAAGAATCCGAAACCTTCGTGTGCATCAACAGACCCCACTGCAACATTTGAGCATGGTTTTAGCATTTCGAATTACATACCCTAGGAGCCTTTCGCCGGAAGCGGTCTAAGAAAACACAAAAGTGGCAATGGTGGCGCAGCCACGTGGCAGCTGAAAAATCTGAAACATTCATGCACATCTACAGACTTTACTGTCACATTTGAGCATAGTTTTAGCATTTCGAATTACATACCCTAGGAGCCTTTCGCCGGAAACCGCCTAAGAAGACACGAAAGTGGCAATGGTGGCGCAGCCACGTGGCAGCTGAATAATCTGAAACATTTGTGCGCATCTACAGACCCTCACAGCACATTTAACAAGCATTTCCATTGCAGATTGTATCGGCATTTTGACCAGTGATTCCTTTTGTCCAATTTTCATGGATTTTTCAACAACATTTGAGCATGGTTTTAGTGTTTCGAATTAAATACCCTAGGAGCCTTTCGCTGGAAACGGTCTAAGAAAACACGAAAGTGGCAACGGTGGCACAGCCACGTGGCACCTGAAAAATCTGAAACCTTCGTGCGCATCTACAGACCCCACTGCAACATATGAGCATGGATTTAGCGTTTCGAATTACATACCCTATGAGCCTTTCGCCGGAAAAGGTCTAAGAAAACACAAAAGTGGCAACGGTGGCACAGCCACGTGGCACCCCAAAAATCCGAAACCTTCGTACGCATCTATAGACCATACTGCAACATCTGAGAATAGTTTTAGCATTTCGAATTACATACCCTACGAGACTTTCGCCGAAAACAGTGTAAGAAAAACATGAAAGTGGCAGTGGTGGCACAGCCACGTGGCACTCATAAAATCCGAAACCTTTGCGCGCATCTATAGTCCCTACTGCAACATCTGAGCATGGTTTTACCGTTTCGAATTACATACCCTAGGACCATTTCGCCGGAAACGATCTAAGAAAACCCGAACGTGGCAACGGTGGCACAGCCACGTGGCAGCTGAAAAATCCGAAACCTTCATACGCATCTAAAGACCCTAATGCAACATATGAGCATGGTTTTAGCATTTTGAATTACATACCGTACGAGCCTTTCGTCGGAAACGGTCTAAGAAAACACAAAAGTGGCTACGGTGGCATAGCCACGTGGCACCCGGAAAATCCAAAACCTTCGTACGCATCTATAGACGTACTGCAACATCTGAGCATCGATTTAGCATTCCGAATTACATACCCTAGGAGCCTTTGAGCATGGTTTTAGTGTTTCGAATTAAATATCCTAGGAGCCTTTCGCTGGAAACGGTCTAAGAAAACACGAAAGTGGCAACGGTGGCACAGCCACGTGGCACCTGAAAAATCCAAAACCTTCGTGCACATCTACAGACCCCACTGCAACATATGAGCATGGATTTAGCATTTCGAATTACATACCCTACGAGCCTTTCGCCGGAAAAGGTCTAAGAAAACACAAAAGTGGCTATGGTGGCATAGCCACGTGGCACCCGGAAAATCCAAAACCTTCGTATGCATCTATAGACCGTACTGCAACATCTGAGCATCGATTTAGCATTCCGAATTACATACCCTACGAGCCTTTCGCCGGAAAAGGTCTAAGAAAACACAAAAGTGGCAACGGTGGCACAGCCTGTGGCACCCAAAAAATCCGAAACCTTCGTACGCATCTATAGACCATACTGCAACATCTGAAAATAGTTTTAGCATTTCGAATTACATACCCTACGAGACTTTCGGCGGAAACGGTCTAAGAAAACATAAAAGTGGCTAAAGTGGCACAGCCACGTGGCACCCGAAAAATCCGAAACCTTTGTGCACATCTATAGTCCCTACTGCAACATATGAGCATGGTTTTAGCATTTCGACTTACTTTCCCTACGAGCCTTTCGCCGGAAACGATCTAAGAAAAACATGAAAGTGGCTTTGGTGGCACAGCCATGTGGCACCCGAAAAATCCAAAACCTTCGTACGCATCTATAGACCATACTGCAACATCTGAGCATGGATTTAGCATTTCGAATTACATACCCTACGAGCCTTTCACCGGAAAAGGTCTAAGAAAACACAAAAGTGGCTACGGTGGCACAGCCACGTGGCACCCAAAAAATCCAAAACCTTCGTACGCATCTATAGACCATACTGAAACATCTGAGAATAGTTTTAGCATTTCGAATTACATACCCTACGAGACTTTCGGCGGAAACGGTCTAAGAAAACATAAAAGTGGCTAAAGTGGCACAGCCACGTGGCACCCAAAAAATCCGAAACCTTTGTGCACATCTATAGTCCCTACTGCAACATATGAGCATGGTTTGAGCATTTCGAATTACATTCCCTACGAGCCTTTCGCCGGAAAGGATCTAAGAAAACACGAAAGTGGCTACGGTGGCACAGCCACGTGGCACCCGAAAAATCCGAAACCTTTGTGTGCATCTATAGACCCTACTGCAATATATGAGCAAGGTTTTAGCATTTCAAATTACATACCCTACGAGCCTTTCGCCGGAAACGGTTCAAGAAAACACAAAAGTGGCTATGGTGGCACAGCCACGTGGCACCCGAAAAATCCAAAACCTTCCTGCGCATCTATAGCCCCTACTGCAACTTCTGAGCATGGATTTAGCGTTTCGAATTACATATCCTACGTGCCTTTTGCCGGAAACGGTCTAAGAAAACACAAAAGTGGCTACGGTGGCACAACCGCGTGGCACCCGAAAAATCCGAAACCTTCCTACATATCTACAGATCATTTAGCAACACCCTAGTGTAATTTTAGAACTCCGAATTACATAGGTTGGGACTATTCAGCAAAAAAGTGAAAAAATAACGCATTTTTTAAGTGGCTCCACAGAAGCCACCTGGTGGCACAAAAATTTAAAAGTTGTATTTTTGGGTTGCACAGACCCTATCGAACTGTAGAAAGTTACAGCGTTTCGAATTACTAAACCGGACATACGGAAGTACGGCCGTACGGACGTACGTACGGACGGACGGAGATCATGACAATATCCCCGCATTTTTTAAAATGCGGGGATAATGAAAGACACTGTCAATTTCACTGCGTGAGAAATTGACAACTCTCTCGCCTCATGATTGATGGAAATCGACATTGTTAACACTGTAGCAACCGCTCCTTGTGAAATCAATAAGCTGGTTCAGGTACAGCAGTCTAGAAATAAACTACGATTCAGGACCAATTTTTTAAGTTTATCAATTTGTTTGTTTCACAATTCAATCAACATGGAGAAGCGGAAAACTGTTCAGGGATGGGTATTTCAATCGGCTGGCCTTGAGTGTGATGATCAGGACGATGAAAAACTAATTTATTGCAAGATTTGCAGAAGTTTTTATGGAGATAACACATGTAACAAGCCAAACACTCATGGCAGGGTTGAATTACAAGTGGATAAGTTTGTAACTGGAACTACCGTTATTAAAAAGAATAACTTTATGGACCACATTACTAAAAGTAATGCGCAATAATGTGCTCTCACTAGACTTCAGGAGAGAGAACGCCTGAATATTCAAGGAAAGAACTCAGAGGCAGAAGGTGCCAATCCCAAAGGTCCGTCAGCATCCATGCAGTTGGAAATTCAAAACACCAGCATCGCCTCCAGTCAACTAATAATACCAAGTCACTTTCGCAAATTAACGGTATTGCAAAAAACCCCAACTCACTCTCAAGTTTCAGCTCACACATCATATTGCTTCAAGTGGTAAATCTTTCATGACCTACTAGCATTTTGCAAAGTTTGAAAGGACTCTCCATGGGGTAGATCTGGGAAACGCTTACGTAGATGAACAGTTGGGGGTAGAAATGACTAAGTATTTGAGTATTAGTAACAGGATTAAAAATATCACCGAGTCCCTGCATTCTTCTTCAGTTCATTACTACAGTGTCATGTGTGATGGGTCAAGCAGCACAAAGACTATGGATGAAAAAGAACTATATATAATTAAAATGTGCAAGGACAGTGCTCCTGATTTTCAAGTCATTAGCCAAGATGAACCTGATGAATGCAGTGCACAAGGACTTAAAAAGTCATTTGACAATGCATGAAATAAAATTAATTTTAGCTTTGATCGCAAAGACCGAGACCTTGGGATGTGCACTGATGCAGCTGCGGTGAACAAAGTTTTATATAATCTGATCAAGGGGGAGTTGGGAAATCACTTTGTGTTGACCTTGTGCCCAGCTCACAAGTTTCAGCTCGCAATAAGGGAGGAGTTCAAGATATCCACATTCAATTCAAAATGCAAGGAGGACTACACAAGTATATACTATCTTTTCAAAAACCTAAATTTGGAGGCTTATGAAGCGCCAGGCGGTGTTTATGGGAGAAAAACTATCGTCATAAGTGGCCTGCAGGTTCCCGGTGGATTAAACACCAAGTTGGGGCACATAAAAAACCTACCTGTATTTATAGGCTTCGCCAACCAACAAATAGCCTCCCCACATAATCAAACCATGAAAAAATCTGTTCCGGTCATACAGGGAATAAATACCAACATCAGCAATACTGACCTAATGGTGTTTGATGCTGTCAAATATGACGTGTTGGTCATCTTAGCTCCATTAAGTAAAGTGCTACAAGATAACCAACTTATTTCCCTAGGGTTAATCACAATTATCGCAACAACAATAAAAAATATAAAGGGAATGGTGTAGGTTCTCCAGAAAAAAGGGGTTGCTGCATTTACCATGGAAGACATTTTCCCAAGAACATGTAAAATACTAAATGAAATAAAAAATGAAATCAATAAAATTACGCCTGAGCGACAAACTCGTCAAGACATCTCAGAAAATGCACAGGGTAACTTCACTTTATACCATGATTACCTTTTATCTGTGTCTGTTGGTGATGCTTTGACAAAAGTTGTGTCTGAGATGCATTCCATTCTTGCCAAATTAGAAGATTCAATGGTCTCGCGATTTTCCACCATAACTGAAAATCCAATGTTTCAAGCAATGGAAAAATTCTTAAGATACAAGAGCATATGTTTTCGTTGATGCTGAAAGCCTTTTAGAAAATGTCAAACTTATTGCTGAAACCTTCGATCATCCATTAAAGGCAAAGGGGTGTGACCTCACATGTTTAAAACTGGAACTTGCAATATTGGTTGAACATGTGACCCAGTTTTTGCCAAAAGAATCATCTGTGAAATGCTGGCCTCAGCTTTTTCAGATCAATGAAACTCTAGAAATAACGAATATCCTTCACATTGCAGAAGTGTGTATCGTTTTGCCAATCTCAAATGCTAAATGTGAATGAGTGTATTCCTTTTTATGGAAAGTGTACACCAAAAACACAATGAAACTCACAAATACTAACTCTTGAACACATACTGAAACTCCGTTGAGACACAGATTACTCTCCTGAGTGTTATGGACAGACTCACAAACTCACAGACTAACAGAGTTCTGCATGCGTAATTATTGGATAAGGAGTGTGTTGTTTCCGTAGACAAAAAACATTTGTTGTTAACCCTTTAATGGTTGCGTTTGGAAAGAATAATAAACGGCATTTAGATTTGGTTTGTCGCCACAGCAATTCTTGTTTGGCTAAATTTAAATTCAAATATGAGGACACCAAGGTGTCTATTGATCTTTTTAAGAAGGGTGATTGGTTCTTTACCTTTGACTTGTGTTCTGCAAATCATCATGTTCCTATTTTTCCTGCTCATTCCACATATTTGAGTGTCTCCTGGTGTTTTGGGAATGGGATGGTTACATATTTTGAATTCAGGGTTTTACGTATTGGTTTAGGGACTGTTAGTTACATTTTTTCAAAGTTGATGAGGGCTGTTGTCACCTATTGGAGATCCAGTGGATTGAGAATTATCATGTATCTGGATGACGGTATTGGGGCAGGTGATTCCGTTGTGGAGCTGACAGAAACAGGCCAGAGGGTACGACAAGATTTGTTGCTGTTCGGTTTTGTGATTGCCGAAGAAAAGTCTTGCTGGGTACCAAACCAAACAGTTAATTGGATAGGGTTTTCATGGGATATGTGCTTGGGTAAGATTAGTGTCACTTCCGAAAGAAAAGACAAATTGAGAGTATCAATTGCATCGCTAATGTATCAGCTGAAATGCACCTCTTCAATGCCGGTGAAATGTTTAGCTTCTTTAGCTGATCAGATTGTGTCAATGAAACTAGTATTTGGTTGCCTTGGCCAACTGTGGACTTGGGCTATGTATAGTTGCATTCTTTCGAGGGTTAGTTGGCATTCTCAGGTTTTTGTTAGCGATGAGGCTACAGCTGAATTGTTGTTTTGGCAAAGCAACTGTGTTGCACTTAACGTATTGTGGTTGGATCAACAGGGTGATCGCTCATGCAATTTTTCTATTTTCACCAATGCCTCCAATGATGACTATGGCAGTTATTTGACCTGTGATGGGCAGTCGACTATTTGACCAGTGAATGAGGGTGTATGGTGTGGTGTAATGTCGAGCGCTGGTCTCGCTCGACCCTTTTTCGATCTTTTTCATGCCTTTGCACTCTTTCACTTTTCCAACTCGTTTGGAAAAGTTTCTTAGCTTGAGTTAGTTTCGAAGTAGGGCTTGCACTTATGTTACAGCCAATTGTAAACAACTGTGAGTAGGTTGAGAAGAAACAGATTTTTTACTTTTTTTAGGACTAATTAAAAAAATAAATTTTGATATTCTGTGTGTTGGGTGAAGGGTTAACTTTCAGTCAGTTGAGGTAAAAATTGTTTAGGGTCTGCAACCAAGATTCAGGTCAATTCATAAATATACATTTAACTTCATTTGGCCAAGTACCTGTGTATGAACCATGTCCACTTCTTGAGATATGTAAAAAAAAATTTTCCTCTCTGAAGCCTAGAAACCTGCAACAAAACAAACATAATACAAATTAATAAATTCTTCAATGTTATTATCATTATTATTTTTGGTGTGTAAAGTCATGTTCAGAATCAATGGACATATTCTCACTTCAGCAAAAGTACGGTGAGGAAATAATAATGATATTGGTAACAGAAAGAAATCAGAATCAGCAAAACTAACTAGGAATTTAACTATTCTAAAATTTAATTAGAACAAGAGGCCCCAAGGGGCCTGAGGGTGCTCACCTGACATGGTAGCCTAAATATCAACCCAGAGAACTGATTTCAACAAGTTGCATCTGCTCCTCCTAAAAAAAAAGCTTATACCAAATATCCAAAGATTCTGACCAGTGTATCTAAAAAAAGAAGAAGATTTTTAAAGAATATTCCTCATATTGAACTAAGTTATAATTCTGGCTCCCACAGGGAGCCCATATATGAACCCATGGACTTGGCTTTAACAAACTTGAATCTCACCCCCCTAAGGATGTTGCACACCAAATATCAAAACATTCCGACTGCTGGATCCGAAGAAGGAGATTTTTAAAGAAAATTCCTCATTTTGAACTAAGTTACAATTCAAGCTCCCACAGTGAGTCCAAATATGGACCTAGGGACATGGCTTGAACAAACTTGAATCTCACCCCCCTAAGGATGCTGCATATCAAATATCAAAACATTCCAACTGCTGGATCTGAAGAAGATTTTTAAAGAAAATTCCTCATTTTGAACTAAGTTATAATTCGGGCTACCACAGTGAGCCCAAATATGAACCCAGGGACTTGGTTTTAACAAACTTGAATCTCACTACCCTAAGGATGCTGCATACCAAATATCAAAAGATTCCGACTGCTGGATCTGAAGAAGAAGATTTTTTAATAAAATTCCTCATTTTGAAATTTTCAACTTAGTTACAATTCGAGCTCCCACAGTGAGCCCAAATATGGACCTAGGGACATGGTTTGAACAAACTTGAATCTCACCCCCCTAAGCATGGTGCATACTTAATATCAAAAGATTCTGCCTGCTGGATCTGGAGAAGATTTTCAAAGAAATTTGCCTGAAATGCATTAATTTCAAATTCGAGCTTCTACAGTGAGCCCCAATATGAAATCTAGGGAGCCGATTTGAACAAACTTCAATCAGATCCACCCCACAATGTTGCATACCAAATAAGATTCTGCCTGCTGAATCTGGAGAAGAAGATTTTTTAAGAAATTTGCCTGAAATGCACTAAGTTCGAATTCGGGCTTCTATAGTGAGCCCAAATATGAATCCAGGGGGCCGATTTGAACAAACTTGAATCAGATCTACCCCACAATGTTGCATACCAAATATCAAAAGATTCTGCCTGCTGGATCTGGAGAAGATTTTTTAAGAAATTTGCCTGAAATGCACTAAGTTCGAATTCGAGCTTCTATAGTGAGCCCAAATATGAATCCAGGTGGCCGATTTGAACAACTTGAATCAGATCCACCCCTCAATGTTGCATACCAAATATCAAAAGATTTTGCCTGCTGGATCTGGAGAAGAAGATTTTTTAAGAAATTTGCCTGAAATGCACTAAGTTCGAATTCAAGCTTCTATACTGAGCCCAAATATAAACCCAGGGGGCTGATTTGAACAAACTTGAAACAGATCAACCACACAATGTTGCATACCAAATATCAAAAGATTCTGCCTGCTGGATCTGGAGAAGAAGATTTTTGAAGAAATTTGCCTGAAATGCACTAAGTTCGAATTCGGGCTTCTATAGTGAGCCCAAATATGAATCCAGCGGGACGATTTGAACAACTTGAATCAGATCCATCCCACAATGTTGCATACCAAATATCAAAAGATTCTGCCTGCTCGATCTGGAGAAGAAGATTTAAGAAATTTGCCTGAAATGCACCAAGTTCGAATTCAGGCTTCTATAGTGAGCCCAAATATGAATCCAGGGAGCCAATTTGAACAAACGTGAATCAGATCCACCCCACAATGTTGCATACTAAATATCAAAAGATTCTGCCTGCTGGATCTGGAGAAGAAGATTTTTAAAGAAATTTGCCTGAAATGCACTAAGTTCGAATTCGGGCTTCTATAGTGAGCCCAAATATGAATCCAGGGGGCCGATTTGAACAAACTTGAATCAGATCCACCCCACAATGTTGCATACCAAATATCAAAAGATTCTGCCTGCTGGATCTGGAGAAGAAGATTTTTTAAGAAATTTGCCTGAAATGCACTAAGTTCAAATTCGGGCTTCTATAGTGAGCCCAAATATGAATCCAGGGGGCCAATTTGAACAAACTTGAATCAGATCCACCCCACAATGTTGCATACCAAATATCAAAAGATTCTGCCTGCTGGATTTGGAGAAGAAGATTTTTGAAGAAATTTGCCTGAAATGCACTAAGTTCGAATTCGGGCTTCTATAGTGAGCCCAAATATAAATCCAGGGAGCCGATTTGAACAAACTTGAATCTGACCCCCCTAGAGATGTTGTATACCAAATATGAAAGAATTCTGCCTGTTGGATCTGAAGAAGAAGATTTTTAAAGAATAATCCTCATATTGCACAAAGTTAAAATTTGGGCTCCCATAGAGAGCCCAAAATATCAACCCAGGGACTCAATTTGGACAAACTTGAATCTGACCCCCCCTAGAGATGTTGTATACCAAATATGGAAGAATTCTGACTGGTGAATATGAAGAAGAAGATTTTTAAAGAATAATCGTCATATTGCACTAAGTTCAAATTTGGGCTCCCACAGGGAGCCCAAATATGAACCCAGGGACTCGATTTGAACAATCTTGAATCTGAGCCCCCTAGAGATGTTCTATACCAAATATGAAAGAATTCTAGCTAGTGGATCTGAAGAAGAAGATTTTTAAAGAATAATCCTCATATTGCACCAAGTTAAAATTTGGGCTCCCGTAGGGAGACCAAATATGAACCCAGGGACTCGATTTGAACAAACTTGAATCTGACACCCCCCTCCCCTAGAGATGTTGTATACCAAATATGAAAAGATTCTGACCAGTGGATCCAAAGAAGAAGATTTTTAAAGAATAATCCTCATATTGCACTAAGTTAAAATTCGGGCTCCCAGGGAGCCCAAATATTAACCTAAGGACTCGATTTGAACAAATCTGAATCTGACCCCCCTAGAAATGTTGTATACCAAATATGAAAGAATTCGGCCCATTGGATCTGAAGAAGAAGATTTTTTTTAATTTTGGAAACAAATTTAGGGTGCTATCAGAGTTATGCCCCCTGTGGTGCCCCCTGTGGGCGTGGCAACATTGTTTGAACAAATTTGAATTGACATATGATAGGGAACATGCACAGCAAATTTTGTTGAATTTGGCCCGGTAGTTCGTGAGAAGAAGTCGATAATGTAAAGTTAACGCCGGATGGACGACGACGGACGACGCGGACGACGGACAGAAAGTGATTAGTGAGCTCCCCTTGAGCTTCGCTCAGGTGAGTTAAAAAGTAATATAAAAAAATGATTCAAAGTTCTTTTACACTAATTGGTTTACAGAAAATAAAACAGTGATACACATCAATTATTGAAATAGACCAAAATACAGTTCGACAGAATCCAGTGGTGGTAAATCTTGTAAAGAAATTTTTCAGCTGGTAGTATTAAGTCCAAGAATTTGTTTTCAGAAACAGTATCCCATAAATTTGTAATGAAATATTCATTTAGAAATTTCAGCAGTCCCTGATAAAATGCAATAAAATGATCAGCAAAATTTAAATGGAGTTAAAATCCAATAAATATTGGCGCCACAGGTAATTTCAAAAATAATCGAGTAGAATCCTGGCTTTTCATAAAAATATATTCTGTTTCACAGCTTCTATTCTATTTTACAAGATGAATAAATTCTCTTCAAAATCCTCTTTCGGAATCACTTTTCCAAATTCACAAAGAAGCACTGCTTCTATAATAATAAAGCACTGTCCTGCAACAATAATAATCTCCAATGTAAACAATTGCTCTGTTATGAATAGAATGTCTATCTGAAATGAGTTTATCTGAAAAGAGTTTTTGAATTCTGTTGACAAAGATATTTAAATTTTATAGTAAATTTCCTTTCATATTATACCTACCACAATTGATGGCTTGCACAACAGTGGAAGACCCTAACTCAGAAAATATACACTATTTTGATCTTTCCCAAGGGATTTGGGAAAGAAAAGTGGTGCAAAAGCACCAAGAAAAAATAGGCCAAAACTGGGTCGAGTGCTACCGGCATGCACCCAGTAGGGGACGCTCTTCTCCATGTACATGTCCATGGCTTCCGGTATCCAGTGCACAGACAGTAACTAATGAATCATTCTTTTGAATACACCAACAATGGAGTTATGTGATCGGCGGGAAGGAAGGATTCTAACCCGAATAAGAAGACAGGAGGGCCTCCATGTAAACAATTGTGGTAGGTATAATAAGAAAGGAAATTTACTATAAAATTTAAATTTCTTATCAACCTACCTTACAATTGTTTACTACAGGCTGAATAGACAATAGGATGGAGGGAATCACATAACCAACCCCCACATAACCCGATTGCACTGGAACCGTGGACAGAGGAAGAGGTCTCTAGGCCTATCAAACCATAGCATCACACAATTATTAGTAAAAGACAATGAGAGGTGAGGCGTATGGTTCTGTGCGATGCACAGACAGAAAGGACAGTAACAGCACAGAGCTGAAACTGAGCATGTAAGAAGCCTAATGGCTCCTGCAACTGATGCAGATAGAAGGTGGAGAAAGTAGAAGCACTTCTCCAGTAGGCTTCCTGCATAACATCCGACAACTTGATGGAGTTAACATAAGCCCAAGAGGTAGACAATGCACGCACCTCGTGGGCAGAAATACGATTAGTAAAACAATCGTTAGCCGCTAGACGAGTGTAAGCCACGCACATAGCAAGAGAAATCCATCGAGAAAATGGATTGAGGAGAGATCTTCTGTCGACCAGGAATAAGAGACAGAAAAAATTGTTTCCTGCCTTTCCTAATGAACTGTGTCCGATTGAGATAAATGCGAATTGCACGAACCGGACAGAGCAAATGGCGATTACCCTCAGCAGAAGGAAGAGCCCAGATACAGGTAGGAGGTTGTGTCATTTCTGGTATCTGACTCTTGGCCAGAAAGGAGCAATCAGTGGTAAATGTAACACTGTTGGGAGAGCTCCTGAAAAAGGCCGGATCAACCGATAGGGAGTGCTCACCAACCCACCTAGATGAAGCAAAAGCCATCAGAAAACTTCAAACGCTGTCTTGTGAGAAAACGCATATCCACCTGGGATGAAAATTCAAAGGGCGGACCCCCCTCCCCCCCAAGCAAAGCAGCATCCAAGAAAGATTCCATCTTGGGGTAAGCTGCAGAGTCCTAGGCCTTTTCAAGGAAAAGTGCCGAACAAGCTTGGAGAGGTGTGAATTAGAGCCGATACGACACTGTCAAACATACAAAAAGGTCTCAGAAAGCATGGACCTGTACCCTTTGATGGTAACCGGCTAGAGACCCCGAGAATCAAATAGATATACCAGAAACTCCACAATCAGTGAAATCGAAGGAGTGGCATAATCAACAGAGTGACCGGCACACCATCGACAGAAGGCCTTCCACTTAAACGCATAGGCTAAACCAGTGGAGTGCCTCCTTGAAGAAGAAAAGCACTCCATTTCTCGTATTGAAAAAACCTCTACAGAGGAGACAGGACCTGACAAAAGATATGCATGAATGACACAATGAAGTCGGGTCGACATGAAACCTTCTCAGATGAAATTGGCAAAGAAGGTCGCAACGTAGAGACGTGCTGGAACTGCCCCAACAGAGAGGGGAGCTAATTGATCCACACCCACTGAGGCGACAGGGTTGGGATCGGAATGATTTGACAACTACAGGTTCGTATCTTGCTGGAACCTGAGGCCGAATCGGAACCGGCGGGAAAGCGTAGCCAACAAGACTGTTCCAATTGAGTGACAGAGCGTCCATGGCAAAAGCCAGAGGATCTGGACACAGGGACACGAAAGTGTCCACCTGATAGTTCCAACATGTCGCAAAGAGATCGATGTGGGGACAACCACAGAGATCGCAAAACGACCCGAAACACACCCTGTGGAGATCCACTCGGTGGAAAAGACCCTACCTTGTTTGGACAGGGAGTCGGCTAGGACGTTCCGACGACCAGGAATGTGACGAACCACCACTCCGGCATTGACATCCTGAGCGAGCAGCAGAAGATCCCGAGCCAATTCCAAATGTAAGCAACCACTGTCGAATTGTCGGACAACAGAAGGACCTGGCAATTCGAAAGGTGGGGGATCCACTGCCAGAAACTCAGAAGAAGAGCAAGAAGCTCCTTCTGGTGGATGTGAAGAGCTGCTTGATCCTGGTCCCATGCCCCATGAAGGGAAAGACCTAGAGTATCCAATGTTGCACCCAATCCAAGATCACTGGCGTCTGCCGGCAGAACATGATCAGACGTGGGGAAGTCCAACGGAACTCACTGCATAATCCACTGAACATCCGTCCAGGGGAGAAGGTGACAAAGAGACTCCGGAACCTGAAGCACCAGATCCAGAGGATCGACATTCGGCCTCCAACGACTGATCAGAAAGTGTTGGAGAGGTCTGACATGCAGGAATGAGATCAGTCACCGAACTGCAGAGACCGAGCAGCCGGAGAATACTCCGAGCTGTCACAGACGTGGACTGGGACAGAGTCAGGATAGAAGCTGAGAGAATCACTGCCATTGCCCGGGGAACCACCACCGTATTCAGCTGAGTACGGATGTCCATCCCCAGATGATGAACGACTGAGAAGGAACTAGGTCCGACTTCTCCTCGTTGACTCTGAACCCTCGTGACATGAGCGGGCTCAACAGTGTGTCGACATCTGACTCCAGAAAGGCAGCATTGGAATGCCTCTGGAGGATATCATCTAGATATGCTGAAGTAGTCACCCTGGACTGTGTGCGATGGAAGGCTAACACATGCGACATCAGTCGGGTGAAGGCCCAAGGAGCCAGGTTGAGGCCGAAGGGCATGGCCTTGAATTGGTAAACTCGCCCCAGAAAAGCGAACCTGAGATACTTTCGCGATGTCCGATGAATCAGAATGTGAAAGTAAGCATCTCGCAGGTCGATGCTGGAAGCGAAATCTCCCTGGTGAATGGAGCAGCAAACCGACCTGAAAGTCTCCATGCTTAACTGAGGAGCAATGATAGACTGGTTCAGGACACTCAGATCGATAACCGGTCGGAGTCGGCCGTCCTCCTTCGGCACCAAGGACAGACGGGAATAAAATGCCACTGAATGAATGTTCTTGACGACCTTGATAGCCCCCCTTTGACAGGAGATTGTCTATCTCTGTGATCAAAAGTTCCCGATGTGTAACTGTAACGTCTAAAGGAACTTGTATTGGAAGAGGCACTGTCGACAGAGTGGGATGCCTCCGGAAGGATATCCGCAGCCCAGACTGAACACCTAAGGATCGGTTGTGATTGTGGCCCAATGGTCTGCAAATTCTGATATCCTTCCTCCAACCTAGGACGAATCGAGGTGAAGACCTTCATTTCGAGCCTTGGCGAGAAGAAAAACCACCACCTCTTACTATATGAAGAATCCTGAGTCCTCCCTCTAGCCTGCCGACGCTTACCCTTACCCCATGAGTAAGTAGAAGCGGTGGCAGGAGGATCAGCCCTTGGCTTCGCAGAAAAAGCAGAAGGGCACTTGTTAGGCTTTGGACGGCCCCTGCCTCCAACAGAAGGCTGATCAAGCTGACGAAGTAGCAGCTGATATTTGGAATGATGTAGGATGTCATCCCGGAACATTACCGTGAACCATGGAATAGTTGTGGACCCGCCAAAGAAGCAGATCGAAGAGCAGTGCGCTGCCCCTCTGGAAGGGAACGGCTTGTGTCCAACACAGCGTCCCTGCAAACTAATTCCAAGATAGGCGTGTTACAGGAATGCATGTGAGTAAGATGCATGAGCACCTTGGAAAGCACACACAAAGGACCCTGTATTTCTATAATTATTTCTTTGCCCTCAAAAGTTCAAGTTCTTCGTCTGTTTAATGTTTTAGGCCTCATAATCTACAGAATATTACGAGTGGTGGGGCAATTCATCCTTTGAGTGCAAGAAGGCTTTGCACTCAAGGGACAAATTCATCAATTTTATTAACTTGAGTGAAATATCAGATATAAACCATGTAATATTATTTTTTTATCTTTGCATTGGTTGTAAAAAAAGATCATGCAGAAGCCAAAAGGACCATGTGGGAGGGCCTGAGAAACAGATTTTTAACTTTCTAGGCATTAGTAATACTGATATGTTCACCTATGTTATTGGTAAGAGCATGATGGGCAACTTAGAATACACAATATATTTTCTACTGGCCCACAACTGTTGATGCCATGTGTCAAGTCTGCTCAACAGAATGCAGGCCTGCAAATAACCAAATTATAATTGTTTAGGTTACACTTGGGTTACTCCAACTGTAAAATATGCAAATGAACTACACGTAAACCAACGCGCAGTCTCCGATCTAAAAACCAAATTCAACTCGTTGTGCCTTTTAGCAGATCTAATCAGGCTCATGATCGTGTGTTCTCCATCGTGGGTCCCAGATTGTGGAATTCCCTGACAATTAGTGTCAGAACATCAGAAACTATCGATGTCTTCAAAAGAAATCTTAAAACTTTCCTATTTACTGAAGCATTCTCCTAAACCTCTCTAAGAGGCAACCCAAACAGATGTGACTCTTCATTTCAGAAAAGTGTATTTATTTCTGTCAAGCGTTTTAGAGCACTATTTGTGGTTTTATGCTCTAGAAAATCAATTATTATTATTGTTATTATTATTAAACTGATAAAATAATACAACATAAATTAAATTCCTAATTCAGAAAATTTTAACTGTCAGACCTGATAATTTTTCATGATGAACTCATGTCAGAGGTTGTGCATTGCATCTCTGCATGACTAAAAGGATGTGCTGTTTACATCTTAACAGAATTTCCACCAAAATAAACCACACATGCGTGATCTTGCTGAAATGGAAACTGAAGTGAAGTGGAAATTCTTTTTTGATGTACACAGCATGGTTGGTATAGTAGAACAGAGAATGTGGATAAACATCACAACACATTTTTCCTATACATGCATTACCACCAAGTGACATAGCATATCCTGCAAATGGGGTACAATATAAGCTCTTTACTTCCAGACCTGAGGATGAGGTTTGACACAGAGATGCAAAGACTAATCACACATAGGAATTCCCTTGCCATGATTCAAACTGACTGGCATAATTCTTTTTCAAATGCTGGTAAAATAATGCCCTTGTGAGTGGACCTGAACTAGATATGAAGGACTCACAAAATCCATTCCCAATGCATGAATGATGGCAATGATGTGAGGTTTGACTTTTCTAAATTGACTTTTGGAAAAAGCAACTGAAGCAGAACCAACAGTTGCTATTTTGGCTCTGCACACTTGTATGAACTTCAGAAATGCATTGGGGGTATAAAATGCAATTTCCAGCAAACCTGAAAAAATGCAGCTAATGGACCCTGGGAGACTCAAGTGACCAGGACCCAAAGTTTGAACATCCAGCGAGTTACAGCTCATTTGGTCTTGGTCCCAGGTCCACAGTCCATACTATACTTGAGGTACGATTGTGACCCATTTGCAAAATATGTGGCTCCACACACATTTCTGAGTGATAACACTGGAGTCTAAATCTCCCGTGAGTTTGACTTGTTCGGTGTTCACAGTGTTCATCTAATGCATTTGGAGCCATGAAAAACAATTTGCAGCAATTCCGAAAAATGCACTTAATGACCTGGGCGACCTCAATGACCTGGACCCATATTTTGAACTGCCACTGACTTTTGCCTCATTTAGTCCTAGTCCATGGTCCACAGGTCAAATCATGCTTGAGCTACATGGATGAGCATGACCACTTTATAAATTTCTGGCCATGCCCACTTTCCTGAGAGTAAAAATACATGAATGAACTTCAAGAATGCATTAGTGGGTCATAAAATGCTATCTTCAGCAATTCTGACCTAACTTTTTAATCTCCATTCAGTTTTGACTCATTTGGTGTTGGTGCCAGCTGGTTCATAGGTCATACTATACTTGAGATGAGTGTATCCACTTTCAAAATTTTGTCCCCACCCACATTTCTTGTTTGTCAAAATACATGTATGTTCTTTGGGAATGCATTTGTGAAAAATGCACTCAATGACCCCTGCTTGACCTCAGTGACCTTCACACATATTTTGAACCACCATCGAGTTTTGACTCATCTGATGTTGGTGCCAGGTCCAAAGCATACCATGCTTGAGATATGAGCTTGGCCCACTTTCAAAATGTTTGCGCCTGTCCACTTTTTTCAGTCTTAAATACAAGTATGAACTTTCCTAATGTATTATTCGTAAGAAGTGATTTCCAGCAATTCTGAAAAATGCCCTCAAACACCCCTGGGTGACCTCAGTGTCCTTGCCCCATATCTTGATCTTCCACTAAATTCTGACAAATTTGGTGTTGTCCCATGTCCATAGGTCATACCATTCTTGACATATGAGCATAACCCACTTTCAAAAATGTTTGGTCCTGCTGACTTTATTGAATGTAACAATACATGTATAAACTTCTGGTGTGTATTAGGAGGGCCTAACATGTGATTTCAAGCAATTCTGTAAAAAATGGACTCAATGACACAGCGGGTGATCTTGACACATATTTTGAACTTTGTTTTGTTCCCAGGTCCATAGACCATACCATAATGAAGATATGAGCATGACCCATTTCAAATGTCCTGCTCTGCCAACTTTTTTGAGTGATGTAATACATGCGGTGACTTTTTGAATGCAGAAAAAAATGTACGAACTTTGAGAATGTATTGGGGGCCATTGCGATTTCCAGCAATTTTGAAAAAATGCACTAAATGACCCCTGGTAATATTGACCCATATTTATAACCTTCTCTGAATTTCAACTCATTTGGTGTTAGTCCTAAATTCGTAGGTCATACAATGCTTAAGACATGAGCATTAATACCCATTTTCAGAATTTTTTATTCTGCAAACCTTTTGGAGTGATGAAAAACACCCGCGTACCCTTTTTGAGTGGAGCAAAATACATGTATGTATGAACTTCACGAGTGCATTAGGGGGTTATAAAATGTGATTTCCAGCAATTCTGAAAAACAGCACTCAATAACCCCTTGGTGAACTCGGTGACCATGATACACATTTAGAATCTCATTGAGTTTTGACTCATTTAGTATTGGTCCAAGGTCCATAGACAGGCCTCTCATTTGCAACTCCAGGAGGGCCATTTTTGGTTTGCCTCAAATGACCCCAGGTGGGCCATTCTTTGGTTTATGAGGGCCACTTTGGGTTTAAAGAGACCAGGAGTGAAAGCTTGAGTGTACATGACATAACAGTAGTCTGCAAGACATAATGACAAGAGTGATATATATTTCCAGTTGCGCAAGTTTACCCATACAGGCAAATAGAAAGTTGAAAACTGTGTGAACGCGTTGAATTCAGATCAGTTAATGGACCTCCATGATAAGGAGATATACACTGGCTAAAAATTTCTCTATAGACCTGTCAAACACTGAACATCAAGTTAATGGCCCAGCACCCTAACCTCCCAGTTGGCTCCTCCCACCTCCAAATTGGAAAATAATTTTTTTGATTTCCTCTCCCCCAACCCCCAATTGTCAGAATCTACCTCCTCCCCAATCTTAACTAGGACACCCCCCCCCCACCCCCAGGATCTCAGACCATGCCATGGCCCCACCACTGGTGGGATCTGCCTTGTACTGCCAGATTTGGGAGGCTTTGTCAAGATGCACAAGTTTAACAAAAATCAACATTTATTTTATTTTTTTAGGAGTCACTAAGCTCTTACCATGGTTTTCAAAGATAAACAATTGATGTGTGTATTTTGTAATTAGACATCCCTCCAAATTTACAAAAACATCTTCATATTTCCCGCTTCAAATGCCAGTGAAATAAAAGAAACACAACACAAATCATATTTCTTGTGATTTTGTTAACATTTATGAAGGAAGTTGTGATATTTGAACCACTTTTGTTAATTACTCTCTATAATGTTTTCCCCAACATCTATCCTAATTTCGACTGTAGAGGTTCAGTTTTTTACAGATTTATTCCGTCTTTTTTTTTTTAATTACCACCAGTCCAGGAGGAATTGTGCTTTGTTGCCCCCTCTATCTTCGAAGATTGTCGTTTGAGAAGGCCTATTTTCAAGTGCCTTTGATTGAATTAATAATGGTCCGCAGAAATCAGGGTTAGATGGACGTATACCATTTACCGTCCTCAGAATTTTTACTTTAAGCGGACAACTGAGGCCCGGGACAATCGCTCGCCTGAAAATGACAGCCCTGCATAGATCATATCATGCTTAAAATATGAGCGTGTCCGACTCAAAAGCAGTGAGACAGGAAGATTTGTGTTCAAGTTATCATGTGGACAAGAAAGTGGGTAGAAGACAGCAGAATGGGAGAAGAAGTAAAAGAAGTCTTTACACCCCTTTTGAAAGTCATTGGGTTTTGACACATACACATTTGGTGTTGGTCCCAGTTCCATAGGTTACCCCATGCTTGAAATCTGAGTGTAACCCACTTCTGAGAAGAAAAAAAAACTAGTAAAAGAAACCATACCGAAACAATAGTCTGTATGTTTCACACAGACAAATAAAACCTGGTTGAATTTGTCTTCTTCCTGACCTCCTTCTCAAACCCCCACCACATCAGTGCCTCTGTGACCAAGAGATCTGCTGAGAGGAATTTGGAGCATAACAGAGGAGGTTCTGTGAGATGGAGTAGAGTGCCAGAGCAACCAGATCCTACCAGCATGGGGTGATTCCCAGCACAAGGCTTCTTCTACAAAGAGAGCAACTTTCCAAGTCACTTTGACACCTTTTTCCCTGGCCCGACAACCTAACACAATTGAAAACAAGGCTTAACCCTCTACCTAACACAAAAGGCAGGTGACACTTGCAAACAAAATTAATAAACAAGAGGCCCCAAGTTCACTCACCAGACATGGTAGCCTAAATATCAACCCAGGGAATTGATTGGAACATACTGCATCTGCCCCTCCTAAGAAAAGCTGATACCAAATATCAAAACTGGATCTGAAGAAAAATATTTTTAAAGAATATTCCTCATACTGAACTAAGTTATAATTCGGTCACCCACAGGAAGCCCAAATATGAACCTAGGGATCTGGCTTGAACAAACTTTAATCTCACCCCCTTAAGAATGCTGAATAACAAATATCAAAATAATCTGATTGTGGATTGGAAGAATATTTTTAAAGAATACTCCTCATATCTCCCAAACATAAAACCGATATGTGAAAAATAAAAGCATTAGGAGCAGTGGTATGGGGGAAGAAGATGCTTTAATGTTTTTCCATTACTCAGTGTTAAAAAAATGCTGATTCAGCACTTTTTCAAAGTCCTGGACAAGTACCCTATGATAAAACCGATGGCAATTCTTTTTGGACCATTCCTTTCTGCTGTTCCTCAGGAAGCTTCACACACAAAAAAAATTCTCGGTACCATGAAGTTTTGAAGATGAGGGTGTTTTAATTTTTTTTTTATTTTTAGTTCATGTGGTTTGCATGGAGGAAGGAGAAAAAATTTTTTTTTTGGGGGGGGGGGGGGGGAGGGGGGGGTATAAATTAGGTAATAATTCAGACTCCCACACAAAGCCCAAAAATGAACCCAGGGAATTGGCTTTAACAAACTTATATCTCACCTCCCTAAGGACACTGTATACCAAATATCAAAAGATTCTAACTGGTGGATGTGAAGAAGATTTTTGAAGAATATTTCTCACATTGAACTAAGTTATAATTCAGGCTCCCAAAAGGGAGCCCAAATATGAACCCAGGGACTTGGCTTGCAAAAACTTGAATCTTACCCCCCTAAGGATGCTGCATGCCGAATATCAAAACATTCCGACTGCTGGATCTGAAGAAGATTTTTAAAGAAAATTCCTCATTTTGAACTAACCAAAATATCAACCCAGGGAACTGATTTGAACAAGTTGCATCTGCCCGTCCTAAGTATCCAAAGATTCTGACCAGTGGATCTAAAAAAAAAGATTTTTAAAGAATATTCCTCATATTGAACTAAGTAATAATTCGAGCTCCCACAGGGAGCCCAAATATCAACCCAGGGACTTGGCTTGAACAAACTTGAATCTCACCCCCCTGAGGATGCTGCATACCAAATATCAAAACATTCCGATTGCTGTATCTGAAGATGTTTAAAGAAAATTCCTCATTTTGAACTAAGTTATAATTCAGGGCTCCCACAGTGAGCCCAAATATGAACCCAGGGACTTGGCTTGAACAAACTTGAATCTCACCCCCTAAGGATGCTGCATACCAAATATCAAAAGAATCTGATTGGTGGAGCTGAAGAAGAAGATTTTTAAAGAATATTCCTCAAACTGCACTTATTTTTTTTGGACCATTCCATTCTGTTGGTCCTAAGGAAGCTTCATACCAAATAAGAATTCTCAGTCTGTGAAGTTTGGAGATAAGGGCATTTTAATTTTTTCTATTTTTAGCTTCTGCGGTTCCCATGGGCGACAGGAAAATCAATTGGCATAAATTAAGCATTTATGACCCAATAAGCCCTTATATCAAATTTAGTCCAAATCAGCCTCTCAATTTGTTAAAATAGAAATTCCGGGCGGAGCAAAAATTCTTGCCCCTCCAATAATAACGGCAAATATAGCTCCTCGAACTTCTCTTGAACAAATCTTAGTCTACACCTCAAAAGGAAGGTACACACCAAATATCAAGTCTGTGCTACTGCTGGTTCAGAAGAAGAGGATTTTTTATGATTTAAGCACATTTTTGGGGCGTGGCCCTACCAAGGGCGAACAACTTGATTTGAACAAAATCAAACTGCGATGTCACAACAAACTATTATCTCAAATTTCACTTAAATTGGTTCAGAAGATGCAAACTCCATGTTCATGGCCGACGAGTGATCACGAAAGCTCCCCTGCCTGAAAGTTAGGAGAGCTAATAACTATTTTTTTCATTTTTTGCATCCAAAACATAGCTTATGACTACTCATTGGAATAAGATCAATGAGCTTGTTCGAATGAGGGGTCATGAGCAATGCTTTTGAGACAAAAACATTCAAAAATGAGGATTGAGTGGTGATTTTGGTGAATAGCACTGGCCAGTTTTGGTCATTACATTGGGTAAAGAGTTAACAGGATAAACAAATTTCAATACATCCATTGTACTGGTGTTGTATGAAACCATTGTTTATCATTCAAAACATGTGACAAACTAACTGTGGCTTCCCAAGTTCCCAGACAAATTTGATAGGATCATAGGATTATGTTGTGCAGCAATAAACTGTTCAGCTTCTAAATATTAAAAGTCACAGATGTCATTTTTTAGCTGTCCCCCAAACTAAGAACTAAGAACGGTTAGTAATATCTGAATATATAATATACATGTATTTAACATTTTGAAATCTGTCTCGTCAGATCAGGCCCAAGGTTGGTCATGTTAAAACTGAACTTTATATATTAGAAAAACTTTCATTCATATTGTATCAGTTGAAATAAACTGCAGGAGTACCAGATGCAAACTTTCATCCCAATTTTCTTTGTTAATAATTTCAAGCCACTGACAGGATTTCTTGGGTAGCTCTCTTAGAAATGATGTCACTTGGAATTATCAACAACAATATGTAACAGATCTTCTTTTGTGGTATTCCTCCTGCAGCTAATTCACGCTGGCATGTAGCTTAACAACAAGTACAGTACAGTCACCGTGGATTGGTTGTAATCCATGCATGAGCAGGTAATAAAAATCAGTAGCAGCAATATTTTAAGTACTCAGTACTTCATGAATTAAATGTTCGATGATGATTTCTGTAATTAGTATTTGGAATCTAATATTATTGTGTCTGTGGAAATATTGCCCACGCTTAGAAAGTGACCAGTCCATGGGGACTGTAAGTTACAAAAAAAACTGCTCCAGAGATAGTTCTTGATAGCACTAGACACAATCTCCCTGACTTAATGTCTTGCACTTCACTGGTGGCCCACTGGCATAGAATGTTACTAACCCTGTCAGAAACTTTCACCTCCCATCCCCATCATGTTGTATGTCATATTTGGAGCTGTTGTGTATGCATATTTTTAAAACATTAGTTGGCAACACAAATAAGGGGCAGGGAAATAACTCTTGACAATTTTCATTGGTAGTGTTGGGAGGTTATGAAATTTTTCCATGGTTTCGGTTTCTACTCGTTAATTTTTAAAGAAGAGTTGACTCCGGTTTAGGTTTCGTATTTTTTTTTTAGAGAAAAATATGCAAGTATTAAGCACTAAAAACACTTGGATTTTTTCCCAAATATTAGTTTAATAAAAGTTCAAAGTGCAAGTACCTTCCCCTCTCTAAATTAGTTTAAACAATATTTATTGGAACATATTACATTTGCTGTATAGAGAATGGAATACTTGTCAAAACTTAATTATACAATATTACACAGCATGAGAATAGAGAAGATACATTTTAAAGGAGGGATTCGACAGAAAGCTTAGAGCTTATTTGGGTCATCTCCCTAACTCTTGGATAAACTGACACAAGACGATGGTTAGGATAAATAGCTAGACTCATGCATCGTCACCTTGGAGACAGATGAAATTTAGTAAGCAGCCCGCCTAACTAGATCAATTATCCACTGTCCCTCACTGAACCAAGGCACCACATCCACCACACAAGCAGTCACCAGACACGACGGCATGATGACGCATCGTCAAACAGGTCGATGCCATTTCCCCAACAGATTTGAGACAATACGTTTTAATACACACAAAAGTAATCACTAATGCAAAAGCGCACAATCCACATTGACTGGGAGAAGGGGCAGATGGTGGGGCAGGTACGGGACTAAGGTTGGCTCTATCCGAATAAGAAAGCAGTTCAGTGAGAGTCAAACCCCCATAGCTGATGATGCGTGAGATTGTTTAAACTTGCCATGTAGAAGAAGAGAGAAGAAATAAAGGGAATGATAAAAAGATATAGAAAAGAAATAGAGTCAGCTTGAACACAAAATGCAATATCCTCGAAATAAGTACAAAAACACTGACACTGCTTGTGTGGTGTACACCTGCTGAGAGGGATGGCATGTGGGGCCTTAGCTGAACGGGACCTCTGGCAGAAACATGATATGGTAAGAATCTATTGCAAACTGGGTAAATGTGATTCTTATATTTAGGTAAATGACAGGAGTGTTGCAATCACCGAAATCTCCTACTCAGTGTGCCCATGGAGGTAGGCCTAAAATAGGGGTGTATCCTTTCGCCAATTCTTTTCGCATTGTAAATCAAAGGTTTATGAGATGAACTTCTGCATAGCGATTAGGGGTAGCAGTTGGGGACTTGAAGATCCCAGGGCTATTTTGTTGCAGACGATATGGTGCTAGTGGCAGAAAGCGAAGAGTGACTAGCAAAAATGCTGGAAATTGTTGGGAAATATGGTAGCAAATGGAGACTCGAAATTAATGAAAGCAAGAGCAATGTTATACCTCTGGGTTGCAACTTTCAGTGGACCCCACTCAAAGGTGGAGAGTGGGGGAGTTCTGTATTCCATAAGTTAGCAGCAAACGTCTTAGTGTAGGAGAGACGGGTGACTACGAGTATCTGGGGTAAATATAAACATCACAGGAAGAGGTATCTCCCGAAACCACACAAATAAATTGATTCTGAAAGGGAGGCAAATCCTTAACCAAATGAAACTTATAGGGAGAAACAGTTTCAATAAGGTTTTCATGGAGAAAACCATTTGGGAAATGGTAGGTCTGCCAAGTATAAGATATAGTACGGAAGTGGTGCCCCTAAACCAGACGGCTGTAAAGAGCTTGGAAATCCTGCAGAACGATGCAGGCCAATGGATAACGGGGTCGAGTTGTGCCGCGACACTAGAAGCAATAAGGGGTGAGCTTGGGTGGATGAGGATCAAGGACAGGATAGACTTATTGAAACTCGGTTATCTTAATTATTTGGTAAATCCCCCCCCCCCGACAGCCGATGGAGTAAAGTAATGTTCCTGAGAATTTTCAACTCAAATATCAAGACAGGGTGGATGGTCCAAGTGAGGGAACTAATAGAACGACTCATTGGAGATCTTGGACCTAGACGTTGGGGCAAACCAGGGTAAAAAAAAAATGCTGATAGAATCACCGATCCAATGTCGAGTTGTGACAGCACAAAAGTGGGTTTAATCATTATCAACTTATCGTCCGGAAACCAACTGTTTACAATTTACTATGTGAAGGGTCCTTGTGACCTTGACCTTTGACCTAGTGATTCCAAAATAAATAGGGCACTTTCTTGCACCAATGCCAACCTACCTATGAAGTTTCATGAATGTAGGTGGAACCATTGTCAAATTATCATCTGGAAACCAATTGTTTACGATTTATTATGTTCAAGGTTACTGTGACTTTGGCCTTTGACCTAGTGAGTCCAAAATAAATGGGGGTCTTCGACTCACCTAGGCCAACCTACCTATGAAGTTTCACAATTATCAAGTTATCGTCCGGAAACCAATTGTTTACGATTTACAATGTTGAAGGTCACTGTGATGTGACCTTCACCTTTCCCCTAGTAAGTCCGAAAAAAATAGGGTTCTTCCTCTCACTGATGCCAACCTACCTATGAAGTTTCATGAACTTGGGTTGAAACATTATCAAGTTATCATCCAGAAACCACCTGTTTACAATTTACTATGTTGAAGGTCACTGTAACCTTGATCGTTCACCTAGCGAGTGCAAGATAAATAGGGTTCTTCCTCTCACTGATGCCTACCTAACTATGAAGTTTCATGAACATGGGTCGCACCATTATCAAATTATCATCTGGAAACCAATTGTTTTGATTTACTATGTTCAGGGTCACTGTGACCTTTACCTTTGACTTAGTGAGTCCAAAATAAACAGGGTTCTTCCTCTCATGACGGCCAACCTACATACGAAGTTTCATGAATGTGGGTTGAACCATAGTCGAGTTATCATCTGGAAACCAATTGTTTACAATTTTTTATCTTCAAGGTCACTGTAACCTTGACCTTTAACCAAGCAAGTCCAAAATTAACAGGGTTCTTCCTCTTACCGATACCAACCTACCTATGAAGTTTCATGAACATGGGTTGAACCATTATCAAGTTATCATCCGGAAACCAATTGTTTATAAAGCCCGCCCGCCGTCTGCCCACCACAACTCGACTAAAAATCGTCAGAGAATGGGTCATGGAGAATGGAAACCTTAATTGGCAAGAAGGGGTCAAATCAAAGAGGTCTTTGGGTGGCCTGCATGATAAAGAGCAGCCTGGTTTTAAAGAGTACCTTGATGGCACCTTTTGGGGGGGGGGGCACTATTGTTCAAGCTGAAGTCGCGGTCCCTGAAGCTGAGGAGAAAAATTGGGAAAAACATGGAAAAGGAGTTCTAGATGTGTAATTCGGGCATGGTGGAGACCCTGAAAAACTTTCTTCTAGACAAAATATCAGTCTAAAAGAATAAGATTCACTGGAGTATAATGGGTGAAGTGGTTTGGGAGAATGAAGGACATGTGGTTAGTGGGAGAGCAGGGAGACTCAAAGGAGAGGGTTAATATGCTAATTGGAAAGATTGGGAAGAATGGGGCAAGGGATGTCATCAAGCTGTTCATCTCCCGAGTGTAGGGAGGAGAGAAGAGTGAGAATAGGGAGGCAGTTGGGAGTACAGGGGTAACCAGGGCCTTCTTCTCTGAGAACCACGACAAATCAGCAGCCGGCCAAAGTGTTATTATTATTAGTTGTAGAATGAAATGTTGTACAATCTCGAAAATAAGATGATTTTCATCGCTCTTGAAATATTCAGAACCAAAAAGACATATGAATACGTCTGTTCTGAATGGAAGTATATCGATCATAACATGACGAGCATCTGTATAAATTGGGCAGTGCACCCGAAAATGTTCAGGCTCTTGTTCATTACAATGGCATAATGGGGTCAATGCAAGATGATTATTATATCATTGTGCATTAAAGTACTATAATGTAAATGCATCCTGCAGTGATAAATTTGTGCTGCATGAGATTCGCTAATACTATAAAATGAAGGCAGCTGTTGGTTACTTTCATTCAAGAAGGCCTTGAAGTTATTCAATGAAGAATTGTCTCAGATGGACACAGGCAAGTTATTCCACTGGTCAGGAACATTAGAAATGAACGGACACTAGTACAGTTGTTACAACAGAATGGAACTCAATTATTGTGAGGTGACCAAGATTAAGTGAATGATTCATGGAAGAGGTAAGCAAGGGAACTTTGTTGGAAATACAGGAGGGAGACAGGCGATGATACATTTTAAAAAAAACTGAATTAACTTGTGTTTGCAGCATCTTTCTTGCAATGTCTCCCAGAGTGTTTCAGAATATAGAGCGGCCTTAAAGGCACTTACAGCTGCCCCTGTAATTATTCTGGATGCAGCTATCTGTATTTTTTCCAAGTCGGCTATTTTGGATATCGAACAGTTATCCCAAACTGCATCCGCGTACTCAAGGAGGTCTAATAAAGGCAAAGTATATTTTTTCTAATACTTTACGGTCAAGATTAAATTTGTGTCTCCTCAGTAGGTCTAAACGTGGCCAGGCCTTTGAGCATATATGGTCAGTGTGATTGTTCCACGTCCATTAACTATTTAATATCACTCCTAAGTGTTTGTGGTGGCGACTTCCGTTATCTGGGTATTACCAAGAAGTAGTGGAGGGTGGACAGAGGGAAGAGGGATTACTTCTACATGAAATACGCATACTCTGTTTCATTGGGATTAAGTTCAGCCAACTAATATCTGGACCCAATGTTCTATTTTGAATAAGTCCTGATTGATTTGGGTCGAGGCTTGTTCGAGGTTCTCTACAATAAGGTATAACGATGTATCGTCTGTAAAGAGCCGGATACTACTGTGTAAATTTTTAGTTATATCACTGATGTAAATCAGGAACAAGGGTCGAGTATAGACCCTTGTGGAACTCCACCGTTAATGCGTCTCCAGGAGGAAGACTCCGATGCTAGGACTACCCTTTCTGACCCATTCAAAAGGTAAGACTTCAGAAACAATAGTAGTTCTCCTGAAATGCCAATTTGCACAAGTTTGTGGGGGAGACCAGTGTGCCATACCTTGTCAAAGGCCTTGCTAACATCACAGAAGACCACCCTTACTTCTCCATCAAGCACTCAACAGAACTCATCATATATATCGGTCAGTTGTAGGACAGTTGAGTCACCTGGACTCAAGCCAGATTGAAATTGACTAAGGGCATTAGTCTCATTCAAGAACTGCCGTAAATGCTTAAAAACACATTTTTCAAATACTTTACCAACACAGCTGAGCAGTGAGATTGGGCAGTAATTAGTGAATTATTCAGCAATATGTTAAATAATACCAAGAGTGACTCACATAGTGACGCTTTACTTTCCTCAGGGAGACAGGGACTTATAAGATCAGGCCCGGACACCTAAGACACCTTTATCATCTTCATTGTGTGGGCTGGTGTGTCAGGGAGTGAGGCATTCGAGCCATTAACTGACGAGATAGAACAGAAGTATTCATTGAATGCTTCTGCTCTCTCCGTCGACGAGGAGTACATATTGTTCAAGTAACTGATGGAAGGAGTTTCTGCTACATAGTCATTACCAATGAACGTCTTTAGGGTCTTCCACCACTGTGATGAGGATGTTTCATTACTCGACAGGGTAGATTGTACTTTAGTTATGTATGAAGCTTTGGAGTTTCTTATAGCTGTTACAACTTCGTTACGTTTGAGTTTGTATTTTGCCCATGACAGTGGATTGTTTTTGCATTTAGCTATTCGATACAGGTGTTTTCTTTGTCTTATCAGAACAGGCTCGTCATTTTGAAAATTGCAGGAGGGCCATCATGGTTCACCTCAAATTACCCCAAAAGGGCCATTTTGGGTTCACCTAAAATAACCTCAGGAGGGTCATTTATGATTTGCAGGGGCCATTTTGTTTCAGCCTTATGGATAGACAACTAATATCGTTTTAAGGTACATGGTTTGTATAATTATGATGTTTGTCGTCGCGTAATGCATAGATGCTGGCTTGAATATTTGGAAGCAAAATACCAGGTTACCCATGACACTCTCCAACAGTGAGTGTTTGTTATAGTTATCTTGCATCCAAATAACTAAGCCCGCATCTATACATAACATGACTGTAAAAGTCAGTGCACTGTGCTCACCGCCAGATGCCGGTAAGTTGGGACGAATCAATCAGATTTGGGGAACGAATCGTCCCGGCTATGATTTTGGGACGAAACGTCCCAGGCAAATCATCAGGGTCGATCTGGCTTGGTGATTTCCAAGAGTTGTTTCAGTCTGATGTACAATGTAATAACTAATTACAACTTTGGAATTGGTAGGCCTTCTGCTCATATTTGGAAAGTTACTTACTGTCTCTGGGTGACTGCATTGACAACACACTACAAACTTCACAAATTGCTCTTTTGTTGCATGTACCTCCTTCAATCTGCAAAAATTGCCGTTTGAAGCGGCCGATTTTGAGGTGCCTTCGACTGAATTAATGGGCCGCAGAAATTGGGGTTAGGCAGATGTTTACCATCCACAGAATTTTGAACTCAGGCGAGTGACTGAGGCCCGGGACGATAGCCCGCCTCAAAATGACAAGCCTGTCAGAAGTCTTATCTCGTTGTGCATCCATTTTGGTTGGTGAGGCCTGGAAGTAAACTTGTTCGGAATACGCTTGGATGCTATGTCGAGAAGTTTATTTGTGAAGTTAAACACTATGGTATCAAGGCAAGGGTTGTTAAAAAGTGAGTCCCAGTCTTCACTGGTGCAGGCTTCATTCAATGCCCTAAAATTGCCCTGTGAATACAACCATATGTACCTTTTAAAGCTAAGAGGTGGCGGTTTAGTAAATTCAACTTTGATGGAAACTAGCGGATCATATATCTAGAAAAAATTGTCCTAGGTCTCTAAATTATGAGATTATATATAGAGCAGCACATGTACAGTGAGCCATTAATCCAGAAGACAACGAAGATTGTTCACAGAGCCCTGGATATACAGTAAATTTGCACCGACACCCCTCGCACCCCACCAAGACAGGAGGAAAATGCTGTGGTAGCAATGCACAACTTGGTTAACCCTTTACTTAACATGAAAAGCAGACGACACATGCAAAACAAATTTTTGGAACTATTTTTTTCATTTTTTGTCTCAAAAACATAGGTTATGACCCCTCACTGGAACGAGCTTGCTCCAATGGCGTGTCATAACCTATGTTTTGAGACAAAAAATTAAAATGAACTGACGATTTTTTAGAATAGCGATGGCCGGTTTTGACCGTTACGTTGGGTAAAGGGTTAAAAAATGCTGAAGGTATAATGTTGTGAAATGTCAGGCCAAAGAAAAAAAATCCCTTTGTTTGGGGTACCCCCACGAACCATAAACAATTATGCCAACTCTAATAATAAAAAATTTATAAACTAAAAGTCGCTCATTTAGGTCATTGTAACTCTAATTTTTATCTGATTCAACAGTGAATTTCAAACCTATTTTGAGGGTCAAGCTTTCAAAAATACATGTAAAAATAAATATATCGGACAATATAAATGCGGAGCAAGTGGTAAGTTCCAGTTCAGCAAAAGAAACCGCATTTGATAAAGTGATCATTTTACAGATACAGTGCTGTACTGTTGGTATTGAAGGTCATGAAAATTCGTGAATAGGTCATGAAAATTCATGAATATCGTGTTGACTTCCATGTATTGAAAGGAAGCAAAAACCACTCTGTGATTACCAGGACTGCGAAGAACATTGATCTTGCATCAACCGGAACAAAATGGGTGTATGACGCGAAATGCAGAACCGGCCCAAATGTAGTTCAGATTCCTTCCCTTCAAATCTGTTGTAAAATTCCCCAATAAGTTTCATTGGGAACTCAAAACCCGAAAATATGAATATATATCAAGATTTCACCCTTATCACCAGCTGCATTCGATAGCACACATATTTCCTTACATTTGTGCAGAGTAAATTGACCCAAACTATGTGTTATCCTTTATTTATCGAGATTTGAACATGGGTGAAGCATCAACAACCTCTTTGATGTTGTCCCTGTTACTTTTCGCCTGTATCAGCTACAAAAATAATAAGCTGGTGTTACGCCTAAACAAATATCGATGCGGAAATTGAAATACGATTGCATTTGTGCAGAGGATGTTACTGTTTCTGCGTTGGTATTTGTTTTGGCAGTAACTCCAGGTTGTGCAAAAAATGGACGATATCGAAGCAATGGTTGATGATGTGCAATGTTCAAATCTCGATACTGGTGCATCCGTGGGAGGAGGAAATGACAAATACAGAATTCCCAGTCCCACCCACTCAAGGGTACTCTTAGTCCAAACATGGCCTGAAAGTCTGTAATATAATTTTTGGTCTAAACAATATTTTATTTGGAAGAATAAACTCTTAACATTTACATACAATGACAATCTTATATAAACAGTAATATAAAATACAAAAAGAAATATTGAAAGTAAATACAATAAGAGAAGAGGTTTCGGCAACAAGCTTTAAGCTTTTCTGTAGTCGTCCCCTGCATGGTGACAAATATACACAGTTTCATTATAAGACTCAAGCAGGATCCAATATAATTTCTGATTATGAGTAGAATAAGAGAAATGAAACAAGAGGCCCCACAGGGCTTGAAGCGCTCATCTTGAACAGAACATGATATAAACAGTTGAACAGAACATGATATAAACAGAGTCCAAGCATGAGTCTATATTAAGCAATCCATCTCCATAGGCTACACTGTCAATCCTTGAGTTCCTCAGGAGCGACACAAATAATCCGGGCATCATGACTTTTCTTCAGTTGATCATAATGTAAAATGTAGAGCTCTCCTACGAAGCCCCTTGATACAACCTATGTGGATTAATCTTAGTTACACACCTCTAGAGGGTACTAAAAATAAAATTTTTAATTCTTCAGCAACATGGCCAATTACGGCTCCCATAAGGAGCTCAAATATTAACCCAGACGCTCGATTTGACCAACGTTCAATCTGACTTCCCTTGTGTTCCAAATATGAAAGCATTCTGACTGTTGGATCTAAAGAAGAGAAATTTTATAGAAATTTCTTCATATTGCACTAAGTTAAAATTTGGCTGCGAGCCCAAATATTAACCTGCAGATTGGATGTGAACAAACTTGCATCTGACACCCCAAGAGATATTGTATACCAAATATGAAAGTATTCTGACTAGTGGATCTGAAGAAGATTTTTGAAGAAATTCCCTCATATTGTGTAATGTAAAATGTAGAGCTCCCCTATGATACAACCTATGTGGCTTAATCTTAGTTGCACACCTCTAGAGGGTACTGAATATAAAATTTGTAATTCTTTAGCAACATGGCCAATTACGGCTCCCATAAGGAGCTCAAATATTAACCCAGACTCTCGATTTGACCAACATTGAATCGGACTTCCCTTGTGTACCAAATATGAAAGCATTCTGATTGTTGGATCTAAAGAAGAGAAATTTTATAGAAATTTCTTCATATTGCACCAAGTTAAAATTTGGGCTACCATAGCGAGCCCAAATATTAACCTTAGATTGGATGTGAACAAACTTGAATCTCCCTCCCCCCCCCCCCCCCCCTAGAGATATTGTATACCAAATATGAAAGCATTCTGACTAGTGGATCTGAAGAAGAAGATTTTTGAAGAGACTTAAGAGAAAGCACATAATTTTCTGGGAGTCTTTTTTTTCTATTTTCTAAAAATGTAAAAGTCACAAAAACGTATTCTGTGAAAGAAGGAGGATTGGAACATATTTTGAATAATTCTTGGCCGGCATCTTGTGAAATGGTGATTTCTTTAAGAAGTTAATTGCTGGTTTTTTGGTGTTTAAATGTTGGATTTTGAATGACGGATGATACAGTTGGGGACGGTAATATCTACAATTAACACTTTATAGTACGTGAACTGTGTCCTTGACATCACTCGACTATTGTTACACATTTCGATTATGGTGCCTCTTGATTGATAGTGCGTGAAGAGCTCAGTAACTGACCTTAAAACATGACTGAAAGTGTGATAAGCCGTCATGCCCAGGAGCTAAGAAACACATCTTTATCTCCATCTAAACATTTCAAGCTATCATTTTTCAAAAATATATTGTAATTGTGAGTGTGTATATTTTCACCTCTCACTTTCATGCTATGGGTAATGAAAGTAAAAAAAGAAAAAAAGGTGGAAAGGAAAAGAACACAGAAAATCATAGTGCAAATAAATCTTTGTTGGTCGGTGATAGCGAAGATAGTTTACATAAGCCCACACCTAAGAAACAGTTGATTATGACTGACTTTATAGATAAAGAGAACCAGGAGGTTTCCCAGGATCGAAATCGGTTAAAAAATATAGAATCGCAGCTCAGTGCTTTAGTTGAGCGTTTTGACACTTTCACGATAAAAACCACAGAAAATTTTAAAACGTTCTCCGACAAGCAGATAACAAAATTTGAACTTCTGAAACTGAAAGCTGACACAATAGAATCACTTAGTAAAAAAATTGAAGTGCTTGAAAACCGCGTCTTTGAGCTTGAATCAACTCAAGATGAATTGAAAAATACAAATGAGAGACTTAGGAAGGAAAATGATAATCTATGCTCAAAACTAGATAGTTATAAATACGAGCTGAACGATATTGAGCAATACACAAGGAAAGATAGTATAAGGATTTTCGGAATGGAGGACACACCAAGTGAGAGCATAGCACAGTGCGGAGAGAAGGTTGTGAGTCTCTTGAAATACAAACTTTCAGTTAACTTGTCGGCCTCGGACATTTCGATAGCCTATAGGCTCAATACCCGCACACCTAATAAGAAGCGCCCCGTGATTGTCAAATTCACCTCCAGAAAAGCCAAAATTGATGCTATAATCAATAGAAAGAAACTGAAAGGTTCTGGGATTAGCATTGTGGACGATACTACCCATTTAACTACTCTTTATTACAGAAAGCTTTCAGATCTCCGAGTATTACTAATTCCTGGTGTACTAATGGAAAACTTTTTTGCCAAACATCTAACGACAGAGTTCACAAGTCCAGAACAGAAACGGACCTCGACAAACTCGTTAATTCAGTTGTCCATAATATGACAGCACCGAGGCAATCAACCCCTGTCAGTTCTGGAATTCGTTTCAGTGTGTCGGATAGTTATTACTGATTCCGTTTCCACAATATCTATAACCAGTTCTGAAAAAAGCAAGAGCTTTTCAAAATTTAAATGTCTAGTCAAGTCAGTTATAACCCCCCCCCCCCCCCACCCCCCACCGGGCTATATATCAAAATCACTCTCAAGTTCCTCCCTAAATTGGACAAATAGAAACTCACTCCAAGTTCAGTGAATGCTCATCGATGAGACATCTTATATCGTCTTTTAGTTAAATTCCCAGTGGGGATGTCCAGTGAGATGACCATTTTAGTACAGTTTGGCCGATTGAGAGCTAGACTATTGATAGGCACGCCACACACATCAACGGAGATACTTGACAGAGCAGCCGTTTTGTGGGTGGGGCGTGGAGATCAATAATTTTCTTCACCGAATGGCTTCAACTCTGAGGTTTTTCATTAGAAATAATAACACTAAATTTTAAAAATTAATGGAGATACCGGGAATAATATTGATGGTGAGAATGGCAGAAAAACCGGTGTGGGGGGGGGGGGGGGGGTGGAGGGTGGGGGTGGTTTAGGTGCACAGTGGCTACCATCTAGGATCTTCAATCTGTCTCACACATGGAAGCCCCCCACCTCTCCCCAATGCATTTTATTTTCGTGGAACACCTAATCAATCGAAATGTCTATAGTTACCCATGCCCATTTATCTTTTATGTGCTAGTAATGTAACCTGAAAATGGTTATTTGCGCCATTTTGAGGGTAGTGTTTTGCTTCTTTCTGTCAACCTGGAAATGATTCTCGGGTTTCATTCTTATCATGGCTCACCAATCCCTACCTACCCCCCCACCCCCCCCCCCCCCCACCCCGAAAAAAAAAAAAAAAAAAAGAGAGAGAAAAAACATCGTTGCTTGACATTATCAGACCTTCGTGTTGAAATTTGGCTAAAAAACTAGACTTCAATTTTTTGGGTGGTGTGGAAAATATATGACTGATAAAATGTGTTTTGATGAGGTTGATGTCTCAGCTCGTTTAGGATTGTGATGTCTCTCAAGCATTCAATTTTCAGCTCGTTGGGATGTCAGCCATGTCAAGAAGCACAGTACTAGCATTGTGTGTGTATGTACACATGGATAAATGCGTGGTTTTTGTTTACGTTTTGTGTAAAGATAGATATATGGTTATGTACAATGAAACATACAATTCTATATTTAATTTATATATCTCTATTTTCAGCTATTTATTTGTGTGGATAGTTATATAAACAACGTTTCGTGTCAGAGCGCATGTAATCGTAAAGTTGCAACAATACAAATACATATCAACATCAGCACATAGTCGACTTGGAGACGTTCTGCCCTTGGTGTACTTTAGTATAGAACACACTTGGGGCAGAATGGTTCTAAGGCGACGACATATTTGCATACAGGTTGAATGGCCAGGGCTCTTTACTTTTTCAATTGCCACCTGGCTCGATAGCCGTCTATCTTACAGTCAACACTATTCCCTCTCCACCACCTAACCCTTTATCCAACTGAATGGACAAAAACACCCGGTAAATTAACTTAAATAAGACTCATACAGACTGGAATATCGTCTAGGTTTCTCATTAGAACCAAGCAAAGATGGATACCATTGGAACCGGCTCATCAGACCGGCTCCAATGATATCTACAGTTTGCTTGGTTTCGTCAGATATAACCACCAAAATCTTCCTAAAATGTGAAATTGTGATTTTATTATTATTGGAACCTATGTTCGAAGTCCTCCGTTAACTTTCTGTTTTTCTCTCACAGTTGACGTGTTACCACAGTCCTCCAAAGACGGAAAATTTTTATTCACCTCCCCTTTTTTGTTATTGTTTTTGTTCACCAAAAATATTCAACATTTTGGCGCCCTTTCATAAAAAATGTGTTTTATGTACTCTTGTATCCAATGCAACACAACTTTCCTTGTTGATTGGTTGTAGTAATCTAATTCCCTACCCCAATCATGGATAGTATAAAATTTGGAAGTGTAAACTGTCAGGGACTGTCCTCAGATCCTGTTAAACGTAGAGATCTCATCTCTAAATGTAGGAACGATTATGACATTACATTAATTATAGACACTCACTCATCGTCGGATTCTGAAAATAACTGGAAACAAGAATGGGGCTTTGATGCAATTTTCTCTTCTCATTCCCGTAACAAAAGAGGTACAGCAATCCTCTTCAGCAACCATTTCTCTTACGAAATTAAAAATAAAAAAATGGATGCAGGTGGAAACTTCGTTGTATTAGATATTTTGATTCAAACCCAAAGACTAACTATTGCAGCTGCCTACGGCCCCAACAACGATGAACCACAGTTTTACAATACTTTTTTTGGTATTATCGAAAATCTGGGAAACACATCAGTGCTTATAGGTGGGGACTGGAATGTTGCTTTAAACCAAACGATGGATACCTTGAATTACAAAACATTGAATAACGTTAAAAGTAACCAACGCATCCATTCATATATGGAAATGCTAGATTTACATGATGTGTGGCGTTTAAATAAACCACAGACTAAGAGATACACACGGAAAGGTCCACATAGGAAAAGATCACGTTTAGACTATTTTTTAGTCACTTCAGATTTACAAGATCTTGTCCAAAAAGTGGATATAGGCATTATGTATAGATCTAATCACGCACCCATTACAATCTGGCTGAAATTTATAAATCAGGAGAGGACGAGGTCTATGGAAGTTCAACAATAGTTTGTTGAACGACCCGGAATATATCAAAATTGTAAAAAATACTGTTGCAGAAACTGTAACGCAATACTCACGTCACAACAACAACAACAACAACAACAATAATAATAAAAATAATAATAATAATAATAATAATAATAGTCATGGCCCTGGTAGTAGTAGTAGTCATGGTAGTAGAAATAGTAATAACCCACGATCCAACTTTGTCATAAACGACCAATTATTCTGGGAAACATTAAAACTTATGATCAGGGGAAACACAATATCCTACGCCTCCGCCATGAAAAAAAAATCCCAAAATTCTGAACTATTACTCGAAAGAAAACTGAAGGTCCTTACAGAACTACACGATAACGGGGATGAAAAAGTGGCAAAAAATATCGAAGATCTGACTAATGAGCTCCAACAGATAAGAAGTAAGAAAGCACAAGGTATGATAATCCGTTCAAAATGACGTTGGAAAGTGGAAGGTGAAAAGCCTACAAAATATTTCTGTAATCTGGAAAAGAGACAGTATACAGAGAAAATTATTCCCAAGCTTATTAGGGAGGATGGGTCAGAATGTACAAACATACATGACATACTTGGCGAACAAAGTTCCTTCTATGAGTCCCTTTACAAATCAAAATACAAAGAGACTTGTAATTCTGAAGAAAATGAAAAATACTTTTTCGACAACAGAAATCCATACCTTCAAAAACTTGATGAAGACGAAAGCTCCGCACTTGAAGGCCCTTTAACTTTTGCCGAGTGCTTCGATTTTCCAAAAAAGTATGAAAAATAATAAATCCCCTGGAACAGACGGCTTTACAGCCGACTTCTTTAAATCTTTTTTGGAAAGATCTGGGCCAATATCTCGTCAATTCTCTTAACTTTAGTTACACCACTGGACAATTATCGATTACTCAGAGACAGGGAGTAATTACATGTATTCCTAAAGAAGGAAAACCAAAAGCCTTTATTAATAATTGGCGACCAATTACTCTCTTAAATGTTGATCAAAAAATAGGATCCTCGGTAATTGCAAATAGGCTTAAGAATGTTCTTCCAAAGCTAATTTCGGAAAGTCAGCTGGGATTTATGGCAGGGAGATTTATAGGTGAATCAACCCGACTTATCTCTGACTTGATAACAAAAACAGATTCTATGAATGTCCTGGGAATGTTAGTCATGGTTGATTTTGAAAAAGCTTTCGATTCCCTAGAACGGGTCTTCATCAGAAAAACGTTACAGTTTTTCAATTTTGGAAATTCTGTAATCCAATGGTTGAACACTTTCTATAAAAGAGTTTCCAGCTGCATCATAAACAACGGCCACTGTTCAGATTTTTTTTAATATTCAACGGGGCGTGTGCCAAGGAGACCCGTTGTCGCCGTATTTATTTATATTGTGTGCCGAAATACTTGGTGCCGCTTTAAAATTTAATCCGGACATAAAAGGAATTAAAATAAATGATTCCGAATATATCATCAGTCAGTATGCTGACGACAGCACACTCTTCCTAGATGACGATCAGCAGTCCCTAAGTACGGTTATAGACACACTCGAAAAATTCGCTTCCATGTCTGGTCTGGGTGTTAATTTAAAAAAAAATGCAGATTGTGTGGATTGGATCTCGGCGGGGTTGTGGGCAAGAATTAGAAACCATAAAACCCATAAAATGGAATCACAGGGGGTCATTCAGAATTCTTGGAATAAGATTTGAATTAAACAGTTATAACTGCTTCAAAACACATTTTACAGAAAAAATTAAAAGCGTTCGGAAACTTCTGAATGATTGGTCATTAAGAAACTTAACCTTACTCAGAAAAGTTGCAATAATAAAAACATTGGCATTCCCCATTTTAATACTTTCCCTCACTTTCCTCCCGAACCCATCAGACTGTCTACTGGACGAAATTCAAAATATATTTTTTTTTAACTTTCTTTGGTCCAACAAAAAGGATAAAATTAAGCGTAACGTGCTGATCAATTTAGTTGAGAATGGGGGTCTCAAGTTTCCTTGCATAAAAACGTTTTGCCACTCCTTAAAAATGGTTTGGGTTAAGAAATTAATAGATCCCGAAGTCATTGCCCAATGGAAAACTCTAATTCTGGACTATTTTCAAGAATATGGGGGAGACAAGATGTGGTTTCTGACGAAAAGAGGAATCCAGAAAATTGCACAAAGTATGGACCCTTTCTGGAAAAATGTACTTTTCTCATGGTCGCTTCTTAAAAAGGGTGAACCCACAATCCCGAGCAAGGTCCTATCACAGCCTCTCTTCTATAATGATTTTATAAAAATAGAAGGCAAATCCCTTTTTTATGGGGTGTGGGTTAGGATGGGGGTCTTCTTTATAAATGATATAGTCAACAATGAAGGACACACTATCGATTTTGCTGAATTTCAGAGGAAGTATGACCTCGATATACCATTCACCACCTATTTAGGGGTGGTCAGTGCTATACCGAGATTATGGAAAAGAATTTTGCACAACAACTTGAGACTTGATAATGTCACTGACCCAAATGTCGATGACATTAAATCCTGCACAAAAGCAAATCGGCGTTTTTATCCCGTATTTCTGGAAAAAGTATCGGAAGAACCTATTCACACTCAGGAAAAATGGACTACAATTCTGAAGGAAAATATATCTCACAGCGATTGGCAACACATTTATAGACAAACATTTAAAGCAACTGACGATACATATTTACAGTCCATGCAATTTAAAATCAATCACAGAATTTTGTTTACAAACTCTCGTCTCTATAAATGCGGTTTATCAGAAACAGAACTCTGCTCCTTCTGTGGAAATGTGAAGGAGACTATTGCTCACTTATTTTACGAGTGTTGTTTTTCGAAAACAGTTTTAGTGAGATTAGTAGAATGTATTAACGACAGCCTACCCTTGAATTCACATTTAGCCGTAACTGAACGTGAAATTATTTTAGGCCCCTCCTCCCAAGTTGATCGACCCATAGTTTGGAGCACATGCCTCCTTATATACAAAAAGTACATCTACAGCTGTAGCCGTAAAAATACACCTCCCGACTTCTTTGGTTTTCTAAGCGTTATGAAACTTTACAGAAATATTGAACTGTACTAAACATATATCTACCCAATCGACAAGGCAGTTCTTATTAAGGAGAAATGGGATTGCATCAACAACTTTTTGAATAATTGAAATGTAGTACTTTTACTTTCTAATATTCCATTGTTCTGTGTATTTTAACTATTTCTATGCGACATGTATATTCGCCAAATGTTTTTAATAAAAAAAAAAAAAAATTAAAAAAAAAATATTTTTGAAGAAATTCCTCATATTGTACTAAGTTAAATTTCAGGTTCCCATATGGAGTTCAAATATTAACCTAGGCACTAGAATTGAACAAACTTGAATCTGACCCCCCTAGAGATGTTGTATACCAAATATGAAAGCATTCCAACTGGTGGATCTGAAGAAGAAGATTTTTAAAGAAATTTCCTCATATCGCATTAAGTAAACATTTGGGCTACCATAGTGAGCCCAAATATATACCTAGGGATCTGATTTGAACAAACTTGAATCCCCCCCCCCCCCCCCCCCCCCGACATGTTGCATACCAAATATGAAAGCTTTCTGCCTGGTGGATCTGAAGAAGATTTTTAAAAATTATCCCCCATATTGAACAAAGTTAAAATTTGGGCTTCCATAGGAAGCCCAAATATTAACCTAGGGACTTGGTTGGAACAATCTTGAATCTGACCCTCATAACAATGATGCATACCAAACATTACAAGATTCTGACTGGTGGCTCTGAAGAAGAAGATTATTAAAGAATATTCCACATATTACCCCAAGTTAAAAATTCAGGCTCCTGCATTGAGCCCAAATATCAACCAATGGGCTTTATTTTAACAAATTTGTATCTGACACCCCTATGAATGCTGTATACTGAATATCAAAAGATTCTGATGATTCGTTCTGGAGAAGATTTTTTTAAATTTTTGAAAATATGCTGACTCAGCATTTTTTTCGATGCCCTTTACAGAACACCCTAACATAACCGATGGCAATTTTTTTTTTACCATTCCATTCTACTGGTCCTAAGGATGCTTCATGCCAAATAACAGCTCTCTGTTCCGTGTGGTTTAGGAAATATGGGCATTTGAAAATATTTCTATTTTTACCTCCCAGGGTTCCTATGGAGATGCAGGAATGTCTTTTTTTACATGAGTCAAGTACTTATGACCCAATAATTCCACATACCAAATTTGGTTCAAACCGAACCATCGGTTCAGAAAATAGAAATTTTGGGCGCGGCCAAAAATCTTACCCCTCCCATAACAAAGCCAAATATTCAAATATTTCAATGAAAGTGTCAATGACACTGTAGCTCAACTTGTTTAAGACATGTACATGTATAGTATGTGACACAGCAATGATAAACATCTAGTTAATGACCTGATAACAAAGATACATATAAAGTATTGTAAAGGTCTGTACATAAATGCTGACTGTTGCCTGTAACAAGTGTTTAGGTAAAGTATTGTAAAGGTGGGGAACAGTTAGATGTTAAACTAGAAAAGAAATCTTTGAGTCCCAGAGTGGGTCTGACTGAACCCAAAAATATTTGTTCTCATAGCACAGTGATAACAAAGTCACCCCAAAACACTTGTTCCTGCCACAAGTTGATAACAAAGATACCACAAGAAGTTTTGTGAAGATCGGTTCATAAATACAGACTCTAGCCCGAGCCGTATTGACATGTGCACTTACTGTGTATAAGTAGCACTGAATAAATCAAAGCTCATCCAATTCGCATAATTTCTGCACGAGAAAAAACCCTGTATTATATGTGATGTATTCCATGTTACTAAACATTCCTACAAAAAATTTATTCAAATCTGAACTTTCATACAGAAGTTCTGTACAAAAAACTGATTGCACTAACTAAAGTACAAAATGGCTGCTGGTGGCCATTTTGAAATTCGGAGCGCACCCAAAACCATTCGTTCTCGTCCCACGGTGATAACAAAGGTACCCAAGAAGTTTCATAACTAGAGGGGTGTCATTTGTGTGCAAAGCACGCTATAGTATATCCCCGCCTTCGCATTTGTGATTATTGTCGGGGCCGAATCAAAAATCCAAAACCTTTATGCACATCTACAGACGCTATTGATTAACATGAACACAATTTTAGTGTTTCAAATTGAAACCCCTAGGAGTTTTTCATTGGAAACCATTCCTCTAACGACAAAAGTGGTGGCTCTTGTGCCCCCGAGGGCCGAATCAAAAATCCAAAACCTTTATGCACATCTACAGACCCTATGAATGAACATGAACACACTTTCAATGTTTCGAATTGAAACCCTGACAAAAATGGTGCCCCTTGCACCCCTCGAAGCCTAAGCAAAAATCCAAAACCTTTATGCACATCTACAGACCCAACTGATTAACATGAACACACTTCCAGTGTTTTGAATTGAAACCCTGGGAGTTTTTTTCCAGAAACCATTCCTCTAACGACAAAAATGGTGCCCCTTGCGCCCTCCGAAGCTGAATCAAAAATACAAAACCTTTATGCACATCTACAGGCCCTATTGATTAACATGAACACACTTTCAGTGTTTCGAATTGAAACCCCTAGGAGTTTTTCTCTGGAAACCATTCCTCTAACGACAAAAATGGTGCCCCTTGCGCCCCTTGGGGCCAAATAAAAAATCCAAAACCTTTATGCACATCTACAGACCCTATTAATGAAGATGAACACACTTTCAATGTTTCGAATTGAAACCCCTAGGAGTTTTTTGCCGGAAACCATTCCTCTAACAACAATGAAAGTGTCAATGACACTGTAGCTCAACTTGACAAACTTGAACTTGGTAAGTTATAAATGAAATGGCAAAATTGAAGATCATTGGTACCAATGTTATTTTTTTTGCCAGTGGCAACATTTTTTGACAGAAACCCGAAGAAAATTGATAGCTCCCATCTGGAGGCCTCCCCAAACAAGCATGCCAGGTTTCAAAACAATCCGATCATAAATGTGCCCTGTAGGGTGTACAAAAGGGAAATATTGTGGTCTGACTAAATTGAGTTCTAAGAACGTTGGCCGTGGCAACATTTTTTGACGGAAATGGAAGAAAATCGATAGCTCCCATCTAGAGGTCACCGTAAATAAGCATACCAGGTTTCAAAGCAATCTAATCATAAATGTGCCCTGTAGGGTATGCCAAAGGGAAATATTGTGGTCTAACTAAACCAAGTTCTAAAAACGTTGGCCGCTGCAACATTTTTTGACGGAAATTGAAGAAAATCGATAGCTCCCATTTAGAGGTCACCCTAAACAAGCATGCCAGGTTTCAAAGCAATCCGATCATAAATGTTCCCTGTAGGGTGTGCCAAAGGGAAATATTGAGTCTTCTGACTAAACTAAGTTTTAAGAACGTTGGCCGCAGCAACATTTTTGGACGGAAATTGAAGAAAATCGATAGCTCCCATCTAGAGGTCTCCCTAAACAAGCATACCAGGTTTCAAAGCAATCTGATCATAAATGTGTCCTGTAGGGTGTGCCAAAGGGAAATATTGAGGTCTGACTAAACTAAGTTCTATGAACATTGGCCGCGGCAACATTTTTTGCCAGAAATAGAAGAAAATCGATAGCTCCCATCTAGAGGTGACCCTAAATAAGTGTACCAGGTTTCAAAGCAATCAAATCATAAATGTGCCCTGTAGGGTGTGCCAAAGGGAAATATTGTGGTTTGACTAAACTAAGTTCTAAGAACGTTTGCCACGGCAACATTTTTTGACGGAAATTGAAGAAAATTGATAGCTCCCATCTAGAGGTCACCCCAAACAAGAATCCCAAACAAGCATACCAAGTTTCAAAGTAATCTGATCATAAATGCGACCTGTGAGGTGTGCCAAAGGAAATTGTGGACGTACGTACTAACATACTAACGTACGTACGTACGTACGTACGCCGACGGACGAGAAGTGATGGCAATAGCTCAGCTTGACTTTGTCAAGTTGAGCTAAAAATGGTGCCCCCTGTGCCCCTCGAAGCCGAATAAAAAATCCAAAGCCTTTATGCACATCTACAGACTTTATTAATGAAGATGAACGAACTTTTAGTGTTTCGAATTGAAACCCCTATGAGTTTTTCACTGGAAACCACTCCTCTAACGACAAAAATGGAGCCCCTTGTGCCCCTCGAAGCCGAATCAAAAATCCAAAACCTTTATGCACATCTACAGACCCTACTAATGAACATGAACACACTTTCAGTGTTTCGAATTGAAACTCCTAGCAGTTTTTCGCCAGAAACCATTCCTCTAACGACAAAGATGGTGCCCCTTGTGCCCCTCGGGGCCGAATCCAAAATCCAAAACCTTTATGCACATCTACAGACCCTATTGATTAACATGAACACACTTTTAGTGTTTCGAATTGAAACCCCTAGGAGTTTTTCTCCAGAAACCATTCCTCTAACGACAAAAATGGTGCCCCTCGGGGGGCGAATCAAAAATCCAAAACCTTTATGCACATCTACAGACCCTACTAATGAACATGAACACACTTTCAGTGTTTTGAATTGAAACTCCTAGCAATTTTTCGCCGGAAACCATTCCTCTAACGACAAAAATGGTGCCCCTTGCACCCCTCAGGGGCCGAATCAAAAATCCAAAACCTTTACGCACATCTACAGACCCTATGAATGAACATGAACTCACTTTCAATGTTTCGAATTGAAACCCCTAGGAATTTTTCGCCGGAAACCATTCCTCTAATGACAAAAATGGTGCCCCTTGCACCCCTCGGGGCCGAATCAAAAATCCAAAACCTTTATGTACATCTACAGACCCTACTAATGAACATGAACACACTTTTAGTGTTTCGAATTGAAACCCCTAGGAGTTTTTCTCCAGAAACCATTCCTCTAACGACAAAAATGGTGTCCCTTGCGCCCCTCGGGGGGGGGCGAATCAAAAATCCAAAACCTTTATGCACATCTACAGACCCTACTAATGAACATGAACACACTTTCAGTGTTTTGAATTGAAACTCCTAGCAATTTTTCGCCAGAAACCATTCCTCTAACGACAAAATTGGTGCCCCTTGTGCCCCTCGGGGCCCGAATCAAAAATCCAAAACCTTTACGCACATCTATAGACCCTATGAATGAACATGAACTCACTTTCAATGTTTCGAATTGAAACCCCTAGGAATTATTCGCCGGAAACCATTCCTCTAATGACAAAAATGGTGCCCCTTGCGCCCCTCGGGGCCAAATCAAAAATCTAAAACCTTTATGCACATCTACAGACTCTATTGATTAACATGAACACACTTTTAGTGTTTCGAATTGAAACCCTAGGAGTTTTTCTCCGGAAACCATTCCTCTAACGACAAAAATGGTGCCCCTTGCGCCCTCCGAAGCTGAATCAAAAATACAAAACCTTTATGCACATCTACAGGCTCTATTGATTAACATGAACACACTTTCAATGTTTCGAATTGAAACCCCTAGGAGTTTTTCTCTGGAAACCATTCCTCTAACGACAAAAATGGTGCCCCTTGCGCCCCTTGGGGCCGAATAAAAAATCCAAAACCTTTATGCACATCTACAGACCCTATTAATGAAGATGAACACACTTTCAATGTTTCGAATTGAAACCCCTAGGAGTTTTTCGCCGGAAACCATTCCTCTAACAACAAAAATGGTGCCCCCTGTGCCCCTCGAAACCGAATAAAAAATCCAAAGCCTTTATGCACATCTAAAGACCTTATGAATGAAGATGAACGAACTTTCAGTGTTTTGAATTGAAACCCCTAGGAGTTTTTCACCGGAAACCACTCCTCTAACGACAAAAATGGAGCCCCTTGCGCCCCTCGAAGCAAAATCAAAAATACAAAACCTTTATGCACATCTACAGACCCTATTGATTAACATGAACACACTTTCAGTGTTTCAAATTGAAACCCCGAGGAGTTTTTCTCCGGAAACCATTCCTCTAACGACAAAAAGGGTGCCCCTTGCGCCCCTCGGGACCGAATCAAAAATCCAAAACCTTTATGCACATCTACAGACCCTATTGATTAACATGAACACACTTTTAGTGTTTCAAATTGAAACCCCTAGGAGTTTTTCTCCAGAAACCATTCCTCTAACGACAAAAATGGAGCCCCTTGCGCCCCTCGGGGGGCGAATCAAAAATCCAAAACCTTTATGCACATCTACAGACCCTACTAATGAACATGAACACACTTTCAGTGTTTTGAATTGAAACTCCTAGCAATTTTTCGCCGGAAACCATTCCTCTAACGACAAAAATGCTGCCCCTTGCGCCCCTCGGGGCCCAAATCAAAAATCCAAAACCTTTACGCACATCTACAGACCCTATGAATGAACATGAACTCACTTTCAATGTTTCGAATTGAAAGCCCTAGGAATTTTTCGCCGGAAACCATTCCTCTAATGACAAAAATGGTGCCCCTTGCGCCCCTCGGGGCCGAATCAAAAATCCAAAACCTTTATGCACATCTACAGACCCTATTGATTAACATGAACACACTTTTAGTGTTTCGAATTGAAACCCAAGGAGTTTTTCTCCGCAAACCATTCCTCTAACGACAAAAGTGGTGGCCCTTGTGCCCCTCGGGGCCAAATCAAAAATCCAAAACCTTTATGCACATCTACAGACCCTATTGATTAACATGAACACACTTTTAGTGTTTCAAATTGAAACCACTAGGAGTTTTTCTCCAGAAACCATTCCTCTAATGACAAAAATGGTGCCCCTTGCGCCCCTCGGGCCGAATCAAAAATCCCAAACCTTTATGCACATCTACAGACCCCATTGATTAACATGAACACACTTTTAGTGTTTCGAATTGAAACCCCTAGGAGTTTTTCTCTGGAAACCATTCCTCTAACGACAAAAGTGGTGGCCCTTGCGCCCCTCGGGGCCAAATCAAAAATCCAAAACCTTTATGCACATCTACAGACCCCATTGATTAACATGAACACACTTTTAGTGTTTCAAATTGAAACCCCTAGGAGTTTTTCTCCGGAAACCATTCCCCTAACGACAAAAGTGGTGGCCCTTGCGCCCCTCGGGGCCAAATCAAAAATCCAAAACCTTTATGCACATCTACAGACCCTATTGATTAACATGAACACACTTTTAGTGTTTCGAATTGAAACCCCTAGGAGTTTTTCTCCGGAAACCATTCCTCTAATGACAAAAATGGTACCCCTTGTGCCCCTCGGGCCGAATCAAAAATCCAAAACCTTTATGCACATCTACAGACCCCATTGATTAACATGAAAACACTTTTAGTGTTTCGAACTGAAACCCCTAGGAGTTTTTCTCCGGAAACCATTCCACTAACGACAAAAGTGGTGGCCCTTGCGCCCCTCGGGGCCAAATCAAAAATCAAAAACCTTTATGCACATCTACAGACCCTATTGATTAACATGAACACACTTTTAGTGTTTCGAATTGAAACCCCTAGGAGTTTTTCACTGGAAACCATTCCTCTAACGACAAAAGTGGTGGCCCTTGCGCCCCCGAGGGCCAAATCAAAAATCCAAAACCTTTATGCACATCTACAGACCCTATGAATGAACATGAACACACTTTCAATGTTTCGAATTGAAACCCCGACAAAAATGGTGCCCCTTACACCCCTCGAAGCCGAAGCAAAAATCCAAAACCTTTATGCACATCTACAGTCCCAACTGATTAACATGAACACACTTCCAGTGTTTTGAATTGAAACCCTGGGAGTTTTTTTCCAGAAACCATTCCTCTAACGACAAAAATGATGCCCCTTGCGCCCCCCGAAGCTGAATCAAAAATACAAAACCTTTATGCACATCTACAGACCCTATTGATTAACACGAACACACTTTTAGTGTTTCGAATTGAAACCCTAGGAGTTTTTCTCCGGAAACCATTCCTCTAACGACAAAAATGGTGCCCCTTGCGCCCTCCGAAGCTGAATCAAAAATACAAAACCTTTATGCACATCTACAGGCTCTATTAATTAATATGAACACACTTTCAGTGTTTCGAATTGAAACCCCTAGGAGTTTTTCTCTGGAAACCATTCCTCTAATGACAAAAATGGTGCCCCTTGCGCCCCTTGGGGCCGAATAAAAAATCCAAAACCTTTATGCACAACTACAGACCCTATTAATGAAGATGAACACACTTTCAATGTTTCGAATTGAAACCCCTAGGAGTTTTTTGCCGGAAACCATTCCTCTAACAACAAAAATGGTGCCCCCTGTGCCCCTCGAAACCGAATAAAAAATCCAAAGCCTTTATGCACATCTACAGACCTTATTAATGAAGATGAATGAACTTTCAGTGTTTCGAATTGAAACCCCTAGGAGTTTTTCACCGGAAACCACTCCTCTAACGACAAAAATGGAGCCCCTTGCGCCCCTCGAAGCAAAATCAAAAATCCAAAACCTTTATGCACATCTACAGACCCTATTGATTAACATGAACACACTTTCAGTGTTTCAAATTGAAACCCCTAGGAGTTTTTCTCCGGAAACCATTCCTCTAACGACAAAAAGGGTGCCCCTTGCGCCCCTCGGGACCGAATCAAAAATCCACTAGATGGTGTCACTTGTGTGCAAAGCACACCATAGTGTATCCCCGCATTTGCATCCTTGACTTTGAGTGGCACAGGTGACACAGCTTCGTGCGCACCTACAGACTCCACTGCAACATTTGGGCATGGTTTTAGCGTTTCGAATTACATACATGTACCCTGGGAGCCTTTCGCTGGAAACGGTCTAAGAAAACATGAAAGTGGCAACGGTGGCACCCCAAAAATCCGAAACCTTCCTGCACATCTACAGACCCTACTGCAACTTTGAGCATAGTTTTAGCATTTCAAATTACATACTCTGGGAGCTTTTCGCCGGAAATGATCTAAGAAAACACCAAAGAAAAACAGTGGCTCTGCCACGTGGCATCTGAAAAATCTGAAACCTTTGTACGCATCTACAGACCTTACTGCAACATTTAAGCATGCGTTTAGCATTTCGAATTACATACCCTAGGAGCCTTTCGCCGGAAACGGTCTAAGAAAACACAAAAGTGGCAAGGGTGACACAGCCACTTAGCACCCAAAAAATCCAAAACCTTCCTACGCATTTACAGACCCTACTGCAACATTTGAGCATGGTTTTATGATTTCGAATTACATACCCTAGGAGCCTTTTGCCGGAAACGGTCTAAGAAAACATGAAAGTGGCAACAGCACAGCCACTAGGCAGCTGAAAAATCTGAAACCTTCGTGCACATCTACAGACCCAACTGAAACATTTGAGCATGGTTTTAGCATTTCGAATTACATACCCTAGGAGCCTTTCGTCGGAAACGGTCTAAGAAAACACAAAAGTGGCAACGGTGGCACAGCCACGTGGCACCTGAAAAATCCGAAACCTTCGTGCACATCTACAGACCCTACTGCAACATTTGAGCATGGTTTTAGCATTTCGAATGACATACCCTTGCAGCCTTTCGCCGGAAATGGTCTAAGAAAACACGAAAGTGGCAATGGTGTCGCAGCCACGTGGCACCTAAAAAATCCGAAACCTCCGTGCGCATCTACAGACCCCACTGCAACACTTGAGCATGGTTTTAGCATTTCGAATTACATACCCTAGGAGCCTTTCGCCGGAAACAGTCTAAGAAAACACAAAAGTGGCAACGGTAGCACAGCCATGTGGCACCTGAAAAATCCGAAACCTTCGTGCACATCTACAGACCCTACTGCAACATTTGAGCATGGTTTTAGCGTTTCGAATTACATACCATAGGAGCCTTTCGCCGGAAACGGTCTAAGAAAACACGAAAGTGGCAATGGTGGCGCAGCCACGTGGCAGCTGAAAAATCTGAAGCCTTCGTGCGCATCTACAGACCCCACTGCAACATTTGAGCATGGTTTTAGCATTTCGAATTACATACCCTAGGAGCCTTTCGCCTGGAAACGGTCTAAGAAAACACAAAAGTGGCAATGGTGGCACAGCCACGTGGCACCTGAAAAATCGGAAACCTTCGCGTGCATCTACAGACCCCACTACAACATTTGAGCATGGTTTTAGTGTTTCAAATTACATACCCTAAAAGCGTTTCGACGGAAACGGTCTAAAAAAACAAGAAAGTGGCAATGGTGGCGCAGCCACATGGCAGCTGAAAAATCCGAAACCTTCGTGCGCATGTACAGACCCCACTGCAACATTTGAGCATGGTTTTAGCATTTCGAATTACATACCCTAGGAGCCTTTCGTCGGAAACGGTCTAAGAAAACACAAAAGTGGCAACGGTGGCACAGCCACGTGGCACCTGAAAAATCCGAAACCTTTGGGCACATCTACAGACCCCACTGCAACATTTGAGCATGATTTTAGCGTTTCGAATTACATACCCTAGGAGCCTTTCGTCGGAAACGGTCTAAGAAAACACAAAAGTGGCACGGTGGCACAGCCCACGTGGCACCTGAAAAATCTGAAACCTTCGTGCGCATCTACAGACCCTACTGCAACATTTGAGCATGGTTTTAGCATTTCAAATTACATACCCTAGGAGCCTTTTGCCGCAAACAGGCTAAGAAAACACAAAAGTGGCAATGGTGGCACAGCCACGTGGCACCTGAAAAATCCGAAACCTTCGTGCACATCTACAGACCCCACTGCAACATTTGAGCATGGTTTTAGCATTTCGAATTACATACCCTAGGAGCCTTTCGCCGGAAACGGTCTAAGAAAACACAAAAGTGGCAACGGTGGCACAGCCACGTGGCACCTGAAAAACCCGAAACCTTCGTACACATCTACAGACCCCACTGCAACATTTGAGCATGGTTTTAGTGTTTCAAATTACATTCCCTAGGAGCCTTTCGCCGGAAACGGTCTAAGAAAACACAAAAGTGGCAACGGTGGCACAGCCACGTGGCACCTGAAAAATCCGAAACCTTCGTGCACATCTACAGACCCTACTGCAACATTTGAGCATGGTTTTAGCATTTCGAATTACATACCCTTGCAGCCTTTCGCCGGAAATGGTCTAAGAAAACACGAAAGTGGCAACAGCACAGCCACTAGGCAGCTGAAAAATCTGAAACCTTCGTGCACATCTACAGACCCCACTGAAACATTTGGGCATGGTTTTAGCATTTCGAATTACATACCCTAGGAGCCTTTCGTCGGAAACGGTCTAAGAAAACACAAAAGTGGCAACGGTGGCACAGCCACGTGGCACCTGAAAAATCCAAAACCTTCGTGCACATCTACAGACCCCACTGCAACATTTGAGCATGGTTTTAGCGTTTCGAATTACATTCCCTAGGAGCCTTTCGCCGGAAACGGTCTAAGAAAACACAAAAGTGGCAACGGTGGCACAGCCACGTGGCACCTGAAAAATCCGAAACCTTCCTACGCATTTACAGACCCTACTGCAACATTTGAGCATGGTTTTATGATTTCGAATTACATACCCTAGGAGCCTTTTGCCGGAAACGGTCTAAGAAAACATGAAAGTGGCAACAGCACAGCCACTAGGCAGCTGAAAAATCTGAAACCTTCGTGCACATCTACAGACCCCACTGAAACATTTGAGCATGGTTTTAGCATTTCGAATTACATACCCTAGGAGCCTTTCGTCGGAAACGGTCTACGAAAACACAAAAGTGGCACCGGTGGCACAGCCACGTGGCACCTGAAAAATCCAAAACCTTCGTGCACATCTACAGACCCCACTGCAACATTTGAGCATGGTTTTAGCGTTTCGAATTACATACCATAGGAGCCTTTCGCCGGAAACGGTCTAAGAAAACACAAAAGTGGCAACGGTGGCACAGCCACGTGGCACCTGAAAAATCCGAAACCTTCGTGCACATCTACAGACCCTACTGCAACATTTGAGCATGGTTTTAGCATTTCGAATTACATACCCTTGCAGCCTTTCGCCAGAAATGGTCTAAGAAAACACGAAAGTGGCAATGGTGTCGCAGCCACGTGGCACCTAAAAAATCCGAAACCTCCGTGCGCATCTACAGACCCCACTGCAACACTTGAGCATGGTTTTAGCATTTCGAATTACATACCCTAGGAGCCTTTCGCCGGAAACGGTCTAAGAAAACACAAAAGTGGCAACGGTAGCACAGCCATGTGGCACTTGAAAAATCCGAAACCTTCGTGCACATCTACAGACCCTACTGCAACATTTGAGCATGGTTTTAGCATTTCGAATTACATACCCTAGGAGCCTTTTGCCGGAAACAGTCTAAGAAAACACAAAAGTGGCAACGATGGCACAGCCACGTGGCACCTAAAAAATCTGAAACCTTCGTGCACATCTAGAGACCCTACTGCAACATTTGAGCATGGTTTTAGCGTTTTGAATTACATACCCTAGGAGCCTTTCGCCGGAAACGGTCTAAGAAAACACGAAAGTGGCAATGGTGGCGCAGCCACGTGGCAGCTGAAAAATCTGAAGCCTTCGTGCGCATCTACAGACCCCACTGCAACATTTGAGCATGGTTTTAGCGTTTCGAATTACATACCCTAGGAGCCTTTCGCCTGGAAACGGTCTAAGAAAACACAAAAGTGGCAATGGTGGCACAGCCACGTGGCACCTGAAAAATCGGAAACCTTTGTGCGCATCTACAGACCCCACTACAACATTTGAGCATGGTTTTAGTGTTTCAAATTACATACCCTAAAAGCCTTTCGACGGAAACGGTCTAAAAAAACACGAAAGTGGCAATGGTGGCGCAGCCACATGGCAGCTGAAAAATCCGAAACCTTCGTGCGCATGTACAGACCCCACTGCAACATTTGAGCATGGTTTTAGCATTTCGAATTACATACCCTAGGAGCCTTTCGTGGGAAACGGTCTAAGAAAACACAAAAGTGGCAACGGTGGCACAGCCACGTGGCACCTGAAAAATCCGAAACCTTTGGGCACATCTACAGACCCCACTGCAACATTTGAGCATGATTTTAGCGTTTCGAATTACATACCCTAGGAGCCTTTCGTCGGAAACGGTCTAAGAAAACACAAAAGTGGCACGGTGGCACAGCCACGTGGCACCTGAAAAATCTGAAACCTTCGTGCGCATCTACAGACCCTACTGCAACATTTGAGCATGGTTTTAGCATTTCAAATTACATACCCTAGGAGCCTTTTGCCGCAAACAGGCTAAGAAAACACAAAAGTGGCAATGGTGGCACAGCCACGTGGCACCTGAAAAATCTGAAACCTTCGTGCACATCTACAGACCCCACTGCAACATTTGAGCATGGTTTTAGCATTTCGAATTACATACCCTAGGAGCATTTCGCCGGAAACGGTCTAAGAAAACACAAAAGTGGCAACGGTGGCACAGCCACGTGGCACCTGAAAAATCCGAAACCTTCGTACACATCTACAGACCCCACTGCAACATTAGAGCATGGTTTTAGTGTTTCAAATTACATTCCCTAGGAGCCTTTCGCCGGAAACGGTCTAAGAAAACACAAAAGTGGCAACGGTGGCACAGCCACGTGGCACCTGAACAAGAGGCCCCACGTGGCCTTAATCGCTCACCTGACAAAGTGACTCTAAGAAGTATTTTAGGTCACCTTCACCATGTCATGCCTCATCAACATTAACTGGTTGAGTGATAGATTTTGTTTGAAGTTCAACATTTGTTACCTAAAATTAGTTTTATTTAAAATCATTGGTGTGTGGCCAATCTCCAATGATTTTTAATAAAGCAAATTTATCTTTATCTTTAGCATGAAGCACAAACAAGGAATGTGAAGAGATAGCCTTGGACATCTCTCCCCAACTGTGGATATCTTCCATGTGCTACATGTACATATTTGCATGCAAGAAAACAAAAATTTTCACAAATTTTCCAAAATATTAGTTTTTTTATCATCATTGGAACAAGCTCAAACAGCTTATTCCAATAGGGGTATGGGAAGATCAGGTATATTTTTGAGACAGAAATGTGAATATATAAATAATGGTGTTTTTTTGTGAATGATGCTGGAGAATTTTGCGTAAAGATATGGTAAATGGTTTGTTCTAGATACAGAATGATGCAAAAGTATTTAAATTTGATTAGGCAAGTTGTTCCTATAATGCATTTAAAAATTGAAGTAACTGTTTTTTTGCTGCCGAACTTTTAGATGTGTGTGTCTCTGTGTGTGTGTGTGTGTGTGTGTGTGTGGGGAGGGGGGGGGGGGGGGGGAGGGGGGGGGGGTAAGAGTGTTCTTGCAAACAAAATTCCGGAATAAATGGAAAATTTTATTTTTTGTGTGAAAGACATAGTGCGTGAATGTTGATTGGAACAAGCTTAGAGAGCTCATTTTAATGTGAAGTCATAAGGCTGTGTTTTACGTACGAAATTCTGGAATAACTAAAAAATTGCTTTTTTGACTCAAAAAGCATGGTGTGCGACCTCTCATTGGAATGAGCTCAAAAAGCTCATTCCAATGGGGTATTTACAAGCGATAAGTACATGTATGTTTAAGAGACAAAAATTAAAATTTGAATAGCGATTTTTGCGAAGAATGCTGACAAGTTTTGGCAGTTATGCTGGTAAAAAGGTAAGATATGCAAAGTGGTTGTTTTTTAGAGGCGACATTTAATTAAGGGGAATTAACCCTTGATTACTGAGGTAACTTCCAAAAGTACTGAAATTTCATGAAGCAATGTGAATAACAGACAACAGTTGCCTAAAAATTTCATGAATAACTAAAATTTTTATTCTTTTGTCTCGAAAACATGGCATATGACCTTTGTTGGAATGAGCTGAATGCGTGTGTTCCAATGAGGGGTCATAATATTTGAACGGAGATTTGTGTGAATAATGCATTAGTACTGCTAGATTTGGGTAAACGGTTCACCCTGGATACCACCCCTTCTATAGTAGATCTTTTCTGCAAATTTTGTCTAAGATTCTATCAACTTTACAAATAAATACGTTCATGAATCACAATCAGATCCACCTCACAATGTTGCATACCAAATATCAAAAGATTCTGCCTGCTGGATCTGGAGAAGAAGATTTTTTAAGAAATATGCCTGAAATGCACTAAGTTAAAATTTGGGCTCCTATACGGAGCCCAAATATAAACCCAGGGGGCCGATTTGAACAAACTTGAATCAGATCCACCCCACAATGTTGCTTACCAAATATGAAAAGATTCTGAAGCTGGATCTGGAGAAGAAGATTTTTTAAGAAATTTGCCTGAAATGCACTAAGTTCGAATTCAAGCTTCTATAGTGAGCCCAAATATGAAACTAGGAAGCCGATTTGAACAATCTTGAATCAGATCCACCCCACAATGTTGCATACCAAATATCAAAAGATTCTGCCTGCTGGATCTGGAGAAGAAGATTTTTTAATAAATTTGCCCGAAATGCACTAAGTGCGAATTCAGGCTTCTATATTAAGCCCAAATATGAATCCAGGGGGCCGATTTGAACAAACTTGAATCAGATCCACCCCGCAATGTTGCATACCAAATATCAAAAGATTCTGCCTGCTGGATCTGGAGAAGATGATTTTTTAAGAAATTTGCCTGAAATGCACTAAGTTCGAATTCGAGCTTCTATAGTAAGCCTAAATATGAATCTAAGGAGCCGATTTGAACAAATTTGCATCAGATCCATCCCACAATGTTGCATACCAAATATCAAAAGATTCTGCCTGCTGGATCTGGAGAAGAAAATTTTTTAAGAAATTTGCCTGAAATGCACTAAGTTCGAATTCGAGCTTCTATAGTGAGCCCAAATATGAATCTAGGAAGCCGATTTGAACAAAGTTGAATCAGATCCATCCCACAATGTTGCATGCCAAATATCAAAAGATTCTGCCTGCTGGATCTGGAGAAGAAGATTTTTTAATAAATTTGCTTGAAATGCACTAAGTTCAAATTTGGGCTCCTATACTGAGCCCAAATATAAACCCAGGGGGCCGATTTGAACAAACTTGAATCAGATCCACCCCGCAATGTTGCTTACCAAATATGAAAAGATTCTGCCTGCTGGATCTGGAGAAGAAGATTTTTTAAGAAATTTGCATGAAATGCACTAAGTTCAAATTCGAGCTTCTATAGTGAGCCCAAATATGAATCTAGGAAGCCGATTTGAACAAACTTGAATCAGATCCACCCCACAATGTTGCATACCAAATATCAAAAGATTCTGCCTGCTGGATCTGGACAAGAAGATTTTTTAAGAAATTTGCCTAAATGCACTAAGTTCAAAATCGGGCTTCTATACTGAGCCCAAATATGAACCCAGGGGGCCGATTTGAACAAACTTGAATCAGATCCACCCTACAATGTTGCATACCAAATATCAAAAGATTCTGCCTGCTGGATCTGGAGAAGAAGATTTTTTAAGAAATTTGCCTGAAATGCACTAAGTTCGAAATTGGGCTCCTATACTGAGCCCAAATATTAACCCAGGGATCCGATTTGAACAAACTTGAATCAGATCCACCCCACAATGTTGCTTACCAAATATGAAAAGATTCTTCCTGCTGGATCTGGAGAAGAAGATTTTTTAAGAAATTTGCCTGAAATGCACTAAGTTCGAATTCGGGCTTCTATAGTAAGCCCAAATATGAATCCAGGGGGACCGATTTGAACAAACTTGAATCAGATCTACCCCGCAACAATGCACAGCAAATATCAAAAGATTCTGCCTGCTGGATCTGGAGAAGAAGATTTTTGAAGAAATGTGCCTGAAATGCACTAAGTTTGAATTCAAGCTCCTATACTGAGCCCAAATATGAATCTAGGGAGCCGATTTGAACAAACTTGAATCAGATCCACCCTACAATGTTGCATGCCAAATATCAAAAGATTCTGCCTGCTGGATCTGGAGAAGAAGATTTTCAAAGAAATTTGCCTGAAATGCAGTAAGTTCAAATTTGGGCTCCTATACTGAGCCCAAATATAAACCCAGAGGGCCGATTTGAACAAACTTGAATCAGATCCACCCCACAATGTTGCATACCAAATATCAAAAGATTCTGCCTGCTGGATCTGGAGAAGAAGATTTTTTAAGAAATTTGCCTGAAATGCACTAAGTTCGAAATCGGGCTCCTATACTGAGCCCAAATATAAACCCAGGGGGCCGATTTGAACAAACTTGAATCAGATCCACCCTACAATGTTGCATACCAAATATCAAAAGATTCTGCCTGCTGGATCTGGAGAAGAAGATTTTTTAATGTTTTTCCCATTGCCTACAGTGTTAAAAAGTGCTGACTCAGCACTTTTTCAAAGTCCCGAAACTGTACCCTATGATAAAACCGATGGCAATTTTTTTTTACCAATCCTTTCTGTTGGTCCTAAGGAAGCTGCACACCAAATAAAAATTCTCAGTGCCGTGCAGTTTTGGAGATATGGGCATTTTAAATTTTTTCTATTTTTAGCTCCTGCGGTTCCCACAGGGCTGCGGGAAAATTTTTTTTTGCATAAATCAAGTACTCATGACCCAATAAGCCCTCACATAAAATTTGGTTCAAATCAGCCTCTCGGTTTGGAAAATAGAAATTTTGGGCGGGGCAAAAAATTTTGCCCCTCCCATAACGACGCCAAGTATAGCCCCACAAACTTCTCTTGAACAAATCTGAGTCTACACCTCAAAAGGAAGCTGCACACCAAATATCAAGTCTCTGCTACTGCTGGTTCATGAGAAGAAGATTTACAAAGATTTTGGTGCCCCTTGGGGGCGTGGCACCACTCAGGAGGAGGGGCAACTTCATTTGAACAAATCTGAATTGGCATTAGGTAATAAACATTTAGCCAACATTTGAATAAAATTGGGCTAGTGGTTTAGGAGGAGAAGTCGATAATGTAAAGTTAACGCCGGACGACGACGACGACGGACGACGACGACGACGGACGACGGACGGAAAGTGATTAGTAAAGCTCCCCTTGAGCTTCGCTCAGGTGAGCTAAAAATCCGAAACCTTCGTGCACATCTACAGACCCTACTGCAACATTTGAGCATGGTTTTAGCATTTCGAATTACATACCCTTGCAGCCTTTCGCCGGAAATGGTCTAAGAAAACACGAAAGTGGCAATGGTGTCGCAGCCACGTGGCACCTAAAAAATCCGAAACCTCCGTGCGCATCTACAGACCCCACTGCAACACTTGAGCATGGTTTTAGCATTTCGAATTACATAGCCTAGGAGCCTTTCGCCGGAAACGGTCTAAGAAAACACAAAAGTGGCAACGGTAGCACAGCCACGTGGCACCTGAAAAATCCGAAACCTTCGTGCACATCTACAGACCCTACTGCAACATTTGAGCATGGTTTTAGCGTTTCGAATTACATACCCTAGGAGCCTTTTGCCGGAAACAGTCTAAGAAAACACAAAAGTGGCAACGATGGCACAGCCACGTGGCACCTAAAAAATCTGAAACCTTCGTGCACATCTAGAGACCCTACTGCAACATTTGAGCATGGTTTTAGCGTTTCGAATTACATACCCTAGGAGCCTTTCGCCGGAAACGGTCTAAGAAAACACGAAAGTGGCAATGGTGGCGCAGCCACGTGGCAGCTGAAAAATCTGAAGCCTTCGTGCGCATCTACAGACCCCACTGCAACATTTGAGCATGGTTTTAGCATTTCGAATTACATACCCTAGGAGCCTTTCGCCTGGAAACGGTCTAAGAAAACACAAAAGTGGCAATGTTGGCACAGCCACGTGGCACCTGAAAAATCGGAAACCTTCGTGCGCATCTACAGACCCCACTGCAACATTTGAGCATGGTTTTAGTGTTTCAAATTACATACCCTAAAAGCCTTTCGACGGAAACGGTCTAAAAAAACACGAAAGTGGCAATGGTGGCGCAGCCACATGGCAGCTGAAAAATCCGAAACCTTCGTGCGCATGTACAGACCCCACTGCAACATTTGAGCATGGTTTTAGCATTTCGAATTACATACCCTAGGAGCCTTTCGCCGGAAACGGTCTAAGAAAACACAAAAGTGGCAACGGTGGCACAGCCACGTGGCACCTGAAAAATCCGAAACCTTCGTACACATCTACAGACCCCACTGCAACATTAGAGCATGGTTTTAGTGTTTCAAATTACATTCCCTAGGAGCCTTTCGCCGGAAACGGTCTAAGAAAACACAAAAGTGGCAACGGTGGCACAGCCACGTGGCACCTGAAAAATCCGAAACCTTCGTGCACATCTACAGACCCTACTGCAACATTTGAGCATGGTTTTAGCATTTCGAATTACATACCCTTGCAGCCTTTCGCCGGAAATGGTCTAAGAAAACACGAAAGTGGCAATGGTGTCGCAGCCACGTGGCACCTAAAAAATCCGAAACCTCCGTGCGCATCTACAGACCCCACTGCAACACTTGAGCATGGTTTTAGCATTTCGAATTACATAGCCTAGGAGCCTTTCGCCGGAAACGGTCTAAGAAAACACAAAAGTGGCAACGGTAGCACAGCCACGTGGCACCTGAAAAATCCGAAACCTTCGTGCACATCTACAGACCCTACTGCAACATTTGAGCATGGTTTTAGCGTTTCGAATTACATACCCTAGGAGCCTTTTGCCGGAAACAGTCTAAGAAAACACAAAAGTGGCAACGATGGCACAGCCACGTGGCACCTAAAAAATCTGAAACCTTCGTGCACATCTAGAGACCCTACTGCAACATTTGAGCATGGTTTTAGCATTTCGAATTACATACCCTAGGAGCCTTTCGCCGGAAACGGTCTAAGAAAACACGAAAGTGGCAATGGTGGCGCAGCCACGTGGCAGCTGAAAAATCTGAAGCCTTCGTGCGCATCTACAGACCCCACTGCAACATTTGAGCATGGTTTTAGCATTTCGAATTACATACCCTAGGAGCCTTTCGCCTGGAAACGGTCTAAGAAAACACAAAAGTGGCAATGTTGGCACAGCCACGTGGCACCTGAAAAATCGGAAACCTTCGTGCGCATCTACAGACCCCACTGCAACATTTGAGCATGGTTTTAGTGTTTCAAATTACATACCCTAAAAGCCTTTCGACGGAAACGGTCTAAAAAAACACGAAAGTGGCAATGGTGGCGCAGCCACATGGCAGCTGAAAAATCCGAAACCTTCGTGCGCATGTACAGACCCCACTGCAACATTTGAGCATGGTTTTAGCATTTCGAATTACATACCCTAGGAGCCTTTCGTCGGAAACGGTCTAAGAAAACACAAAAGTGGCAACGGTGGCACAGCCACGTGGCACCTGAAAAATCCGAAACCTTTGGGCACATCTACAGACCCCACTGCAACATTTGAGCATGATTTTAGCGTTTCGGATTACATACCCTAGGAGCCTTTCGTCGGAAACGGTCTAAGAAAACACAAAAGTGGCACGGTGGCACAGCCACGTGGCACCTGAAAAATCTGAAACCTTCGTGCGCATCTACAGACCCTACTGCAACATTTGAGCATGGTTTTAGCATTTCAAATTACATACCCTAGGAGCCTTTTGCCGCAAACAGGCTAAGAAAACACAAAAGTGGCAATGGTGGCACAGCCACGTGGCACCTGAAAAATCGGAAACCTTCGTGCACATCTACAGACCCTACTGCAACATTTGAGCATGGTTTTAGCGTTTCGAATTACATACCCTAGGAGCCTTTCGCCGGAAACGGTCTAAGAAAACACAAAAGTGGCAACGGTGGCACAGCCACGTGGCACCTGAAAAATCCGAAACCTTCGTACACATCTACAGACCCCACTGCAACATTTGAGCATGGTTTTAGTGTTTCAAATTACATTCCCTAGGAGCCTTTCGCCGGAAACGGTCTAAGAAAACACAAAAGTGGCAACGGTGGCACAGCCACGTGGCACCCGAAAAATCAGAAATCTTCGTGCGCATCTACAGACCCCACTGCAACATTTGAGCATGGTTTTAGTGTTTCGAATTACATACCCTAGGAGCCTTTCACCAGAAACTGTCTAAGAAAACACAAAAGTGGCAATGGTGGCACAGCCACGTGGCACCTGGAAAATCCGAAACCTTCGTGCGCATCTACAGACCCCACTGCAACATGTGAGCATGGTTTTAGCATTTCGAATTACATACCCTAGGAGCCTTTCGCCAGAAACGGTCTAAGAAAACACAAAAGTGGCTACGGTGGCACAGCCACGTGGCACCCGAAAAATCCGAAACCATTGTGCGCATCTATAGTCCCTACTGCAAGATATGAGCATGGTTTTAGCATTTCGAATTACATTCCCTACGAGCCTTTCGCCGGAAACGATCCAAGAAAACACGAAAGTGGCTACGGTGGCACAGCCACTTGGCACCCGAAAAATCCGAAACCTTTGTGCGCATCTATAGACCCTACTGCAACATCTGAGCATGGATTTAGCATTTCGAATTACATATCCTACGAGCCTTTTGCCGGAAAGGGTCTAAGAAAACACAAAAGTGGCTACGGTGGCACAGCCACGTGGCACCCGAAAAATCCGAAACCTTCCTACATATCTACAGATCATTTAGCAACACCCTAGTGTAATTTTAGAACTCCGAATTACATAGGTTGGGACTATTCAGCAAAAAAGTGAAAAAATAACGCATTTTTTAAGTGGCTCCACAGAAGCCACCTGGTGGCACAAAAATTTAAAAGTTGTATTTTTGGGTTGCACAGACCCTATCGAACAACTGTAGAAAGTTACAGCGTTTCGAATTACAAAACCGGACGTACGGTCGTACGGACGGAGATCATGACAATATCCCCGCATTTTTTAAAATGCGGGGATAAAAATCGGTTCATAAATACGGCCTCTAGCCCGAGCCGTATTGGCATTTGCAGTAACAGTGCTGAAAGAAACACTAAATAGATCAAAGTTAGTCTAATTGGCATAATCTATGCACGAGAAAAAAACTGTTTTATATGTGGTGTATCCCATGGTTCTAAACATTCACACAAAAAATTATTCACATCAGTGCTTTCATATGGAAGTTCTGCACAAAAATCTGATTGCACTGTACAAAATGGCTGCGAGCGGCCATCTTGAAATTCAGACCATATCCAAAAACACTCGTTTACGTCCCACGGTGATAACAAAGGTACCCAAGAAGTTTTGTAAAGATCAGTTCATAAATACGGCCTCTAGCCTGAGCCGAACTGGCATTTGCACTTACAATGCTGAAAGTAACACTAAATAAATCAACGTCAGTCTAATTTGCATAACTTACGCACGAGAAAAAAACCTGTGATATATGTGATGTATTCCATGGTACTTAACATTCATACAAAAACTTATTCAAATCACAGCTTTCATATGGAAGTTCTGTGGAAAAATCTGATTGCACCAAATTTTGTACAAAATGGCTGCCAGCGGCCGTCTTGAATTTCGGACTGGACCCCAAAACACTCGTTCTCGTCCCATGGTGATAACAAAGGTACCCAAGAAGTTTCGTAAAGATCGGTTCAAAATACGGCCACCTAGCCTGAGCCATATTGAATTGTTGATGGACAGGCGGACGATGGACGACTGGCCATGGCATAAGCTCAAATTTGACTTACATCAAAGTTGAGCTAATGAGGAGGGCAATTTTTTGCACCCCTTGATTTTCTGGAATGTAAGACCTACTGACACAGAGAACACACTGGAACTCAGGGGATGATTTGTCAATGTTGCATTGATTCGCAATAATACATGACCCATTCTGTGTCACATTTCGATACATTTGGAGTGTAGAAGACTGTCACATAAGAATTGAATGCAACATTTTGAATAATGAGAAGATGTGTGTGTCAATTTTTCCACTATATAGCTGAATCGAATACGCCCAAACCGGCCTCCAGCCAAACCGGCCTCCGACATTTTGGCCCAAACCGGCCTCCACTTAACCCAAACTGGACTCCACATTTTTACCCAAATCGGCCTCCAATATTTTCATCGTCGGTGACTGTTAAGCATTGATCATCCAAACCGGCCCACACTTTTTCACCCAAACAGGCCGCCATTATTTTAATTTGCTGCCTGCGTTGAACAATGATCACTAAACCCGTCCTCCGCAATTGCATTTTGTCTTGTTTCTAAAACATCAATATACTTACATAGATGTCTTACAGCCACAAAGAATGCAAATGCAAAAGAAAAATAACTTACATAAGCGACCTTTCCCCAGGAAACAATCTATGGGATTTTAAAAGAAAAACAACACAGAGTTTCGAAATACTAGCTTTAATAATTAACCGAACTCTTACATCAAATGGCAAAACAAACATTTTGATGTGAAGCAATGACACAGAATACAATTTCAATGGTTTGACAAAGTAATTAAAGTACAGTGATGAAAATGGTAATCACGTATTACATAACCTTATAATCTTAGTGAAGCTCATAAATTTATTGGCTTGGTTTGTAGTGAATGAATGAAAAGTTTCTGCGTGCCAAATGAATGAATGAAAAGTTTCAGTGCGCCGAAGCGCACAGGACGAAGTAGGATTGAAATCCCTTGCAACCCTAATAACTTTATTTGCTTACAAATCCATGAGAGTCAGGAGCGAGAACCAATAATCTTATCAAGTTTGAGTGTGCGACTGGCAGTAGGGTAGTGGGTTGAGACTCCCAAGAACCTCGAGCTGGAAAATGGCAAGGAATTTGCATAATTACAAGAGTTGTGCTCCGTGTTTGCTAATTATGGTAATACTGAAACCGCAGTTTAGTGGTTATTTTAGAAAAAAAGAAAAAGAAACCCAAACAGTCGCTGGCTTGGGAGCAGCCCCCGCATATTGTCCTTAACGGTTACAAAGAGGAAAAAATCCACCAATATGTGTTTTTGAAAGCTGGAAGTCATCCATCAGCCTATAAGGAAGAGTGGATGCTGAGTAATGGCTATCTGGTCTGCCTTCAGGGGGAACAGCTGACGGGGTGATTGGAGGAAAAGAAAAAAAATACACACACACCCTCTCACAGATGCACACCCTCAAGCCCTTAAAAGAGCTGTTAAATCTTTATTCAAATGTTTATTTATAAATGTACACTCGTCCCCAGCCAGACAAGCTTGTTTCAATCCTTGCCTGGTGTTTGGTGCAATCAGATTTTTCCACAGAACTTCGATATGAAAGCTGTGATTTGAATAAGTTTTTGTATGAATGTTAAGTACCATGGAATACATCACATATATCACAGGTTTCTTTCTCGTGCGTAAGTTATGCAAATTAGACTGACGTTGATTTATTTAGTGTTACTTTCAGCATTGTAAGTGCAAATGCCAGTTCGGCTCAGGCTAGAGGCCGTATTTATGAACTGATCTTTACAAAACTTCTTGGGTACCTTTGTTATCACCGTGGGACGTAAACGAGTGTTTTTGGATATGGTCTGAATTTCAAGATGGCCGCTCGCAGCCATTTTGTACAGTGCAATCAGATTTTTGCGCAGAACTTCCATATGAAAGCACTGATGTGAATAATTTTTTGTGTGAATGTTTAGAACCATGGGATACACCACATATAAAACAGTTTTTTTCTCGTGCATAGATTATGCCAATTAGACTAACTTTGATCTATTTAGTGTTTCTTTCAGCACTGTTACTGCAAATGCCAATACGGCTCGGGCTAGAGGCCGTATTTATGAACCGATTTTTATCCCCGCATTTTAAAAAATGCGGGGATATTGTCATGATCTCCGTCCGTACGACCGTACGTCCGTACATCTGTATGTCCGTACGTCCGGTTTTGTAATTCGAAACGCTGTAACTTTCTACAGTTGTTCGATAGGGTCTGTGCAACCCAAAAATACACTTTTAAATTTTTGTGCCACCAGGTGGCTTCTGTGGAGCCACTTAAAAAATGCGTTATTTTTTCACTTTTTTGCTGAATAGTCCCAACCTATGTAATTCGGAGTTCTAAAATTACACTAGGGTGTTGCTAAATAATCTGTAGATATGTAGGAAGGTTTCGGATTTTTCGGGTGCTACGTGGCTGTGCCACTGTATATGTAAACAGAAAGGTAGGTTGCACCACTTCCTCCTACACTTAATTTACCATTTCCATGCGTCTTCTTGATAAGAGTGTTGAAAGAATATTTGAGAATGTTCGGTTAGAAAAGTTATAGGTAGAGAGAAAGATAGGTATCTGCTACATTTGTATTGTATATTGTGACTGTTGTGTGATTGTTGCTATGGATGGAGTGAGGGGTGGGTTTCTTCGGAGCCCACTCACCACACGCAGAGTTGCAAGGCAATCCTCACAGACTCAATCCTAAAGATCTCAATGAGTAGCGAGGCAATCCTCACTGACTACACGCAGTTTAATTCTATTGAGAAATTTTAATTTACTGTGGCTTATTTTGTTTTTCTGTTCAAGGTTCGATGTTCGTTCAGCTTCACCATTGATTCACTATCCTGGAGTATGTGAAGGGTTTTGTTATATAGGTCTTATTAAACGCATTTCAATTGCACTTTAGCAGAGTTGCTAAAGTTCTCAATGAGCAGCAAGGCAATCCTCACTGACTGTACTCAATTTAGTTATCTTGTATAATGATTTTTTTTTTTTTCTGGAAACATATTTTGTTTTTTCTGTTAAGGGATTGGTGTTCGTTCAGATCATTCATTAATTCACTATCTTGTAGTCTGTTGAGGGTTTTGTTCTGTAGGTCTTTTAATCGCGTATCAGTGGTTTCTATTTTTGCTAGCTTGTGAAGTTCCTTTATCGGTGTCCATTTAGGTTTGCATAGTGCCACACGCAGGGCATAATTTTGAACCCTCTGTAGCTTCGGAATGTGTTTCTTCATTATGCTGAAAATAGAGCCAGCCATTAGAGTACACATTGAATAAGGGGAGGATGAGTTCTCGACATTAGTTACATTTAAAGTTTTAAGCTGGATGTTTGTTTTAAAATTTTGCCGTTGATAATTACCCCTTTGATTATCTGATTTAATTTTGTTGCTCTATTAGGGCATTTTACTTTTATCTTTCAAGTATGGTTTCCCATGGCTTTGGAAAATTTATTTCAGTTGTTACATGATAAGTCATAAATGCTCCAAGTACTAAAATTCTGAAGACGTTGGAAATGGTGGAAACAATGGAAATGGTGGAAACTATGGAAAGAAACACTGGAGACGGTGGAAACATTGGAAACGGTGGAAACATTGGAAACGGTGGTAACATTGGAAATGGTGGAAACTATGGAAACATTGGAAACGGTGGAAACTATGGAAACATTGGAAACGGTGGAAACATTGGAAACAGTGGAAACTACGGAAACATTGGAAATGGTGGAAACAGTGGAAACATTGGAAACACTGGAAACTGTGGAAATATTGCAAACACTGGAAACATTGGAAACAGTTGGAAACAGAGAAAATATTGGAAACTGTTGAAGCATTGGAAACGGTGGAAACACTGGAAACGGTGGAAACAGTTGGAAATGGTGGAAGCAGTTGGAAATGGTGGAAACATTATTGGAAACTATGGAAACAGTGGAAACACTGGAAACATTGAAACAATGGAAACAGTGGAAACACTGGAAACATTGAAACGATGGAAACACTGGAAATGGTGGAAACAGATGGAAATGGTGGAAACATTGGAGACATTTGAAACGGTGGCAACAGTTGGAAATGGTGGCAACAGTTGGAAACAGTGGAAATGTTGGAAACAGGTGGAAACATTTGAAATGTTGGAAACAGGTGGAAACATTGGAAATGGTGGCAACAGTTGGAAACGGTGGCAATAGTTGAAAACGGTGGACACATTCAAAAATGGTGAAAATATTGGAAACGGTGGCAACAGTTGTAAATGATGGAAAATTGGAAACAATTCAACTTTCAGTTGCACCATCCATGGGAGATATATTTGGGCCTCAGAAGGTGTCTATGAAAGAAAACAAAACTTTTTTCAACACATTTTATTTATTATTAAGGATATTTGTTTGTTATTTTTCCTTCAGCAGTACATTACACCAATTTGTAAAAAAAAACAAGAGGCCCCAAGGAGCCTTAATCGCTCAAAGTGGTTCAAAGAAGTATTTGGGTGTCACATTCAGTTAGACATGGTTCATCAACACTATAAAGGAATGAAGTCATGAGAGACAAATTTTACTGAACTAGGGCCATGGCTGAACAAACTTAAATCTTGCCCCCCAAGGATGCTGCATGCCAAATATCCAAAGCATTTGGATCTGAAGAAGAAGATTTTTAAAGAAAATTCCTCATTTTGAACTAAGTTATCATTCGGGCTCCCACATTGAGCCCAAATATGAACCCAGGAACTTGGCTTGAACAAACTTGAATCTATCCCCCTAAGGATGCTGCATGCCAAATATTCCAACTGCTGAATCTGAAGAAGATTTTTAAAGAAAAATTCCTCATATTGACCAAGTTATAATTCGGGCTCCCACAGGGAGCCCAAATATGGACCCAGGGACTTGGCTTTAACAAACTTGAATCTCACCCCACTAAGGATGCTACACACCACATATCAAAACATTCCGACTGCAGGATCTGAAGATGATTTTTTAAGAAAATTCCTCATTTCGAACTAAGTTACAATTCAAGCTCCCACAGTGAGCCCAAAAATGGACCTAGGGACAAGGCTTGAACAAACTTGAATCCCCCCCCCCCCCCCCCACTCCCTCCCCTAAGAATGCTGCATACCAAATATCAAAACATTCTGACTGCAGGATCTGAAGAAGAAAATTTTTAAAGAAAATTCCTCATTTTGAACTAAGTTATAATTCGGGCTACTACAGTGAGCCCAAATATGAACCCAGGGACTTGGCTTGAACAAACTTGAATTCCCCCCCCCCCCCCCCCCCCCCCCCCAAGCATGCTGCATACCCAATATCAAAAGATTCTGCCTGCTGGATCTTGAGAAGAAGATTTTTAAAGAAATTTGCTTGAAATGCACAAAGTTCAAATTGGGCTTCTATACTGAGCCCAAATATGAACCCAGGGGGCCAAATCAGATCCACCCCACAATGTTACATATCAAATATCAAAAGATTCTGCCTGCTGGATCTTAAGAAGATTTTTAAAAAAAATTGCCTGAAATGCACCAAGTTCAAATTTGGGCTCGAATTCGGGCTTCTATACTGAGATCAAATAGGAGGCTGATTTGAACAAACTTGAATCAGATCAACCTCACAATGTTGCATACCAAACATCAAAAGATTCTGTCTGCTGGATCTGGAGAAGAAGATTTTTGAAGAAATTTGTCTGAAATGCACCAAGTTCAAATTTGGGAATCTATACTGAGCCCAAATATCAATCCAGGGAGCCGATTTGAACAAATTTGAATCAGATCCACCCCACAATGTTGCATACCCAATATCAAAAGATTCTGCCTGCTGGATCTTGAGAAGAAGATTTTTAAAGAAATTTGCTTGAAATGCACAAAGTTCAAATTGGGCTCCTATACTGAGCCCAAATATGAACCCAGGGGGCCAAATCAGATCCACCCCACAATGTTACATATCAAATATCAAAAGATTCTGCCTGCTGGATCTTAAGAAGATTTTTAAAAAAAATTGCCTGAAATGCACCAAGTTCAAATTTGGGCTCGAATTCGGGCTTCTATACTGAGATCAAATAGGAGGCTGATTTGAACAAACTTGAATCAGATCAACCTCACAATGTTGCATACCAAACATCAAAAGATTCTGTCTGCTGGATCTGGAGAAGAAGATTTTTGAAGAAATTTGTCTGAAATGCACCAAGTTCAAATTTGGGAATCTATACTGAGCCCAAATATCAATCCAGGGAGCCGATTTGAACAAATTTGAATCAGATCCACCCCACAATGTTGCATACCAAATATCAAAAGATTCTGCCTGCTGGATCTGGAGAAGAAGATTTTTAAAGAAATTTGCCTGAAATGCACCAAGTTCAAATTTGGGAATCTATACTGAGGCTCAAATATGAATCCAGGGAGCCGATTTGAACAAACTTGAATCAGATCCACCCCACAATGTTGATAACCAAATATCAAAAGATTCTGCCTGCTGGATCTGGAGAAGAGGATTTTTAAAGAAATTTGCCTGAAATGCACTAAGTTCAAATTTGGGCTTCTATAGAGAGCCCAAATATAAATCCAGGGGGCCGATTTGAACAAACTTGAATCAGACCCATACCAAGATGCTGCATACCAAGCATCAAAAGATTCTGCCCACTGGTTCTGGAGAAGAAGATTTTTTAATAATTTTTTTATAATTCATATGGTGCTATCAGTTATGCCCCCATACAGAGCCCCCAAAGAATGTGGCCATTTCATTTGAACAAACCTGAATTGACATATGGTAATGAACATCCACACCAAGTTTAGAGCAAATCGACATAGCGGTTTCAGAGGAGAAGTCATTTGAAAAATTTCACAACGCCAAACGGACGACAGACGACGGACGACTTTAAGTGATATAAGTTTAGCTCCCTTCGGTGAGCTAAAAATTCCTCATTTTGAATTAAGTTATAATTCGGGCTCCCAGAGTCCAAATGTGAACTCAGGGACTTGGATTGAACAAACTTGAATCTCACCCCTTAAGCTTGCTGCATACCAAATAACAAAAGATTCTGCCTGCTTGATCTTAAGAAGATTTTTGAAGAAATTTACCCGAAATGCATTAGGTTCAAATTCAGGTTCCTATACTGAGCCCAAATATTAACCCAGGGGGCCAATGTGAACAAACTTGAATCAGATCCACCCCACAATGTTGCATACCAAATATCAAAAGATTCTGCCTGCTGGATCTGGAGAAGATTTTTTAAGAAATTTGCCTGAAATGCACTAAGTTTGAATTCGGGCTTCTATAGTGAGCCCAAATATGAATCCAGGGGGCTGATTTGAATAAACTTGAATCAGATCCACCCCACAATGTTGTATACCAAATATCAAAAGATTCTGCCTGCTGGATCTGGAGAAGAAGATTTTTTAAGAAATTTGCCTGAAATGCTCTAAGTTTGAATTTGGGCTTCTATAATGAGCGCAAATATGAATCTAGGGGGCCAATATGAAACAGACCCACCCCATAATGCTGTATACCAAATATCAAATGATTCTGCCCACTTGTGCTGGAGAAGAAGATTGTTTAGTAATTTCTCTAATATACATAGGGTGCTATCATTGCCCCCTATGGAGCCCCAAGTGGCATGTCCATTTCATTTGAATTGACATATGGTAATGAACAACCATACCAAGTTTCGAGCAAATTGACCAACCAGTTTCTGAGGAGAAGTCGTTTGAAAAATTTTCATGGCGATGGATGACGCCGGACCACGGACGAACAATAGCACAGAAAAAGCACTAATCCAACCCCACTTCCCTTAAATTGTTATTGGTACACTACTACGCAAGCGACTGTTACACGAATATCCTAGGTCCGAGGTGAGACAAAAGTGTTAAACCTACCCGAGATTATGAGGACAATGAAAGCAGTAATTAAATTGGACAACACATTTGGAGTGAAAGGGATTGCCTCCAGAGAGCATAATCACGGTAATAATTGTGAAACAGATTAGACCAAATAAACAACTGCATGTTGATGTCATAGAATGTCAGAATGATAACCAGTCATCAATAATTTTCTGAATCAAATTTATGTATGTTTGTGTCGGAATGTTGCAATTTGTCAAAATTTAAAAAAAAATATTCTGACTGATTAAGAACGTAAATATTTTATGAGTGTTGGTAATGGTAAGGCCAACATCATTTCGGCGAGTTGAGATTGTGGAGTTATACATGTATTTTGACCACAAAACTGTGAGAGTCATGTAAAATATGACAATAAGTACATCCTTTGCGCTCAGGTGTCCTAGAAATTAATTACTGCTGTAATCTGTTTGACTGAGAATCACGGCTATTTTAATATCGTGTCGGACATTGACTCAAGAAACAACTGCCAATATTAGTCGGCGACTTCTCTTAGATCTTGATTGAAGATATCGTGGACTTGGGATATTCATGTAACGGTCACTTGCGCAGTGCTGTACCTATTTTGAAGTATTTTACATAAAATACTTTATCTGTACAGTAAAAGGTGCAGAATGTTCGTCTCAATCTTTGCCTTAACACTGATTGGCAAATCTTTGGTAATGTGTGTGACACAAATCAGACAAATTGGAAATCTATCCCTCATAAACTTCACGCCATTGCAGCTTGGTCAATATGAGTGGTGCTTCATTTGAGGAAGCACAGAGAGAACTTTGGTTTGGAAGTAAAAGAGAGTCACAACCATGTGGCCCATTTACTACCCAGGGGAAAAAATACCAGTAATGTGTGCGACATAAAATGTCATTTTATGTCACACATGTTACCAGTGGTTCCCCCCCTCCCCCCCCCCCCCCAAATAGTAAATGGGCCACATGGTATGGATTCTTTTTTACAGCCTACCCAAAAGCTTACTAACTCCTCCCTCAAGTGAAGCACTACTCACATAAGCAAAGGTGCAATAGTGCAAAGTTTATGAGGGATTGATTTCTGATTTGTCTGATTTGTGTCACACACATTACCACAGAATCACTCTGATAAACATATTGGTCCAGTGGAATCGTCATAATTGAACAGCCACCTTTTGAGTGAAAAGTATTCAGTTAATCCTTTACCTAACGAATCGCCTGCATCCGCGAGCATAACATACAAATTGAGCAGTTGAAAAAATTTAATTTTTCAACAAAACCATATCATGTGACCCCCTCATTGGAACAGGCCCAATGAGCTCATTCCAATGAGGGGTCACATGATATGGTTTTGTTGAACTTTTTAAAAAATAAAAAAAAATATTTAAAAAAATAAATTTTGATATCGTCTACGTTGGCTAAAGTGTTCTGCATCCTGGACTCCTGGATGAGACGACCCAGAATGAACTGGGTTTGGGATGCCTTTTATTTTCGTATGCACTATAGATGCGTTTCTATGTTCATCGTTCGATTCAAAGAAACTTAACAGAAATAGCAGTGCTTTCACTCATTAGATTATTACAACGAATGATGGGACTTCTGATCAATAAAAAGACCCGCTTTTAATATGTTTAAAAGTAATGAATGCAGATTTATGCAAAAGTTGCCAACATATGTTGAAAAACAAAGATACATGTACAAAAAGGACATTCAAATCTGTATGTGACACAGTGTCCACAATTATGATTAGGTCCATACTTGCCCGGTCGGGCAATTGCACACCAAATGTCACTGGCCTGTGTCATCATTGCAACGGGTCATTTGAGCCGTCCAACCTTGGCACACTTTACCACAGTAACTACTAGTATATCTGCAATCACTATAAACCCCTCCCCATATAGCCCCCACCTCTTGACGGTCCTGGAAGGTAACCCAAAGATGGAAACTCAACTTCCGAAAATTCCTCACATGAACTCTGTCCTATTCAACTTAAAACTCCTCCCTATACGGTTTACTCCCGTCACATTGCGTATGTGAAGAGACTATGTACTATGTGCAAGGGGTGAGGGGCACTGGTGTACTAGGTAAGAGGCAGGGCTGTCGGAGAGAAGGGGGCATGGGTACTTGCCTCCTGCCCTCAGTAAATTGCAATGACCTTGATGGGTGCCCGCCCCCCATGACCTTGTCAGCCCCCACCCCTGCTCTTTTGATATTCCGGTGGCCCTGGCCAGGGGTCACTGGGGACCTGGTCCCTGGGTGCAAGTTTACCTTTAATACGGGCCACGAATAAATGTCGGTCTGTTATGTTTGTGGCAATTGATTAAGCATGAGTATGATATTGATAAGCACACTACTTAACTACAATGTTTTATATAAAGCATTGCAGTTAGGTTGCGTGTTTCCTGGGATGCCCTGTTTTCAAAGGTAGGGTAACCCCGGGCCCCGAGATATCTCTTGATGTCCCTGTTACCCTCTGTTTACGATAATATAGGCATAAGCATAGTTTCCTCATTTCGCATGTTTGAAACGAACATCACGATGTACCCACTTTCTCATGGCATTTGTGTTGGAGATTACTCAATTTATCCGGGGGTGAGGGGCAGCTACATGTTTTTGTATTGTTTGATGTTGCATTCACAACCAAGAGAGAGAGGCAGGAAGGCATAGTGTTGAGGAAGAAATATATAGGCCTATATATATATACTGAAAAATTATTATATCAGAATATCAACTGCATGTGAATTTATACTTTTGACTTTTCAACTGACGCGGGGAGCGGGGGGGGGGGGGGGGTACCTAGGTGATTGGGAAAGTGATAGTTCGCACAAGGATGCAAGGATACGTGTTTTCTATTTCTGAGCTTGAGTGGAGTTAAGAAAGGCATGTATAAACAGCGGCCTGGCAGAAGTGATTTAGCGGGTTTTGACTAGGATTCCTCGAATAAATTCAAGTCGCTTTGGAAATTTCTCTGGTACATGGTGAAGAGCAAAACATAAGTTCATTGTATTTATGATGCCTATATTGTTCATCTCATCATTGGCAAGTTCCTCCCTTTTCCTATTCTTATATAAAGTTTTTTCTTTGGGCTCTGAAGATTGTTCAATAATATTTGTGAAGTTTTCAAGTTGAGGGGTGAACAAATTACTGATTATATTCACTGTTCCCTGCCTGACTGGGTTATCATGTTGAGGGATGAACAAATTCCTGTTGATTTTCACAGTTTCAACAGTGGAACTTGATGGAATATTCACTGTTTCAGCAGAAGAAGTTGGAATCCCCTGCCCTGGGTTTAACAATGTTTTTGTTAGGTGAGTCCTACTGGATCATTATATCTGCCTTTTACGGATTTCTTTTTTGGTGTCTGTCGGAATACTCTTTTGATATCAAACGACACTTTTTCTGGTTGAGATATTGTCTTAGAAAATAAAATGCACTTAGAAAGAAATGAACAGACTGGCAATGATTGTTAAATGTTTAATTGTGGGCAGGGCTAAATTAAGGTGTCATGTCACATGTCTTTGAATTGAGGCTGGGGTGGAGCTTAACTATATTGTTTTAGATTTCATGTGATACCAGAGTGACACCTACAATACTTCAATAAAAAACAAAATAATTTGAAATAATTTATTGAAATGAGTGATGAGTGACATAATGCAATTTTTGTCTACATAAAAATTATCACTGCTGCATGCATGTAATAAAAAAGTGGGAAAATGAAGAATTATTTCAGAAAAAAATTCTGAAAAATTAATCCGGAATGAGTAAAACTATATTTATTATCGCCCCATCTCCATAATTTCCCACTGTTTTCTACATTTTCCCACATTTTCAATGTTTCTTCCACTATTTACAAAAATTTTAGTACTTGCAGGATTTAAACATTTCTAAATATTGTTTCCACTGTTTCCACCATTCCCACTGCCCATTTCCACTGTTTCCACCATTCCCACTGATCCCACTGTTTCCATCATTCCCAGTTTCCACCTTTTCCAAAAATGTTAGTACTTTCAGCATTCATTTCAAATGTTTCCACCGTTTCCAATGTTTTCACCGTTTCCAATGTTTTCACTGTTTCCGATGTTGCCACCGTATCCAATGTTTCCACCATTTCCAATGTTTCCACCGTTTCCAACTGTTGCCACTGCTTCCAATGTTGCCACCATATCCAATGTTTCCAGTGTTTTCACTGTTTCCAATGTTTCCAGAGTTTCCACCATTTCCAGTGTTTCCGCTGTTCCCACCATTTCCAATGTTTCCACCATTTCTAGTGTTTCCAATGTTTCCACCATTTCCAACGTCTTCAGAATTTTAGTACTTGGGGCATTTATGACTTATCATGTAAACACTGAAATAAATTTGAATACCAACTGTACTTGCTGGGTTGTTTGAAAAAAATAACAAAAATCTCGTTTCCAGTGTTTCCTGGAAAGAAAGTGCCCTCTAGTTATATTCCTGCTCTCATTTCTTGCCACATATGGGTCCTCCTCACCTGGTTTGGCGGAATTGCCTTTTCCAATTCCCTTCTCAATTTAGCATTTAAGCTCTGAGCACAAACGCTCTATTATGTCATTCGATCAGGCAATTTCTTTCTGGAAGCCAGACATCATCGACATCATCGATACCATGTCAATGTTAGTGGAATTTCCACTGTTGCTTACACTGTATGCCGAACATTGACAAGACATATTTATAATACGTGAAGATAAAAAAAAAACAAATCGTGAAACAATAGAAAATGTTTGATGATTGAATATTACAAATGATTTGATTTCAGTGATTTTTCCACAAACACCTTTGAAGTTCAGATAAGGGTAATCATGACACTACATTTAAAAGATCGTCAAGCAGATTGTTGAATGCTATAAAAACAGCCATTTGTACCAGTTTGGTATGAGATGAGTATGACATGTTGTTTTGATAATGATTCCGACCACACTAGCATTTCTCAACTGGGGCCAAACAGCCTTCTTGAACAGAGCCATCCAATCAGTATTCAATTTGGAATGCCTATTTGAATAAGGACATCCAATGAGCATTCAGTTTGGATGGCAGCAGACTGCCTATCTGAAACATCTTTTACCACTGTTAGGGATTTGAAACCAACAGGTTGTGTTCGATTTCGTATGGGATATAAAGTTGCGATGGATTTTTATCACTTTTTAATTGGAGGATATCACTTTCTGTAAAATGAGGTAGGCATTTTTTTTATTTAATTATTTATCCAAACTCTTGTCATTCATTTTTTTTTCAAAGTTTACAAAGAAATGGGTATGAATAAAATTGTAGAAAAATTTTTTAAAAAATCTGACGGAGGCTGGTTTGGGCAAAATTTTAGAGACCGGTTTGGCTGGAGGCTGGTTTGGGTGTAATTCAGCTGAATGTAGTACAATTTTTCAGCGAAGCCACCCAAACCGCCCCAGCCGAACCGTCCTGGATTTTTTGCCCAAACCATCCCCCGATATTTTACCCAAACCGTACCCCACTCAAAAAGGTAAATTTGATATCTGACCCAAACCGTCCCCTGATATTTCCCCCCCCCCCTCCCCCCCCCCCCCCCCCCCCCCCAATATTATACGAAAAAAAAAATCTGGGAGACGGCTTAGGTTGGCCCCTCAGGGGATGGTTTGGGTAAAATATTGGGGGATGGTTTGGCCAGGAGACAGTTTGGGTGGTATTCTTTTTCAGTCACATTATTATTACCTTGAAGTGAATATAACCAAAATAGCCTACAAGTTTTTGCAGTTAAAATTTCAGGTGCAATTGCACTACCAAGCAATCTGAGGAGGAGGGCAACTGTTTTGCACTCCTTGATTTTCTAGATTGCCAGGCCTATATATATTAGCGAGCGAAAGCGACCTGCTCTGAAGGATCGCTTGCTTCGCAAGCAATTAGGCAGCACATATGTACCGTTTGTGTGAACTCAAAGCCAAGCACATCTCAAAGGCATCAACTTCAACTTTTTCAACGGAAGTGATACACAAGGACGCCGACATGTCTGCACATGGCAGAAATTGACATTCGCAATTAAAGAAATGATTTATTTACATAGGAAGAAGTTAATGAGATGAGACTTCACGAGAATGACTCTGGCCGATTAAACTTTTAGGGATTTTTCCCAAAGGAACCGGGGACAAATGATGCGGTTACATTTTTTCAAGGATACTCGGACGCTAGAACAAGTGATGGCTGTCCACCATTGCTTTCGCCCTCATTTGGTCAAGGGATCCTTAATATATAGGGTGTGGGGGGTGGGGGGTGGGAGGGGGGGTGGGAGGGGGTGGGAGGTGGGGTGGGGGAGGGGGGAGGGGATGTGGGCTAATCGGACACTGATTATGTCACATGACATTCATAGCAAGAAAAGCAATGGGTAAACTACTGGGCCAATTTTGACCAATTTTGATACATGGACCCAAAATGCATTGCAAATAAAAACAGACGTATCAATGTTGACGTCACGTGACGTCCCTAGCAATCAGAGCTCACTCTTAGCAATGGGCTAACTACTAGGGCTGAAACGGTTAGTTCATTTTCACAACCGACTAACCGAGAGCTATAACCGAATAATATCCGGTTAACCGTAGCCATTATTTCACCGAATCTGGTATCAAAACTATAGGAACATGAGGAATTGGAAAGCACTATTCTCAGAAACTATTCTGTAGTGTGTATACAAACAAACGTTGTCGAGTACTCGACAACGTTCGTTTGTATACATACTACGGAATAGTTTCTGCGGCTACTCAGTACTCACGGAAATTGCCGATCATTAACGAAGTCTTGAATGCAAAAGTTGATTATTTCTAAATATATACAGCGCTGCTTCGAGGTGTAATCTATCTCAAAGAAGAAGCGGCAGATTTACTACGTTTTAACCGTGAAATGACGATCACTATCGATATTTCGGATAACCGGTTGACGTTTTTTTTTAATCGGTTAGGTAGGTAACCGGTTTCAAACCGGTTATCCATTTCAGTACTACTAACTACTGGGCCGATTTTGATCAAATTCGGTATACGGACCCAAAATGCATTGCAAATGAAAACAGACAGGTCAATGTTGATGTCACGTGACTTCCCTAGCAACCAGAGTGCCCCTTAGCAACGGGCTAACTACTGGGCCGATTTTGACCAAATTTGGTATTCGGTACACAGACCCAAAATGCATTGCAAATAAAAACAGGCAGGTCAATGTTTATGTCACTTTTTTTCCCCTCAACCCTGAAATGACCCAGAAGCACAGGATTAGCTGTTTCATGATTACTCTCAGAATTATCTGTTGTGATAACTACAAACAATACGGGTACGTCGGTATTTTTTCAGTGAAATTAATGAAAATGGCTTATTGAAATTGGCACATAAAGCTCTAGGCCTATTTAATTCAAAAGACAAGTCTGTGCTGTCTTGTGAAGTGTGTATATCTGTGCTGGTTTGTGTAGTTTGTGTGTCTGTTGGGCAAATCGCTCAGAAACCTTGTCCAAATCGCCCACTAACATGGTCTGAATCATCCAATAGTCTGGTCTGAATCGGCCAGAAATATGGTCAGAATTGGCCATAGATCTGGGGCCGAAACGTCCTATATAAAAGTCTGGTCCGAATCATGAAACTACATTTGTGATACTCAGTCTTATTATTTTAAAGATGGTCTTTTCAGTAAAACTGCATTGGCATATTATCATCGACCTTTTTTTGCATAGCACTGCTGTATTTTCTTGTTGTGGCTACTAACAGTTGCTAATAGTAACAATAAATGGTGGGAGCGCGGTGGCTCAGTAGGTAGAGGTGCAGGCTGCAAGCCGAGAGGTCCTCGGTTCGAATCCCACCTGCGGCAACCGCGTTGTGTCCTTGGGCAAGACACATCATCTCCAATGCCCGCGTGGGGGCACGATGACGCTGTGTACTATGGCGTACTGCACGTCGATGGTGCGCATGTCTCCAACCAATCTAACGCGAGTTACGATGTTGGGGAGCTGGCAGCTGCTCGTCGTTGCTCGGTGGTTCTCTCCGGGTACTCCGGCTTCCTCCACCCGTAAAACTGTCACGGTCATGATTAGCCATTGTGCATAAATATGTGACCTTAAACATCAATAAATAAATAAATAACAATAAATGGTACACGCTATTTGTGAAAAAATAAAAATGAACGCAGCAATTTCTGCAACTCCTCGGATAAATTCCGTAAAACAACAACGCCATAAATATATCTTCCACTCAAAGCAATGATAAAATTATCTTTCAATCAGAGCACTGGAAAATAATATCTTCCAATCAAAACGCAGATAAAAGAAGTTATCTCGAAATTTGGTTGGTCCCCTATTATTTACCAGTAAATGTAGGCCTACAACACTTTAGGTCTAATGCATGACTTTCGCTGGCTTTTAGGGTTGCCTAAATTTCATATTTCAGTTATGGATGTGGATGGATGATTGCCAAGTCTTCAGATTCAAATCATCACTTTGAATGAGGAAGAACATTTTCACTTTTGGTTTCTGTTTTGTAAATTTGGAAGGGAATTGGACAACTCGGTCTCGGGTAGTCCAAACATGGCCTGAAAGTCTGCAATATATTTTTTTGTGTTTGGTACGTCCTTTCACCAAACCAAAAAACTATATTACTGTCAATACTGACTTGTGGGCCATGTTTGGACTAGGGTACTCTCTCCCCAATCTCCCTCTGCATAATCCCCCAGCATTCTAAACTGGTTTATAATTTCTGAACAATTGCTCCACACTAATATGAGTGGCATGTCGGCATTTTTGTAAACCCGGCAGATGTTAATAGGAATTTCAAATAATATTGCAGTGTTTCGAAGGTCTTGCACGCTTCGATGATTTTTGTCAACATTTTCGCATATCTCACTCAGATCCTTCACTTCTCAAGTACAGTGATGTGAGCAGTCACATGCAAAAAAGAGGAAATTGGAATTTTTTGAAGTGATCCAAAGGATTGATGGACATTCACATGTAATATACTTCTGTAGCAAACACTCTTAGGATAAATTTCATATGAATGTACAGGTCTGGTTGGTGTATGGTACCAAAAACATGCTTTCATAATGCAATGATGCTCAAAACCGAATAAATTTAATAAATTTCCCAACAGAAAATATACATGTACAGTCTGCTTGGCAGTATCGAGTCACTTTTTTTTTAATTTTCTGCCATCTCTGTCGTTAAACCAAGAATCAATGTGTTTGTCTAGCCAATGTATCATGTAGAACTAGGTATTGCTTTCCGTGACTGCGCGAGGAAAAACGCTTACATTTCCGTGTATGAACTCCTTTTATCAGTCGCATAACAGCGGCAGTGAAGAGTCAATGCAGGTAGTAAAGAATCACACATTTTGCACCAGTTCAAATGTGTGTTGTATCACTAAATTGGGTAATTTGTAGTTGTCGAACTCTCCAAGACACATTTCTGTAAAAACAGATACAAATTAGAATTTATCGCAGAGTGATTATTATACATTTCCAGAGATCTGTCAAGTTAGACGTGAACCGAGAGTAAACGGTTGCAATCGGGTTCAAAAACGTACCTTTGCTCAAAGCTGACAGGAAATTCACAAAGCATACGGGATCAATTCATGATTATCATGTTCGTGTTTTTTTCCTTTCACGGTAAACTGAACTGTTGGTATTCAATGTTGACTTTATGAATAAGCAGAAGCGAACTGGCCGTTCGAGCGACCAGGAGGTTTCCCGATGGGCCGGTGGCCCAAATAAATGACTGATACACATCGAGATTTTCTGACTTAAATCACAACTTTTTATCGCTACTGCAGTGGAGGGGGGGGGGGGGGGGGGGTATGCATGGGTGGACCGGTAAATTGGTAGAGGATCCGCCACTGTTGCCATATGGTGCTGAATTTTCCCGAACCGAATTTTTAGCCGTTCCGCCTCTATGGATAAGGGCTATTTTGTGCCAGTTGTATAAAATCATGCATGTACCGTCACTCTCAGAATTTTTAATGGCCTCAGGCTGGAGCACAGTGGCTCAGTGCTTGACTGTTGGACTTTTATGCTAGAGGTTCCGAGTTCGATCCCTGTCCGGGACGACCCGCGTTGTGTCCTTGGACAAGGCACCTTATCCTGGTTGCCTACATGGGGGCACGATTATGCCGTGTACTAAGGCATACTGCACGTCAGTGGAGCACATGACTTCAACTGCTGTAACCCTGCTTTAGCAGAGCTTGAACAGAATTTAAATGTTGAGGAACTGACTGCTCATTGATCCTCAGGGGAGGGGGGGGGACTCTTGCTTCCTCCACCCGTACAACTGTCACGATTAGCTATTGTGCATACGTATGTGACCTTAAATACCAATAAATAAATAAATGGCCTTAGGGTGAGTGACCGAGTTGTCTCACGTTCTGAACATTATTTATATACCAGGCATACTGACTGATTAAAAGGCAGTAAAGCATGTGAAAGGCAGTGGTGGAAATTTCTGAAAGGGGGCGGAGGTTGATGTGCAACAGGCATATCTGGAAGTGCGAAAATATGATTTGTAATGTTGGGAATAATAAAACAAACAACACACTCCAAGAAATGAGATATGTATTAAATAGAAAGCATTCAAAGCAAACTGCTTCTCATAGAGAGATTATGATGATGGCGATGATGATATGATGGTAATGAGTTGATGATGATGATGATGATGATGATGATGATGATGATGATGATGATGAGTTGAATTGTTGAATTGATGAGTTCAGTTGTTGAGTTGATGGATGCAGTACCAGTTGAAATAAGTTGTAGGGTAACCACTAGAAACTTTACCTCACAGTTTAGCTTTGTTATCCCCGCAGGAACGATGGGAAGTGGAGTAGTACCTGTTCCCTGTGGTAAACAAGTCCTGCTTTACTGGTAAAATAGGATCCGGTAATCAATGCCTGTGGAGGAAGTCCTCTGATGTTGGCAATGGGTATAAACGATTGGTTTTATCTTGTATTTTTACTTGTTGTATCCGTTGTATTGTCACGATACAGTCTTAGATGTTGATTTAACACTGAGCACCAATAAATAAAATTTACCTTTGATGATAATTCCAAGACTTGACATATTTCTTGGGAAGGGCTTCCCAGGAAATGATGTCAAGCATTGGAATTATCAACACATCGGGAAAAAAAACGAAAGTGTCAATGACACTGCAGCTCAAATTGCTCAAGAAGGGACTGAACTAAATAGAAAGATCCAGTAATGGCAATGCCAAGTCAATTACTCATATTTCTCAGAGAAAAAGATCGGGGAGGGGTGTGGCCAGTAGGCTGAACTGATGGAATTGTTGACAATTTATATGCCAAATCCAAGATGGCCACTGACGGTCATGTTTTTCAACGAAATTCAGAAACTCCCATTTCTTCCTCGACTCCCCAGGCATGTTTTGGGCAAAAATGTTCAATTTAGGCCTTCACCCACGTCCAGTTAAGCCACACTTCATACCCCTACCCCACCACCTCCACCTGACACAAATAGAGACCAGAATGCTTTGGTCGAAACACCTCGGTCGATCCCACTCTTATCCCCCCCCCCACCCCAAAAGCAGAAAAAAACAACATGAAACGAGCACACTCATCCCCTGACGAAATTTCAACAATTCATCAGAGGCAAACATTGGAATTTTAACTTGGCCTCCATGTTTCTGTGGATACCGTGAACAAACAAAATCATATTCCAACCCCTCTCCGTCACCCTCGCACAGCCCGTCGAGGTTTACCGACGTTTCGGCCTCCTATCAGGCCAAAATGTCCTGCCTAACAGGCCGAAACATCCCGGGATTTAGTGAATTTGTTTTTAAAGCTATAAAGCAAATCAAGTTATTAGGGTCACAAGGGATTTCAATCCCACATCGTCCCTGTGCGCCTTCGGCACGCAGAACTTTTCCTTCATGTAAATAATGTATCTCTTAACAATAAAATGAAGGTAAACTGCATTTTTGTCCCGTTACAACTGTATACAAGATAAGTTCTATAAAATCTAGCTATGTCGAAAGATGCTTTGGATATCCTTAATTTGTCTGATATCCTAGCCTTGTACTTGGATATCCCTTGGGTACGAGATGTAGATATTTCCATTTTTTATTTGCTGCTTAAGTTGTATTAATATACCGGTACTCAATAATAATAATAATAACACTTTGGCCGGCCGCTGATTTGTCGTGGTTCTCGGATGAGAAGGCCTTGGTTACCCCTGTACTCCCAACTGCCTCCCTATTCCCACGCATCTTCTCTGCTCCCAACACTCGGAGACGAACTGCTTGATGACATCCCTTGCCCCATTCTTCCCAGGATCTGGACTATTCGATGAAAGACAAACCTCAACGAAATGGACTATTCGACGAGAAGACAATTCGACGGAAGACAATCTCAACAAAAGTTTTTTAAAAGGGTCAATTCGACGAATATATTTTTAAAAATGATATTAAAGACATAATTGACCAAGCTATTTGTTTCTTGCCTTTTGTTAAACTGCTCTTTGCAGAACAAGCGAAACATCTGCTTGTTTACTTAGATGTCCATAAAGCTTGGTGGTGGTATTGTTGATGTCGCCGACAAACATTTTACCGCATGAGCATATGTTTTGATAACCATTTTCCAAATAGTATATATTTCTGAAAATGTGATTATCGACAGCATTCAAACATGGAAACCGTTAACGGTGATGCCGACTGTCTAACATGCAACAAAGTGGTTAATGCCAAAAGTATTGCAGTTGCTTGCGATAAATGCCAGGGATGGAATCACATACGATGTGGCACAGCTGGTTTCTGAAGAGTTACTCCAAAGACATAAAAAATTGCAGCCATAATTCTGTTGGGGGAAGTTGTTCAAACATTTGTTCATTTACGTTTCTTCTCCATTTTGGTATTTATTCTGTGCGCTATTGTTAAAATAAGATAAGTTTTATATTATAATTAAAATAAAAACATTGGTACCCATCCACTGTCTGTTATTTTTCAGTCAACTTCCTTGTGAAGATCCATTCATTCATTAACTGGTTTTATTTTTGACACCCCGATAATCATTGGCGTCTTGAGTGTGAGCGTCTAATAAATATAAGCTATGACACCATGTAATTTTCGAGAAATATTCTCAGCTATTCATGTATGCACACCCTTGTCCCCATCCAATAAGTTCCGAGATAAAAGGCGCTATCTTACAACATACTCTATTCAACGTAAAATTGGGTGGGGTATGTTGAAAATGTAACTTCTTTTAATCTGCAGGGGGGGAAATAAAAAGTTTCCGTCGAACTTGTACTTTTTTATCGTTGAACTGTCCAAAGTTTCGTCGAATCGTCCAAAGTTTTGTCGAATCGTCCAAAGTTTCGTCGAATTTGTTCAGAAGTTTCGTTGAATTGTCCTATAAAAAAAATCCGGCAAATTTGTCTTTCGGCGAATAGTCCATAACCCTTCTTCCCAATCTCTCCGATTGGCATATTAACCCTCTCCTTTGAGTCTCCCACTAACCACATGTCCTTCTTTCTCCCATCCCATTTCCCCATTATACTCCCAGTGAATCTTATTCTTTTAGACTGGTATTTTGGGCATTCTCTTCTTAGAGCAGGCCTGGCCGTTTGAGGAGAGCTATTGCTCCGGCTCTCCTTGGCTCCCCTCAAATGATATTGGGGAGGGCCATAATTGCCCTCCTTAAACTGTAATGGCTCTCCTCAAACTTTCAATTCCCTTATTAAAAACTGTGTATAATTAATATAAGTGTGGAATAGCTCCCCTGAAACAGATTTAGGGGAGCCTTTTTCAAAAGGCCAAGCCTGTTAGAGACAGTAATAAAGAAATCTTTCTATTCTATTCGAACTGTGTGCTGTCAATCAATTAATTCCCTAATCCATATTAACAGTCAATACGACAATACCCAATAGCGATGGAACTTATCCTCTATTATTATCACTTTATAGGGCACTCCCTGGCGAATATTTTCATTTTCGGGGCTGCACAAAACTCATATGTTTCCGTTCACATCCGGGTTCCCAGGCAATAATGAAAAATTTGTTTCAATATGGCCCGGCGACCTGCACATCCCCGGATGTAGGGGAGGTAACACTGCTTTGAGTTTGAATATTTGGAGCAGAGAGATGTGATGGCGGAATTATGTGATCTTTGGCGTGAAAGAATTAAGATATACATTCGCATTTAAGGCATGAGTTAGTTGCTGACAATGATAGTGTGGGAATTTCACACATCTACTGCATTGAAAAATGTTAATAATATGTAAATGATGAAAAAATAGCAATCTTGATTTTTCTTGGTTTAACATGTAACCTCTTTGAAATGTGATAATAATACAAATAACATTATTTTTTACGGGCGTTATGGTTCATTAACAGCCCAACGAAAATGATTAACAGCCCTTAGGCCTATTAGTGGCCCGAGACGAAGTCTCGGGCCACTGACAGACCCTTGGGCTGTTAATCATTTTCGTAGGGCCGTTAATGAACCATAACGCCCTCAAAAATAATGTTATTGTATAATTATCTATACTGGCGGCTGAGATAATCCCCTTCACTATTGACACTTAATATAGGAGGCCCAAACGTCCATGGCCGAAACGTCTCGAAGCCGAAAAGTCCTGAGGCCAAAACGTCCCAATACCCCCGTCGGTGTCACCCTTGAAAAATGTGCAGGCCGGTATACACGTGTATTAATCATAAGCCCCGCGTGCAATTTGGAAATCAGTGCGAACATCAATAACACACGAGTGAAAATTGAAATAAAACGATTGATTTGTTCACTAAAATGGGTAAATTATAGTAAAATTAGTAACTTATTGTACAAGACATGCAATTGCGAGAAAACAGCACCTTCTTACCATTTTAACTCGTGCTGAATCTTGACAGGCCAATATTTACATCGAGTTTCTAAAAATATATCTTTCACGGGGGGGGGGGGGGGGGGGGAATAATATCACGTGGGGCACTGCAGTCTGTACCGATTCGATAATGCCGAGTACATGACCTCCATCAACTTTACCATTTGCATTAGAATGGTAAGGAATTTACTCCCAAAGTTTTTATTAGAGAATCATTGTGTGGTAACAATTTGAACAACTTAGCTTCGGCGTTATTTGGGCCGTTTCTTTTTGTTGAAGTAAAATTTAAAAAAGCAAGTGGGTGAGCAAGTTACATTTTCGTCGCGGTCGGTTCCGGTAATAACAAAATGTCAAAAACACCGCCACACAGACTTCATATATTGCGAAAGCATATTTCTTTTTCATGATATCTGGAAAATTTATACTTTCTACCAGTATTGGCAGTAAGCAGAAAGAAAAAATATATATTTCCGTTGTTTAAACGTAATATGGCAGTCAGTAAATTTTGAATCGATACTGCCGAGTTGACTGTAAGTGTGTATTATTTGAGATCACACAAAATCATTCATTTAACTTAAGGTTATTCTCGAATAGCACTATTTCAGGGCAGAGATTAAAAAATTAGCTAATTACATCTTGTTCAAGAGAGCTCCAAGAGCTCTGTTGAATAAGATGTAATTATCAAAATTCTCAATTTAAGGTCTATAGGAACAGGCGAATTTCCCCAAATGGTCAAAAACAAAAGAGTTCTAAAACAACTAAATTAAACGATTTTCGTACAAACGGGGACAATCAATGATACTGCTTTGAAAATTCACACACGCAACTCTTAAATTAATGAAACCAAAATTAATCCAAAACATATATCTATAGCACTTTACCGAGAAGTGAACTCTGGGGTGATTTTAAAATTAATTAAAACATGTTTTTAATGTCCATTTCAAAATATTTGAATTTCTTATGAAATGGCAATGCATGATACAGCTGACTGGTCAATGATAAATACACTAATTATTTTGTCTCTAACACTAGATAGACAATCCCTGTTCAGTTGATGGTAAACATAACTAATGAAAAGTGTGAAGCTCCAGTGAATCCTGAGCATGCATTCTTAAGGTTACACATCTTAATATTGATACTAAAAAAATCTTTCAGGTTGGAGATTAAAAATTTGTTTTAAATAATTCAAAAAGCACATCAAAGTTCATTTGACGGTAAATTGCTGTAGATGCATAGTTCAGATTAATTTTGGTTTCAGTAATTTAAGTATTCCAAATGTGAATTTTTAGTTCTGTTGTTAGTGCAATTTGCAATTTAAAAGTTGATTTTCAACAATACAATCACTTTTTAGTTTAAAACTTCAGCACTCCAAATATTCTTTAGATCAAAACAGTACCATTGCCTGTCATTGTTTTTATGAAATTTGTTTAATTATCGTGTTTTGGAACCATTTGTTTTTGTCAACTTGGGAAAATTCGCCTGTTCCTGTAGACCTTAAATGTGGAAAACTGTATGCTGCTAATCATTAAAAAAATGCCCTTAAGCCACACAAAAGGGGAAATCCTCTGAAAAGAGGAAAACTCACAGGCCTGCAGGTAGCTTATTTTGCCTTTGAAGATGTACACTGCTGTAAAGTTACCTTTTCACTCGAAGAGATGCAAGTTGCAATGAATCTTCAGTTCGAATGAGAGAACATTGAAGTAAATTCATGTGCCCCGCCTCTTTTGGAAAATTCCACACCAGTTTGTGATACGCGCAAAACTAAATAGTGCTTGTTTATTATTGAATAAACGTTCCCTTCTCGCTAAAATAAATCTTACAACCTCTCAGTCTTAATAATATGAACCTTCTTTCCTTTCTGGTATGCGTAGAAAGTGGTATATTTCCGAAACAATTCAGCCTGAAACGAGAAACTCATGTCATGAAAGAGTTCATCGCCATTTTGATTCTTTGGAGGTTGTAGCTCCTCCGAAACACTGATATTAAATGACTTATCACACAGTTTGTGAACAAATTAAACGCAACTAACCGTGTCTAATGATATTCCGAAATGAAATAGTTAAACAGATTGATGAAAACAATTCCATTTGACCGAAAACAAAGTCATACATTCCTAATTTAATATCGGAATTTGTTGCAAGATTGTTCCGTCCAAACACGACAATGGGCTTCAGAAGTTCAGTACACCCAAAACTCTCCCCCCCCCCCCCAAGTTGTCACCAGTATGGCAGCACATAATCCATAAATAAACTCGGCGACCAAATCTTCCATTAACATCCTCACCAAGGTGTATTTTCACTCTTTCTTTATTATTTTAAGGGGCTATATAATTATAAGTGATGAATTTTGCTTATTTTGAAAATTCTCACCTCTGATATTCCCCTTCAATTCAAATTAAATAAAATATACACAAAGTCTTCACCAAAATGAAGGTTGAGATGTATAGAACATGAAACACATGTAATCAACTCGTACTCTAGTGTTTCGAATGGAAGTGCAGTCTGCAATATAAGTGCAGGGTGGATAAAACGGCCATAATTAATAAAAGTGCAGACTGGAATATAAGTGCAGGGTGGAAAAAACGGCCATAATTAATGAAAGTGCAGACTGGAATTTTAGTGCAGGGTGGAAAATCCTGTCTGAGCTTGCGACATATCATTAGATTCCTTACTCCTGAGGCCCAAATAAACATGCCTATACAGTTGATAATATAGGTACATGTAAATGAATGTATCAAAACATAATCTCTCCTTGTTAATTATATTGTTCAAATTTGTCGTTTTGAAGGGGGGGTGCCAAGGCATTTTTTGTTTAAAATGTTGTGTTAAATTGTCGAAGTTACAGCACAGATAAAAAATCTGCTCCGTTTAGCGTGCAGTTATTCCTTCTAAATTTCATTCGTGATTCGACTCATCTATACCCTTATGGTATTACCAAGGTATTTTGGGATTTACCATGGTTTACCATGGTACTTTTTTATAAGGGTAGAGGGATATTCCCTTATATCTATCGTGACGATAGATATAGAAAAATATCTGTTAAAAATTTCTCGCTACCTTTCATTGTAGCATATAATGAATAATGAAATCGAATGCCAGTATTGTATCCCTTTGTAACTTCAACCCGAATCGGTAACTTCGACCCACTTCAGTAATTTCGACCCTGAATTTCATATCCGTTATAGCAAAGATCAGCCTTTGGTTATAGGTTTCTCAGAATTACAGACAATTGTTCCAAAGACAACACAGACCAAGACAAGTCGGGTCGCTTTTGAAGATAATTCCGACTAGCATTGAAGATAAACTCGGGCCAACTTTAAAGACAACTCTGTCCACTTTTGAAGACACGTCGGACCACTTGTGAAGACCACAAAACTGTTTTTATTCTAAAAAATAATAACTTTTCTTTTTAGCTTATAACACCCTTGTTGGAATGAGCTGCACAAGAACGTTCTAATGCAGGTTCATACGCTATGGTTTGGAAGAGGAAAATGAAAAAGATATTTTTTCATTTATTACATGTATGTGGGCGGATTTGGACATAGGGTCCATTTTCATTAAAATGTACAAAAAGTAGGCTACTCAATTAAAAAGAGTTTAACTCAATGTTGAAAAAGGTTGAACTCAAACCTACAATACTACGGCATTCGAGGTGACACCAGTAACTGGATCATGGATTTCCTGGCAGACCCAACACAGGAAGTAGTCATAGACGGAGCAAGACTATCAAGATGCACTGTGATGCCAGGAGTGCCCCAAAGAACAGTCATAGGCCCAGTACCATTTCTAGTGTACATCAACATGTCTCCAGTCTCCTGCCCGTTTGTTCGCAGACGACTGCCTCCTATACAGAAATGTCAGATTCATGCAGGACTGTACTACCCTGCAAGTGGACCTGAGGAAACTCCAGGAATGGGGGAGCTACTAAGTGAATTGCTGATCCAGTTCCACCTTGAAAAGTGTGAAATAATCACCATTTCTAACCGAAGGTGGGTACTAGTACTGCATTTCGATTACAGGAACCACGGCACATCCTCCATCACATGAATAACTCAAACTTTCCCCACGTGACCATTCACAAGTCATTATTATGGAATACCCACCTTGACAACATCGCCAACCATACACTAGCTTTCATTTGATTTAACACCACAAAGAGTGCTCATCAGGCAAAGGAGCAGACCTTCAACACCTTCGTTAGGCCCACCATGGACTTGACTTCCTCAATCTGGGAACCCACAGGCTCACAGCATCAACACCATATACTAGTAGAGATGGTCCAGGGACGTGCAGTGGGATTTGTGACTGGAAATTACCGCCAGACCAACAGTACTAGTATCACTGCCATGTTGAAAGAGCTTGTATGAGACAAACTCTGCTTCAGAAGAGCTACTAGTAGAAACAAAACCACCATGCTTTATTAGATCCACAAGCTGGTTGATATCCACCGGAAGTGTACTTCCAAGTTGTATGCTCCATCGGAGTTTGAGATGGATTCTGAATGATTTGTACAGACTACTTACTGATTAGGGTAGTGTTGTGTTGTGAAATCAGTGAGCACTGTTCAGTGGATACTAGACTATATAATTAACATTATTATTATTACTTGGTAGCCACTGGTAGTTGCACCAGAGGCAGCAACACGATACATCAAATGCCCCTAGCTAGAGGCCAGATTCCTGCTATACCAGCAGTGTTCTTTCCCAGTGCCATTGCTGAAATATGTGTTTTTCGGACAAAAACATGTGCGGTGTGGATTCCAATTGGGGTGGTTGTGTGTGTGTGGGGGTGGGGGGGGGGGGGTGGGTGGGGTTGTGGTAAATGCCATACTGCAATTGGGACTGCGTTCAACTGCCTCACTGACCGGATTCCAATGTTTAGATCAGATGTTGGATCAAGGACGAAAGGAAGGGGAATTCCACTGGGGGGGGGGGGGGGGGGGGGCAAATGCCATACTGCCACTAGAACCGCCTCATTGAGCCGATGCCAATGGCAGCTATGTTTGAATATCGAAGTGAAGACGAACCAGGGAAGGGGGATTGCAGTGGGTGGGGGGTGCATATTTCGAAGTTCTGAGACAGGCAGGGCAGAGTATTAGAAGGGTTAAGACAGAAAGGTGGAAAACTGTTACAGTCAAGCAGATTGTAAACAATGCAGTCTTGTCAAAGACATCACCCATTATTTTCAATTCAATTGATCTGTTCATGGGATTATTTGAAATGTTAACAAGTAATGTTAAGTATTTGGCTGTGGAAAAAAAAAAAGATAAATGGTAATGTTTTTATTTCAGTGTAGTTGATGGTTGCTTAGTACAGCAGTAGTATCATATTTAGGTAACAACATGTGAAATGTGAATAATATACTATAAATGCAGATCAACTGTTTTGACACTTCCATGCATTCAGATCTATGGGTAACAATATACGAACTGTGAATCAGTTAAATGGCAATGAAAAGAGCTTGCAAAGGAGTAATAAAATGGTCAAAGGGGCTCGTTCATCATTCAGTCCTGTTAAAACTTCACCAAAGATAAAAAACAAGAGTAATTTTTTATTTATTTTATTTTTAAAATAACTCCCGTCGAAAAGTCCCTTTTTAAAAAAAATCAGTCGAAACTGCATGTGTCTTTCGTTGAACAATCCCATTTCTGATGCTGAATGAAGTGAGCTTCATAAATAAAACTGTTTCCTGCCAATAAAATTACGCTGCAACTTTGTAAAAAACAATCTCTTTGTTATATGTCATCGTTCAAGTTGCTCTTTTGTCAATAATTTTGTCTCTGAATTTTCTCAGACTTCTCTCTGAAATTGGTCCCAATTGACTTCAAACGTGGTACGACTTGTCTTCAAAGTTGGTCCAAGTGGTCTTCAGAAGTGGTCCGGGTTGTGTTCAAAAGTTATCCGTCTTGCCTTGGTTCAATTGTTCCGATTCCATTTCTCAGTGAACATTTCTTCGTTTCTCACGTACTTGTGTAAGTTTAATAACGTTCGATTTTGTTTTCCTTTTCGTTGATTTCAGAATCAAAATGGTACTGGGACGTGTCGGCCCTGAGACAAAAACAAAACAAAAACAAAAACTCGAGACGTTTTGGACCGATTTCCAAGACGTTTCAGCCCGATTGGAGGCCGAAACATCCCAGAACCATAAAAACCAGGGCGGTACGGTATGCATTTGTGTGAATTACAATTGAGAATAAATTACGTACAACATGCGGTCTGAAATTCTAACACACAGGCCCCAGCTTGTCACTTCTCCAATGGTTTAGTCATTGGTGTTAATAGCACTAGAAGAAAGCATGTTGGCATACAAAACAAGGACGTAACCAGGGCGAGGAGAAATGGGAGGGGGGGGGACAAGCCCAGACAAAAACGTACAAGCAACAGTAAATTCTGTCGAATGTATTGCGTTTTTGCAGTCAGTTAATGTCATTGGATCTTGTAAGCCTTAAATTCAATTAATTTTTTAAACATTCACTAATGAAGCCTTAGTTTCTCTTCCGATGATGATCGATAATATGACGTGATTTTGCTGGCGGTCTGGTTTGTTTATTCACATTCACGTTCAAACATCAGACTGTGTAATCGTGCATGCATGTTTTTATAATCCTTGTTGGACTGTCCCCGTATACACTGTATACTAGTACAAGTGCCGATGGGCGGAAAAGGAAATAAAAAATTGAATTTGAATTGTTCAAAAACATGATAATTTATTTGCTGCTGCCCAAATTCCCTCGATTTTTTCGGAAATTAAATAACTGTGCAGACTGGAATAAGCATCGTGCAGGGTGGAAAATTTTCAGGAATATAATAAACGTGCATGCACGTTTATTCAAAATACGAGAGTAGAGTCAACCGTAGGCACTGCTGGTTCCTGGAAGTCTTGTTACCATATTCATACCAGAACTGACAATTTAATAATATTTCACAAGAACAACTTGTGGCCAAATTTGCTTTACATATCCAAGAACAAAGCTAGGGTATCAAAATTCTTCAAAAAACAGCGACAGAGCTGCATGGGGGTAAATCAGTAACGAATGGGAGCAAAATGGAGGCGAGTGGAAAATCGCTCACCTCAAATAAAGTTTACAAGAGTGAAAAATGTGAGGAGAGTGATTTACTTTTGATTCAATGTTTATCTTCATTTTTTCAATACTGTTGAATTGTACATTCAAGTTCAAAGTGTATTTTTTTCTAAATTAAGTTAAGTTCATGTTATTGTTTGCCTGTGGTTCAGAATAAAATTGCAAGCTTGAAATCTAGAGTTTGTTTATTAAATGTATTACCAGAATTCCTGAAATGAACTTTTATCTTGTAAGATCTAGATAATCTGAAGTGAACTATATGTTATGGCATGTACAAAAATTTATTTCGCAATTTCCATTGACAAGCGTCCTTCAAAACAAATGTATGAATACAACTGAACACGGATGGAAATGTTGACGGTGAAAATATATGTAACCCACTAAAATTAGTTCTGGATTTTAAATGGCAGATTATTAAAATCATGGAAAATGGATGCGTAAATTCCAAATCAGGCATATTGATTTGTGTCGCTGGTGAATTGGAGTGACAGGTGTCACGTGTATAAATGAAAATAAGGAACAGGGCAATATTCCGCATGTCTTTGATAAAAAAAAATACGGAAGTATTAAAACATTTTCAGATCTCGGAATGACCACCGTTTTTTATATCTGAACATGCGTGTTCGTTTTCTGGCAGGAGTAAGGTCTGGGCAAGTTGTCAATGTACAACCCTCTTACTGTTAGCATGTTGTGTGTGGATGTATAAGAGAACTACTGTGTGTCATGTTCATAACGGCGAAAAGGAAATTGTTTGGAATTGTACATTAAACGCATCAAATTGTGAGTGTTTAAAAATTTTCCAACATCAAAAATTAATTGAATGTTTCTGTTGACGCAACTCAAATGGATAAAAAACACCCAAGAACAAAGGCAAGCGATTATTCGTGCACCTTGAACAATTTTTACGTGAGCGATGGTGTGCGAGAGCAACCGCGCGCTTTTCCCATGCGTCACTGGTAAATTCCAAAACCTTTGCTTTTGTTTTCATATGAATGTACTTTCGATTTCCGGTCGACGTCATCGGACGGAAAAAGCATTTGTATACAATGCCGTCTAAAATCAAATAATGAGAAAGATTGCCTTAATACAGTTTTAATACAGTATACTGTTATTAGATAGAGACTGCACATTTGCTATATTCAATGCAAGGTATCATGATACCTGTTGAAATGTCTTAGAATTACAATTTTGTTTTTCGATGAAAATTTGTGGTATCGAGTTATTTGGGAATGTCTGTCAAGCATGGAAACCATCTTAAATAAAAAATGCAGCCAGTGTTGTACTTCTCCAAAATACAGTGCTATCGCTGCACTCGAGAGTGTTTTGAATACCAAGTTTTGTTACTGAATATCTGAAGCACATTTGGCCACGACTTATTCTTGCGAAATATATTTTTATTATCAGTTCTGGTATGAATACAATAGCAGACTTCCAGGAACCAGTGGTGCCTGCTGTCAACTCTATGAGATGATTACACATGTGTTTCGTGTTTTATACATCCCAACCTTCATTTTGATGTTTTATTTCTGTATATTTAATTTGAATTCAAGGAATATCAGAGGTGAGGATTTCAAAATAAACAAAATCCATTACTTATATTGCCCCTTAAGATGCTATATAAGTAATGGAATTTTGTTTATTTTGAAATTCCGACCTCTGATATTCCTTAAATTCATGTTAAGGGGCTATTTAAGTAATGGAATTTTGTTTATTTTATAAAGTGATATTTTAGATGGAATGGTGCATCAGGAAATAGATATTTTTGAAGTGCTTATGTGTTTGAAATGAAAATTTTTTAATATATTAAGTTATTTGGGTCATCAGGGTGTTGCTTTTCTGATCATAAATACTCATAAAATCAGGCTTTCTTGCAATTATCATGTTAAAAGAAGATTAAATCTCTCTCACTTGGTTTGATAGATAGTAGAGTGTGTCGGAAATTGCTGTTTTGTAGTATATGAAATGGCAGACAGGATGAAATGATTTTTAGCTCAACTTTGACGAAGTCAAATTTGAGCTATTGTCATGGTCCGTCGTCCGTCTGTCCGTCCGTCTGTCCGTACGTCAACAATTGGCTATGGCTCTGGCTAGAGGTCGTATTTATGAACCGATCTTTACGAAACTTCTTGTGTACCTTTGTTATGACCCTGGGATGGGAACGAGTGTTTTTAGGTGTGGTCCGAAATTCAAGATGGCTGCCAGTGGCCATTTTGTACCGATGATGCAAAAATCAGTTTTTTGTACAGAACTTCTGTATGAAAGTTCTGATTTGAATAAAGTTTTGTATAAATGTTTAGTACCATGGGATACATCACATATAATTCGGGTTTTTTTCTCGTGCGTAAATTATGCAAATTAGACTGACTTTGATTTATTTAGTGTTACTTTCAGAGCTGTAAGTGCCAAGCTGCTATGGCTTGGGCTAGAGGCCGTATTTATGAACCGATCTTTACGAAACTTCTTGGGTACCTTTGTTATGACCGTGGGACGAGAACGAGTGTTTTTGGGTGCGGTCCGAAATTCAAGATGGCTGCCAGCTGCCATTTTGTACCGACGATGCAGAAATCTGTTTTTTGTACAGAACTTCCATATGAAAGCTCTGATTTCAATAATTTTTTGTATGAATGTTTAGTACCATGGGATACATCACATATAATACGGGTTTTTTTCTCGTACGTAAATTGTGCAAATTAGACTAATTTTGATGTTTTTTGGGGTTACTTTCAGCACTGTAAGTGCAAATGCCAATACGGCTCGGGTTAGAGGCCGTATTTATGAACCGATCTTTACGAAACTTCTTGGGTACCTTTGGTATCACCGTGGGACGAGAACGAGTGTTTTGGGGTCCGGTCCGAAATTCAAGATGGCCGATGGCAGCCATTTTGTACAAAATTAGGTGCAATCAGATTTTTGCACAGAACTTCCATATGAAAGCCCTGATTTGAATAATTTTTTTGTGTGAATGTTTAGTACCATGGGATGCATCACATATAATACGGGTTTTTTTCTCGTGCAGAAATTATGCAAATTAGATGAACTTTGATTTTTTCAGTGCGACTTACACACAGTAAGTACACATGTCAATACAGCTCAGACTAGAGTCTGTATTTATGAACTGATCTTTACGAAATGTCTTGGGTACCTTTGTTATCACCTTGGGACGAGAACGAGTGTTTCTGGGTGCGGTCTAAAATTCAAGATGGCTGCCAGTGGCCATTTTGTACCGAAATTAGGTCTAATCAGTTTTTTGTACACAACTTCTATACAGCTCAGACTAGAGGCCATATTTATGAACCAATCTTTACGAAACTTCTTGGGTACCTTTGTTATCACCGTGGGATGAGAGCGAGTGTTTTTGGGTGTGGTCCGAAATTCAAGATGGCCATCAGCAGCCATTTTGTACCAAAATTAGTGCAATCAGTCTTTTGTATAGAACTTCTGTATGAAAGTTCTGATTTTAATAAATTTTTGTATGAATGTTTAGTAACATGGAATACATCACATATTGTAAGGGTTTTTTTTTCGTGCAGAAATTATGCAAATTAGATGAACTTTGATTTATTCAGTGCTACTTACACAATGTAAGCACACATGTCAATACGGCTCAGGGTAGAGGCTGTATTTATGAACCGATCTTCACAAAACTTCTTGGGTACCTTTGTTATCTCCTTGGGATGAGAATGAGTGTTTCTGGGTACGGTCCAAAATTCAAGCTGGCTGCCAGTGGCCATTTTGTACCGAAATTAGGTCCAATCAGTTTTTTGTCACAAGTTCTATACAGCTCGTATTTATGAACTGATCTTCACAAAACTTCTTGAGTACTTTTGTTTTCACCTTGGGACAGGAACGAGTGTGTTTTGGGGTGCCTTTGTTATCACTGTGCTATGAGAACAAATATTTTGGGGTTCAGTCAGACCCACTCTGGGACTCAAAGATTTTTTCTAGTTCAGCATCTGACTGTCACCCACCTTTACAATACTTTACCTATACATTTGTTACAGGCAACGGTCAGTATTTATGTACAGACCGTTACAATACTTTATATGTACCTTTGTTATCAGGTCATTACCTAGATGTTTGTCATTGCTGTGTCACATACTACACATGTACATGTCTTTGTCTTGACAAGTTGAGCTACAGTGTCATTGACACTTTCATTTTTATTTGTAATGACTTGGGCAATGAACCGGTAGTTTTTCTTAATGTAAATGCCAGTTAAAATAAAGCTGTATGAGTGTAATGTTGATGCCAAATTTTTACAAGCCTATAAAGTGATATCTTAGATGGAATGGTGCATCAGGAAATACAGATATTTTTGAAATTTGAAGTGCTAATGTGTTTGAAATGAAATTTTTTAATATCTTAAGGCTTTAGGGCTATGAAGGTGTTGCTTTTCTGATCTTATATACTCATAAAATCAGACTATCCTGCAATTATCATGTTAAAAGAAGATTAAATCTATCTGATTTGGTTTGACAGATAGTAGGGTGTGTCGGAAATTGCCAGTTTGTAGTATTTGAAATGGCAATCAAGATGAAATGAATTTTTTTTTTTATCTGTAAAGGCTTGGGCAATGAACCAGTAGTTTTTAGCTGCGACTAGCAGCTCTATAAGTGGCAGTGTGGGTCTGTCTGTCGGTCTGTCTGTCGGTCGGTTGGTCTGTCTGTGACCAACGAGTTTCAAAACTCAATAACTTTTGAAATACTTGATGGAATGACTTTATATTTGGCATGTAAGTGTATCTTATTGATGTCTAGCCACTGTTCAATGCATGTGTTGTTCCAAATATTTTTCTTGGAGTTATGGCCCTTGATGAACTTAGAATGTCGGTTGGTCTGTCTGTGACCAACAAGTTTCAAAACTCAATAACTTTTGAAATACTTGAAGGAATGACTTTATATTTGGCATGTAAGTGTATCTTATTGATGTCTAGCCACTGTTCAGTGCATGTGTTGTTCCAAATATTTTTCTTGGAGTTATGGCCCTTGATGAACTTAGAATGTCGGTCGGTCTGTCTGTGACCAACGAGTTTCAAAACTCAATAACTTTTGAAATACTTGATGGAATGACTTTATATTTGGCATGTAAGTGTATCTTATTGATGCCTAGCCACTGTTCAATGCATGTGTTGTTCCAAATATTTTTCTTGGAGTTATGGCCCTTGATGAAGTTAGAATTTTGTGAAATTGCACCACCCGTCGCAGATACGGCGTCGATGTCGCGATTTTTCTAAAAGTAATTGACAGTTAAAATAAAGCTGTATGAGTGTAATGTTGATGCCAAATTTCTACAAGCCTATAAAGTGATATCTTAGATGGAACGGTGCATCAGGAAATACAGATATTTTTAAATTTGAAGTGCTAATGTGTTTGAAATGAAATTTTTAGCTGCGACTAGCAGCTCTGTAAGTGGCAATGTCGGTCTGTCTGTGACCAACGTGTTTCAAAACTCAATAACTTATGAAATACTTGATGGAATGACTTTATATTTGGCATGTAAGTGTATCTTATTGATGTCTAGCCACTGTTCAATGCATGTGTTGTTCCAAATATTTTTCTTGGAGTTATGGCCCTTGATGAACTTAGAAGTTGTTGGTCTGTCTGTGACCAACGAGTTTCAAAACTCAATAACTTTTGAAATACTTGATGGAATGACTTTATATTTGGCATGTAAGTGTATCTTATTGATGTCTAGCCACTGTTCAATGCATGTGTTGTTCCAAATATTTTTCTTGGAGTTATGGCCCTTGATGAACTTAGAATTTTGTGAGACTGCACCACCCGTTGCAGCTACGGTGTCGATGTCACGTTTTTTTAATATCTTACGGCTTTAGGGCTATTAAGGTGTTGCTTTTCTGATCTTATGTACTCATAAAATCAGACTATCTTGCAATTATCATGTTAAAAGAAGATTAAATCTATCTGACTTGGTTTGATAGATAGTAGGGTGTGACGGAAATTGCCAGTTTGTAGTATTTGAAATGGCAATCAAGATGAAATGAATTTTTTTTCATCTCTAAGGGCTTGGGCAATGAACCAGTAGTTGTTCTAAAAGTAAATGCCAGTTAAAATAAAGTTGTATGAGTGTAATGTTGATGCCAAATTTTTACAAGCCTATAAAGTGATATCTTAGATGGAATGGTGCATCAGGAAATAGATATTTTTGAAATTTGAAGTGCTATTGTGCTTGAAATGAAATTGTTAATATCTTCCGGCCTCTGATCTTATGTACTCATAAAATCAGACTATCTTGCAATTATCATGTTAAAAGAAGATTAAATCTCTCTGACTTGGTTTGATAGATAGTAGGGTGTGTCGGAAATTTCTGTTTTGTAGTATTTGAAATGGCAGCCAAGATGAAATGAATTTGTTTTTATCTGTAAAGGCTTGGGCAATGAACCAGTATTTTCTAAAAGTAATTGACAGTTAAAATAAAGCTGTATGAGTGTAATGTTGATGCCAAATTTTTACAAGCCTATAAAGTGATATCCTAGATGGAATGGTGCATCAGGAAATAGATATTTTTGAAATTTGAAGTGCTGTTGTGTTTGAAATAATTTTTTTTAATATTTTAAAGCTTTAGGGCTATGAAGGTGTCGCTTTTCTGATCTTGTATACACATAAAATCAGACTAGCTTGCAATTATGTTAAAAGAATAGTGATGAGCCGATATGGGTGTTATTGGTATTGCCGATATCCGATATTTCAATTCAATATTGGACCGATACCGATATTAGTTTTTGTGGCGACACAAGCTTGTGTATAAATATGATGACATTCAGACAGGACTAATGAGACATGGGGTTCTTCAGCAGTCAGCGTGACTCGACACGCGTCCCGGGTCGATCTCAATGTAACATACATCTGTGATGTATCAAATTCAATATCATTTCCGACCGACCCGTCAGTGAGCCCAGGCATGTGGAAAAAAATGGAGGTGGGCTTATCCATGAATGAGACTGAATGTAAAATGAAAACTTGAGTTTTACTTGACATAAAGGTTTATGTGTTTGTTTTATTCATTTTTTCCATCGGAATCATCAATCATTCGAAAATTCATTTCAGTAGATAAAACATCAACAAAATCAGCACGAAAAATATCAACAAAACATCAATGTTAACAAATGAGGTCAAAAACATACGTGGTCAATTTGTTTTAACCTGAAACATTTCGTTCAGTCATTACATTTCCATTTTTCACTGGTAGTGAATTGACCAATTGTTGGGGACGTTTTGACCAACTCTTGGGGACGTTTTGACCAATTGGCAATTGTTGGGGACGTTTTGGTTCGGGGACGTTTTGACCAGCACCCGTAGTGGTAATGCCATAGTGGTACTGCATTTACCAAAAAAAAAAAAAAAATCATGAATCATTGTCACTTGTCTGTGATCTGCTGCATGTAGAGTGTAGAAGTGGGGGGGGGGGGGGTCTTGGTGGGGTGTTACTGAATTCTGCAATGCATTGATAAAAACACTTGAGCACGTTTCATAAATAAAAAATGTATATTTAAACTGACCACCCTGATGTACATAATGTGTCCCCATTGTTGTAAACAATATGGCTTTGGCTTTCCATTGTTGTTTTCAAAACAGCCTTTCATGTAGCATGGATCAAACTGGATATTACAACTCAGGGTATTAAATCATATTTATTTTGGAGTAGCTATTTTTGCAGAGATCATGTCAGGTAATTTCTCAACTCATTTTCTAAAGTAATAACATGAACAATTTGGGTCACTGAACACGCTGTCATTAATAATTTAAGAACTGGGAATTTCCCATTTGTCTTCAACATAAAGTTGATAAACACAAGGGCTGACAATAATAAATAACACGAAAGTATGTAGTTTGGTAATTTTATTTTTTTAGCAGAAAATGTGATAAGATTAAATTGACAAAAAAAACAACTCTAAAACACATTCACAAAGTTTTATTTTGATTGAACAATTGAAATTTTCGTGCACATTTTCATGGTGACCTGTGTGTCGATGAATGCTTCACCGGTACCGGTAGTCAAAACTTCAATTCAGAGAAATATGGGGTAGGCTTATTTTGGGTGATACCCCAAAAATACGTTTTCTAAAAAGCCCTAATCTGAGTAACTAGTACTATTTAGTTGAGAATATCAGTGATTTGCCTGAGAACTTGATTTGGAAAAGAAAAGACATATCGGCTGCCAATATTGGCAGAATTGGTATTTTTTGCCGATACCCGGCCGATAAGCCATTTATCGGCTGATACCGATAACCCGTACCGATAATTGGCTCATCACTATAAAAGAAGATTAAATCTATCTGACTTGGTTTGATAGATAGTAGGGTGTGTCGGATCTTGCTGTTTTGTAGTATTTGAAATGGCAATCAAGATGAAATGAATTTTTTTTTTATCTGTAAAGGCTTCGGCAATGAACCAGTAGTTTTTTTAAAAGTAATTGACAGTTAAAATAAAGCTGTATGAGTGTAATGTTGATGCCAAATTTCTACAAGCCTATAAAGGGTAAACAGACATTTCCCCACCCGGAGATTTCCCCACCCTTCAGTTCTGAGGAAAACGGACATTTCCCCACCCGGCTATTTCCCCACCAGAGATTTCCCCACTCTGAGATTTCCCCACCGGACATTTCCCCACTCTGCTCCCCACTCTGTTTTTACAGTTCCCCTCCCTGTTTATGAAAATTATGAAATTCCCCACCGGACATTTCCCCACCCTACATTTATAATTTCCCCATCCTCCTTTTTATGCGATTCGATTTCAAATTTATTTTTTGCGACAATCCTTAAAGGAGAATTGTTTCAACTTTTGACTCTTCAAAGATATACTGAGCAGAAAAAAATTTCGGCTGTTTTTATTATTAGAAAAGGTAAGCGCGGTGCAACAAAGTGAGTTTTTTTTATGTTACAAGCCGATGTGCTTTTTTGTTTGTCCCGGAAGGTATAATAGATATTGTTGACTATTTTGACAACAATTATGTTAATGGACCATACAAAATGGTGAAACGTGATGACAGGGTTGTGCTAAAGAGGACTAAACCTAGATTTCCAATAGATGTTTGGAATGTACATGACGCTACAGTAAATGATAGATCCAGGACTAATAATATCTGCGAGTCCTGGAACAATGGATACAATCATTTTGTTGGACACGCCCAACCTGGACTTTGGTTATCCATAAAATGCCTTCAGAAAGATCACACATCTGCCTTGACAGAAATTGCAAGAATGCAACTTGGTGTGTCGTCGGCAAAACGAATACGACGAGAGATAAGATCAACAAATAAAAGACTAAAAAAACTTTGTAAAGACTTTGATAAAGGGAAAAAAAATTTATCTGAGTTTTTAGATGTTATAGGGCACACAATACGTTTCAAATAATAATGATGCATGTATGTTTAACTATAATTATTAGAGATACTATGAGACATTACACCGGTACATTGATAAATGAAAAGAAATGCACCAAAAGAGTTTTAAACTTTCAAATAGTAGTTCGTAGTTATCTGTAGATTTCATGAAACTTCGTATATATTTTTAGGGTACCCATAGCTGAAGAATAGAAGTTGAATTACATTTTTAACCCCTATAGTTTGCTTGCGGTCTCTTTGCCGTTTCAAGGAGATCAATAATACGCTAGATTATAAGAGTGGAATTTAGAGGGTTAACGTTAAAATATTCCAACCAAAATTCTTTTTCTTGCTGCGGTCTCATTTTAGTGTGACCGATAAAAACGATATCCAGTGTTTTTCCGAACTTTATTTTCATGGGGGGATCACCAGTTCGTATGTCATATAGTACGGTGATATAATTTTTCTGCCAGATATTAATGTATATAGTTAAGTTCCGTTGTTATATAAAGTGCTGCCATGTTTTACTTTTTTTGTGCTTTTTCTTGTTTTTTCTCTATTGTTTCTATTGCTTATTCAATCAAATAAACATACGTTACAAAATGCTAGTTGCTTATCTTTTCGAGAGAGAAAAGGATCCGGATGGGGAAATGTCCGGGTGGGGAAATGTCGGGTGGGGAAATGTCGGGTGGGGAATCGTAAAGACAGAGTGGGGAAATATCCGGGTGGGGAAATGGTGGGTGGGGAAATTTCCGGGTGGGGAAATCTCCGGGTGGGGAAGTGGGGAAATCTCCGGGTGGGGAAATGTCCGGGATTCCTATAAAGTGATATCTTAGATGGAATGGTGCATCAGGAAATACATATATTTTTGAAATTTGAAGTGCTAATGTGTTTGAAATGAAAATTTTTAATATCTTAAGGCTTTAGGGCTATGAAGGTGTTGCTTTTCTGATCTTATATACTCATAAAATCAGATTATCTTGCAATTATCATGTTAAAAGAAGATTAAATCAATCTGACTTGGTTTGATAGATAGTAGGGTGTGTCGAAAAAATTGCCAGTTTGTAGTATTTGAAATGGCAATCAAGATGAAATGAATTTTTTTTTATCTGCAAAGGCTTGGGCAATGAAACAGTAGTTTTTCTAAAAGTAAATGACTGTTAAAATAAAGCTGGATGTGTACAATGCTGGGTTCCAATATTTACAAGCCTATAAAGTGATATCTTAACATGGAATGGTGCATCTTGGAAATTCAGATATCTTTAGCTTAACTTGACATAGTCAAGATAAGCCAGGCCTGGCATTCTGAAAAATGCAGGAGGGCAAAAAATCGCTCTCCTCAATCAGCTTAGGAGAGCAATTAGCTTTACACAACATTTTAAGTATCCAGTTGAACAAACTCATTGAAACTGAAACCAACAGACGACATGAGTGATTTTATTAACTTTACTAAGGTAAAGCGAAATCTCTTAGACATCTAGATGTCTCACTCAACAACCGAACACACTCTTGACAAGACCTGTGTGTGTACCCAGACCTGTTGTCCAAGAAAGTCATACGCCTACCACTACCACCTTCAACCCCCCAAGGGGGGGGGGGGGGGGGGGGGGTTGAAGGTAGTAGTAGTAGGCGTATGACTTTCTTGGACAACAGGTCTGCTTGAATCTACAGTCACATCCTGGTGCAAGTGCTTCAAGCGACAGGATAGTAGTAATGGTAGTATATTATAGTGTCAATATTCCTTGAATAATTACCCCTCAAACTGTGGTGTCAGTTGTTGAACTTGAAACTGAAAGAAAAAAAAATATTGCTGTGACCCATTTTGCTTCAAATGATTGCAACTGTGTTTGGGTATGGTTGCACCCATTACCTTTTACCACTAAACCACTTTCAAAATGAAATTACGTGATGTTATGTGACTTCGAAGTTAAATTACATTTTTGCTTTACAACAAAAATTTAATGTGAGCATAATACTTGTAATCTCAATCATCCCAGACCAAAATATTTAGGAGGGCAATTTTTCGCTCTCCTCAATTCTTTCAGGAGGGCAGTAAGGAGAGCTAAAAAATCGCTCTCCTGAAATTGCCTAGCCTGATAAGCTATTGCCATCATGCGTGCGGAAGTCTGTTAGTCTGTGAGTCTGTTCACATTTTCCTTTAGCATGGGCTACACCCTGCAGTTCTTGTCTGATCGTCTCAAAATTTCATATGCAGGTTTGGGGTCATGTCTAGGTGAGAACGCCCCCTTTTGGTCGCAATCGGGCAACCGGTATGGCTGCCCGAGCCCAAAACCCGAAAACCATTAGCACAGTCTACAGGTCGTATTTATGAAGGGATTTCATTGTAACTTGGTAGGATGCCTCTGTATAATGCCTAGATGAGAACGTCCCCTTTTGGGCATGATCATCAACCGTGATGGCTGCCCAAGTCCGAAACCCAAAAACTTTTAGCACAGTCTGCAGGTCATGTTTAATATGGATGGATTTCATTGTACCTTGGTAGGATGACTCCTTATGATCTCTAGATGAGAATTTCCCCGTTTGGACTTGATATGCCAACCATGATGACTGCCTGAGCCCAAAACCCGAAAACCTTTAGCACAGTCTACAGGTCATATTTATTGAGGAATTTCATTGTAACTTGGTGGGTTGTCTTCAAACAATGTCTAGATGAGAAAATCACCTTTTGGTCCTGATTGGGCAACTGTGATGGCTACAGGGGCCAGAAGCCCGAAAACCTTTAGAACAGTCTACAGGTCATAATTATGAAGGGATTTCACTGTAGCTTGTTAGGATGACTCCAAATAATGTCTAGATGAGAACGTCCCATTTTGATCACGATCATTCAGCCTTGATGGGTGCCCGAGCCGAAAAACCTTTAACATAGGCAAAAGTCGTATTTATGGAAGGATTTCATTGTAACTTGTTAGGTTGACTCAATATAATGCCTAGATGATGACATCCCCTTTTGGTCGTGATTGGTCAACTGTGATGGCTACAGGTGCCCGAAGCCCAAAAATCTTAAGTCGATAGGTCATATTTATGAAGGGATTTCATTGTAACTTAGTAGGATCACGCCAGATGATGCCCAGATGAGAATGTCCCATTTTGGTTGCGATCATTCAACCATTATGGATGCCCGAGCCCGAAGCCTGAATACCTTTAGCACAGTCTACAGGTCATTTTTATGAAGGGATTTCATTGTAACTTGGTAGGTTTGACTTCATATAATGTCTAGGTGAGAACGTCCCCTTTTGGACACGATTGGGCAACTGGTGACAGCTACAGGGGCTCGAAGCCCGAAAACCTTTAGAACAGTCTTCAATTATGAAGGGATTTCATTGTAGCTTGGTAGGATGACTCCAAATAATGTCTAGATGAGAACATCCCCTTTTTGTTGCGATCATTCAGCCTTGATGGCTGCCTGAGCCCAAAGACCTTTAGCATAGTCTATAGGTTGTATTTATGTAAGGATTTCATTGTAACTTGTTAGGTTGACTCCATATAATACCTAGATGATGACATCCCCTTTTGGTCGTGATTGGTCATCTGTAATGGCTACAGGTGCGCGAAGCCTGAATATCTTGAGCATAGTCTACAGGTCATATTTATGAAGGGATTTTATTGTAACTTCGTAGGATCACTCCAGATGATGCCCAGATGAGAATGTCCCCTTTTGGTTGCGATCATTCAACCATGATGGCTGCTCGAGCAATGTAACTTAATAGGATGACTCGTTTTGGAATAATTTCACTGTAACTTGGTAACTGTCGTTGATATGCGTTAGTTAAACTGTCAGGACCACATACATTAACTGTGAGATCATATTAACCCACCCTCATCTCTTTAGTACAGTGTACACCTCATATTATTTTTATCAAAAACATAGCATACAGGGAACAGAAATGAACATATTCCCAATTGTCACAATTCTTGTTCTGGAAAAGCTATCAGTGACAGCTTTCCAGAAAATGCTGTCAGCTTGTGGTCTTATCAGTGTAGGAAGAGAAAAGATATATAGTTTATAGGATTATCCTACACAACTTATTGTGACTTATACTGTAAAACAAGTGCAACTGTAGGTTGATATCTTCAGCTGTAATCTAATTATGTTTAACACATGTTGACAAATCTTGGTTTCATTGTAAATTCTCTTTATTATCTTGCAATCATGTCAGCTCAGATGACAGTAATTATTGTAAATCTTTTAAGATTCCTGTAACCCTTTACCTGTCCATAAGCTATTTTGAAAGAGAATACTGTCTGAAAAAACTAATTTTCAAAATATTTTAACCCTTTTTTACCGATTTTTTTTGTTGAAACAGAATTCATAAATGTGTGCATTTTCAAGAAAATCTTCTTTGAAACTACAAGGCCAAATGGTTTGAAAAAACTTAATGTGACTGATAACCCCCTCTACCAACGATCCTTATTTTAATCTTCATCGGGTTGCAATTATGGCTGCAATTGTGGCTTATAGTTACTGTAGAAACACTATAGGAAATCACATTTTCATCATCTTCACTGAAAGTACTAAGCCAATGTGAACCAGACTTGGCAGGAATTGTCTTTGAGAGGTTCTCTACAGCTGTTACTCATTTTATTCCTGTTGGGAGAAAAAACATGGCCACCAGAAGCATTCTTTGATTCTGATTGGTCAATTTTGAAAACTCTTCTCGGAAACCACTGGGCCAAATGTTTTGAAACTTTGCATGGTTGATAACTGGGACACCCTCCAAAACATTCATCATTTAAATGTTGATCGTTTTGCAAACATGGCCACAATTGCGGTTTATAGTTACTACAGAAAAAACCTACAGGAAATCACATTTTCATATTCTCTCTGGAACTATTGAGCTAATGTGAACCAAAACTTGGCAAGAATGGTCTATAGGAGGCCCTCCACAAACGATCCTCTTTTTGTTCCCATTGGCTAGAAAATATGGGCCACCAGAGACATTCTATGATTCTGTTTGATGGATTCAAATGTTTTGAAACTTCATGTGATTGAAGACTGGGGCACCTACCAATGATCCTCATGTAATTTTGATGTAATGTTGCAAACATGGCCACAGTTGTAGCTCATAGTTACCATGGAAAGCCTATGTTAAATCACATTTTTATATGTATTTCCAGGTGAGTGATTACAGGCTCCGTAGGGCCTCTAGTTAGCTGAGCTTTTGTCATGGCCCATCGTCTGTCTGTCCGTACGTCCGTACGTCAACAATTGGATACAGCTCTGGCTAGAGGCCGTATTTATGAACCGATCTTTACGAAACCTCTTGGTTACCTTTGTTATGACTGTGGGACGAGAATGAGTGTTTTTGGGTGCAGTCCAAAATTCAAGATGGCTGCCAACCGCCATTTTGTACCTACGATGCAGAAATCTGTTTTTTGTACAGAACTTCCATATGAAAGCTCTGATTTGAATAATTTTTTGTATGAATGTTTAGTACGAAACTTCTTGGGTACCTTTATTATCACCATGGGACGAGAACGAGTGTTTTTGGGTCCGGTCCGAAATTCAAGATGGCCACTGGCAGCCATTTTGTTCAGAATTAGGGGCAATCAGATATTTGCGCAGAACTTCCACATGAAAGCTCTGATTTGAATAATTTTTTATATGAATGTCTAGTACTATGGGATACATCACATATAATACAGGTTTTTTTCTTGTGCAAAAATTATGCAAATTAGATGAACTTTGATTTTTTCAGTGCTACTAACACACAGCAAGTACACATGTCAATACGGGTCGGGCGAGAGTCTGTATTTATGAACCGATCTTCACGAAACGTCTTGGGTACCTTTGTTATCACTTTGGGATGAGAACGAGTGTTTCTGGGTGCGGTTCAAAATTCAAGATGGCTGCCAGTGGCCATTTTGTACCGAAATTAGGTCTAATCCGTTTTTTGTACACAACTTCTATACGGCTCAGGCTAGAGGCTGTATTTATGAACCAATCTTTACGAAACTTCTTGGGTACCTTTGTTATCACCGTGGGATGAGAACAAGTGTTTTGGGGTGTGGTCCGAAATTCAAGATGGCCACCAACAGCCATTTTGTACCAAAATTAGTGCAATCAGTTTTTTGTACAGAACTTCTGTATGAAAGTTCTGATTTGAATAAATTTTTGTATGAATGTTTAGTAACATGGAATACATCACATATAGTACAGGGTTTTTTTCTCATACAGAAATTATGCAAATTAGATGAACTTTGATTTATTCAGTGCTACTTATACACTGTAAGTGCACATGTCAGTACAGCTCAGGGCTAGAGGCTGTATTTATGAACCGATCTTCACAAAACTTCTTAGGTACCATTGTTATCACCTTGGGACGAGAACGAGTGTTTCTGGGTGCGGTCCAAAATTCAAGATGGCTGCCAGTGGCCATTTTGTACCAAAATTAGGTCCAATCAGTTTTTGGTCACAACTTCTATACAGCTCGTATTTATGAACTGATCTTCACAAAACTTCTTAGGTACCTTTGTTTTCACCTTGACACAGGAACGAGTGAATTTTGGGGTGCCTTTGTTATCACTGTGCTATGAGAACAAATATTTTGGGGTTCAGCCAGGCCCACTCTGGGACTCAAAGATTTCTTTTCTAGTTTAGCATCTGACTGTCACCCACCTTTATAATACTTTACCTACACATTTGTTACAGGCTACGGTCAGTATTTATGTACAGACAGTTACAATACTTTATATGTACCTTTGTTATCAGGTCATTACCTAGATGTTTGTAATTGCTGTGTCACATACTGTACATGTACATGTCTTGACATGTTGCGCTACATCAAACACAACACACAAGTTAAGCTACAGTGTCATTGACACTTTCATTTAAATTTGAAATGGTCTTAAATGTGTTTGAAATGAAATATTTTAATATCAAAAGGCTTTAGGACTATCAAGGTGTTGCTTTTCTGATCTTGTATACTCATGAAATAATATCTTGCAATTAAGATGATAAAAGAAGAGTAAATCTCTTTCACTTGGTTCGATAGATCTTAGGGAGTGTCGGAAATTGGTGTTTTGTTGTATTTGAAATGGCAGTTAGGATGAGATGAATTTTTTTTATATTTTGATCAAGTTTGATTAAGTACTATTTCTGAAGTTTGTGGCATTTTCTAATGTATGGTTTTTCTGTTTATGCTTCAGGTGGAAATACACAAGTAACGATGGACTGAAATTCTTCTGGTAAGTTAAAATATAAAACAAACATTTACACTTACTTTTATATATTGACCTTGGCAATCAACTAGTCATTCATTTCTAGATATTTTATACGGCTGTTGCGATTAATCAACTAACCTTCAGCTGTTGTTGTAGTCAACAGATTTTAGTCCCCTACCGGCAACGTCAGAGGGGACTATAGGTTTTCACTCTGTCCATCCATCAGTCTGTCAGTCCGTTAGTCTGTCAGTCACACTTTAGTTTTCCGGAAATGTTTTCAACTGAATGGTTTCATTTTTGGTAACTTACTATAGAATAGAGCTGTGCGGTATTGAAATTTCAGGTTCAGTATCGGTATTTTTAGCACACCTGAGCGAAGCTCAAGGTGAGCTTTACTAATCGCTTTCTGTCCGTCGTCGTCCGGCATAAACTTTACAAAACCAACTTCTCCGAAGAAACCACTGGCCCAATATTTTTCAAATGTTGGGTAAATGTTTATTACCTAATGTCAATTCAGATTTGTTCAAACGAAGTTGCCCCTCCTCCTGGGTGGGGCCACGCCCCCAGGGGGCACCAAAATCTTTGAAAATCTTCTTCTCATGAACCAGCAGCAGCAGAGACTTGATATTTGGTATGCAGCTTCCTTTTGAGGTGTAGAATCAAGTTTGTTCAAGAGAAGTTTTTCGGGCATTATTTGCCTTTGTTATGGGAGGGGCAAAAATTTTGGCCATGCCTAAAATCTCTAGTTTCTGAACCATGAGGTCGATTTGAACCAAATTTGATATGAGATGATAATGGGTCATAAGTAGTTGATTGATGCAAAAAAATTTTTCTCATTGCCCCGTGGGAACTTGAATTCGAACTTAGTGCATTTCAGGCAAATTTCTTAAAAAATCTTCTTCTCCAGATCCAGCAGGCAGAATCTTTTGATATTTGGTATGCAACATTGTGGGGTGGATCTGATTCAAGTTTGTTCAAATCGGCCCCCTGAATTCATATTTGGGCTCAATATAGAAGCCCGAATTCGAACTTAGTGCATTTCAGGCAAATTTCTTCAAAAATCTTCTTCTCCAGATCCAGCAGGCAGAATCTTTTCATATTTGGTATGCAACATTGCGGGGTGGATCTGATTCAAGTTTGTTCAAATCGGCCCCCTGGATCATATTTGAGCTTACTATAGAAGCCCAAATTCGAACTTAGTGCATTTCAAGCAAATTTATTAAAAAATCTTCTTCTCCAGATCCAGCAGGCAGAATCTTTTGATATTTGGTATGCAACATTGTGGGGTGGATCTGTTTCAAGTTTGTTCAAATCGGCTCCCTAGATTCATATTTCGGCTCACTATAGAAGCTCGAATTCGAACTTAGTGCATTTCAGGCAAATTTCTTAAAAAATCTTCTCCAGATCCAGCAGGCAGAATCTTTTGATATTTGGTAAGCAACATTGTGGGGTGGATCTGATTCAAGTTTGTTCAAATCAGCCCCCCTGGGTTTATATTTGGGCTCAGTATAGGAGCCCAAATTTGAACTTAGTGCATTTCAGGCAAATTTCTTAAAAAATATCCTTCTCCAGATCCAGCAGGCAGAATCTTTTGATATTTGGTATGCAACATTGTGGGGAGGATCTGATTCAAGTTTGTTCAAATTGCCCCCTGAATTCATATTTGGGCTCACTATAGAAGCCCGAATTCGAACTTAGTGCATTTCAGGCAAATTTCTTCAAAAATCTTCTCCAGATCCAGCAGTCAGAATCTTTTCATATTTGGTATGCAACATTGTGGGGTGGATCTGATTCAAGTTTGTTCAAATCGGCCCCCTGGGTTTATATTTGGGCTCAGTATAGGAGCCCAAATTTGAACTTAGTGCATTTCAGGCAAATTTCTTTGAAAATCTTCTTCTCAAGATCCAGCAGGCAGAATCTTTTGATATTGGGTATTCACCATGCTTAGGGGGTGAGATTCAAGTTTGTTCAAGCAAAGTCCCTGGGTTCATATTTGGGGTCAATGTGGTAGCCCGAATTATAACTTAGTTCAAAATGAGGAATTTTCTTTAAAAATCTTCTTCTTCAGATCCAGCAGTTGGAATGTTTTGATATTTGGTGTGCAGCATCCTTAGGGGTGGGTGTGGGGGGGGGGGGGGGGGAAGCCAAGTCCCTGGGTTCATATATGGGCTCCCTGTGGGAATCTTTGGATATTTGGTATAAACTTTTATTAGGAGGAGCAGATGCAACTTGTTGAAATCAATTCTCTGGGTTGATATTTAGGCTACCATGTCAGGTGAGCGCCCTCAGGCCCCTTGGGGCCTCTTGTTTTGGTAAATACCTTGGTTTCGCTACGGTATTTGGTATATGCATAGAAAACAAAGTAGTCCAAAAACTGACCCAGTTTTCCGACATTCAACCACATTGTTACTTAACAGGTTCGGCACTGACATCTCAAGAACTTGGCAAGTTACTGTGATAACTGATTAGACCAGCAAGTTATTTAATGAATCACTCTCTTCATTGTGAATGTTTGCACTGCATCGAGTGATTCATTAAATAACTTGCCAAGTGAATCAGTCGGCCTCTATGTGCTTCGGACATGTACCATGCCCTCCCCCTTTGAATCAGGTAGAAGCAACATATATGTTCAACTTCAGGGCTTTTCAGTAAGTTTTCACTGGTAGCAACACCCTTGGTCGCCCCCCCCCCCCCACCTCCTTATCTTTCAGAGTTTCAACAAGATTAATGTCCAGTGAATTCAGTGTCCAATAGTCACAAATATGCAAGTAAATTGAAGTAATTCAACTGTAATTAATCTCTCTATGATAATCCCAGTTGTGAAAACATTGCAATCATTACCAATCACGCAATGCATCAATGACATGGTGTCATCCACCTTTCATTGTTTGGGTTCATCCTTGAAAAACATTTAAAATAACATGTTTTATGACATTCACCTAGTTGCTGTTATAGGGGATTTTAAGTGGACTCACTCTTATCAGTATTCACTAACTTTACTTCTTCACGATTCTCCATGACAAATTAAGGTGAATTTTCAATTTCCATGAGAAAAAAATGTACAAATCGATTATTTACTAATAACAGCAAGTCATTTTCAAAGCCTTTGCTGCACATCGATCGACCAAATTAAGTTTGATAATGCTAAATCTAATGTCGCCTGTTGGCTTCCGAATGTTTTTTAATGTGTCCTAAAATTAAGGTCAATCACGTCTTTCCAATGTGTGCAGGTGTGCAGTATAAATTATTTACTCTAAAGAATATTAAACAAGCGATTGGGTGTTAAAGTTTTGGGTCTTTTTTTAGCTCACCTGACTGAAAGTCAGGGTGAGCTTTTCTTATCACTCTTTGTCCGTCATCCTGCGTGAAGGTGGTGTTTGAGCCTCTTTCTCCTAAACCACTGGCCACATTTTAATTAAATTTCATGTAAGTTGTGGTTATATAGGGGCATTTTTATTTTTATCCAAAATAGGTTTCGGCTCATATTGAGCAGAGGTGTGGGGGAAAAAATGGCCAAATTTTTAGCTCACCGAAGGGAGCTTAACTTATCACCGGCTGTCCGTCGTGTGTCGTCCATCGTCGCCCGTCGTCGTGAACATTTTTCAAACAACTTCTCCTCTGAAACCACTGGTCCGATTTTCACAAAACTTCATGTGGATGTTCATTACTATATGGCAATTCAGGTTTGTTCAAATGAAATGGCCACGTCCCATTGGGGCTCTGTATGGGGCATAACTCTGATAGCACCATATGAATTATAGAAAAATTATTAAAAAATCTTCTCCAGAACCAGTGGGCAGAATCTTTTGATACTTGGTATGCAGCATCTTGGTATGGGTCTGATTCAAGTTTGTTCAAATCGGCCCCCTGGATTCATATTTGGGCTCACTATAGAAGCTCGAATTCGAACTTAGTGCATTTCAGGCAAATTTCTTAAAAAATCTTCTTCTCCAGATCCAGCAGGCAGAATCTTTTGATATTGGTATGCAACATTGTGGGGTGGATCTGATTCAAGTTTGTTCAAATCGTCGCCCTGGATTCGTATTTGGGCTCAGTATAGAAGCCCGAATTCGAACTTAGTGCATTTCAGGCAAATTTCTTTAAAAATCTTCTCCAGATCCAGCAGGCAGAATCAGAATCTTTTGATATTTGGTATGCAACATTGTGGGGTGGATCTGATTCAAGTTGTTCAAATCGGCCCCCTGGGTTCATATTTGGGCTCAGTATAGGAGCCCAAATTTGAACTTAGTGCATTTCATCCAAATGTCTTTAAAAATCTTCTTCTCAAGATCCAGCGGGCAGAATCTTTTGATATTGTGTATGCAGCATGCTTAGGGGGGTGAGATTCAAGTTTGTTCAAGCCAAGTCCCTGGGTTCATATTTGGGCTCACTGTGGTAGCCTGAATTATAACTTAGTTCAAAATGAGGAATTTTCTTTAAAAATCTTCTTCAGATCCAGCGGTCGGAATATTTTGATATTTGGTATGCAGCATCCTTGGGGGGAGGGGGGGGGGGGGGGGGGGGGGGGTGAGATTCAAGTTTGTTCAAGCCATATCCCTAGGTCAATATTTGGGCTCACTGTGGGAGCTTGAATTGTAACTTAGTTCGAAATGAAAAATTTTCTTTAAAAATCTTTACATTATGTGTACACTCCATATAAAACTGCACTTCGCGTACCCCACTTTTTGGGAAGAAAAGTGGGGTACCCAAGTGCGGTTAGGAGAGAAGCATTACATAATCAATTAGTGCTCTACGAGAAATTTCTTCCAGAGTCTGAACCTGATTAGCAATATTAGTCTTCAGTCAGCGAATTTCTAAAACCTGCATTTCATAAAATAATGACATAAAAATATTATATCTGTCTTTTCCAGATCATTGTACCCCGGAATAATGTCCGCTTTTAAACAATTCGCCCAATATTTTTCGAGATATTTAACTTGTTTCCGTATTAAAATAAAATGTTTTGCCGATATGTCATTTGGATTCCCCCCCTGTATAATTAAAGGTAAGTTTATCGCCATCGAACATGATCTTGTCCACCTTCATTCTCGAAACATTTCATCGAGACATTTTTAAATAAAATTACCAAATAGAGGAAGTATTTTAAAATAAAACGTATTCTGTGCATTGCTATGTTTTTTGAACAAGAATGTGACAGTCTCGGCGATACATCCTGTCTTTATGAAGTGCGGCCCCTATTTTTCAGACTCGGGATCATTACGAACTCGGCATATGATTTAATATCATTGCAGATAAGCTGCTTCACGTTTACATCGGTAATTATTTTTGACGAACTAAATTGAGAATGAAACAGAATTAATAAATAAATCCATCTACTCCTTCTGGTCATTTTCGTAACAACTCGGGTGGATTTTTCAAATTAAGTTCAGTCTTCAGAATCATGAAACTTTAGAAGCAAGAGACGTACGAATCATGGCCTACGGTAAACAAATTTATAGTGCAGTTTAGGAAGTGGAAGGCACCCACAATGGGATTTTCTTGTCAACTTCCAATATCTGAAAAAGGCATGAAATATTGGTGGCGTCACTGGGGGCCGGTAGGTATTTGCCCCTTAAACGTAGATTTTGCCCACATTTGCTTCCCACATCCATAACACACACACACACAAACTCTCTCTCTCTGTCTGCCCCCCAACCACCCCCCCCACCCCACCCCCCATAACCATGGCGTATTCATGCCTCCCATGAGTCAACGATCGATAGTATAGTCTCTCCACTTTTAAATCTGATCCGCCGTGTCTGGAAATATTCTCCCTTAAAATTTTATATATTTTCCTTTTTTACAGCTTGTGGCCCTCATTAACGGGGGAGGGGAGCATTCCAATGAGGGGCCATAAACTATGTGACTAAAACAAAATATGGAAATTCACAATGCCAATGGCCGAATTTGGCCAGCACTCAGGCTATACAAAAATCTGCATTCAAATTTTATTATGTTTAAGTTTTTGTTTCAAAAACATAGCTTATGACCCTTCATTGGAACGAGCTAGTGGATTTTGAGTCTTTCCATTGAGGGGTCCCAAGCTCTGTTTTGAGACAAAAAAATTCAAATTTTTATTTGTTATTAAAGAATTTATCTTGCAAGTGCCACCTGGTCCTGTAGGCGGGTGGAGACTATTGGATCACCGGATTTATCTTCCTAGCATTTGGTACATTTTTTCTTGGAAATAGTATGTTTATATTCGTGGCTGGAAACTGGGTAGACTGATAACATTTTGGCCAGACGCTGTCGTCTGTATGTTGGTGTTTTGATAATAATAATTCTCCCCAGCCAGCATGGGTTTCTTTTCAATAGATGCTTCAAATGCTTCGGCCCTTTGACAGATTAATAAGTAAATTAGCCTTAGAAAAGGTGTTGAACATATGACATACCAGTATACAATTATGCTCAATTAGTTACTTCTGTTCAGTGGCGTGTTAAATTAAATCCTTTGTTTGTTGTTAATCCCCAAGAAAATGTTAAAAGAAACGAAACACTTGCTATGTTTCATCATATCACATCCCCCAAATATAAAAATATTCACAGGAAACATTTTTAAAATCTCCTGAAATTTAGTGCTTGCACGGTCTCGAGTCCAATGATATTAGCTACAAATAAGAGACTTCATTAGTTGAAACTTTGGATATTTAGTGCTTAACATGATGTCTTGATCAAGTAGTCCAATAATATTAGCTATGAACACGCGTCTCATCAAGCTTTATTTATTTTTTATTATTTGTTGCTAATATTATTGGTGGACTGTTTCATTATCCACATCATAGTATGATGCCGCAACACTTCCACCGAGTTAGGGTGAGAACGGTTTGAGTTTCGCCAAATTGAATAGAGCATGCGTTTTGGCCCTAATATTTCAAAATCAGCCCCCCCCCCCCCCAAAGAAAAAAAAGAATGGGAGCCAAAACTCGTTTTATCACCAATATCAGTCACCGCTGATAGGACCGATTCCCTGGGTTGAATAAGATGTCACGACATTGTTCTCATGACCATAAACTCAAGGAATGTATTCCTGGGTGGCGTCATTTCATTCCCGTGGGGACACACTTCATCGATCGGAATGGTCCCGAGTTGAATTATGATACCGTGTTTTGAAGTAGCTCCAGGAAAAAGATGAGAGAAGCACGGATCGGGTTTCCCCAATTGGATCTGATCCGTGTTTTGAAGATAATCTCCCCCGTGTCTGGGGTTTCATAACGGCTGTCAGATAGAATAAAAAATGCGTTTTAATTTAACATTTGGGTGGATTATGATGTTATATCCTGGGCGAAAAGCAGATAAATTGCCAGTATGTTCAAAAAGAAAAATGTGTAGTTATCTGTACCCATCCATTTCGGTTGAGAATCAGAATGTTTTTTTCAACAACAATGACCTCAATTAAGCGAGTTCAGACTATTTGTTTTATATCATGTAAATCCAATAGATGGAAGAGCCACACTGCTTCACGGGGTCGTCAAAATTCACATTTTTTTAGAGATTTATTAGAACACAAAACGTGAATTATTGGACCGATTTTCACATTCAATGGATTCTTTTGATCCAGAAAATTCTCTCCAAAAATATTTCAGGCACAGAAAAAGGATTTTGTGAAGAAAACTTATGTAAATTGCGAGGTGTTTTCCCAATCAACACTGATTAATGAGTAAATAACTGCTGTTATATAATCATACATAACGCACTCAGTCGATATTGGAATAATTTTTTTATATGGAGTGTACACGTAATGAGATTCAGATTCAGCATTCGGAATGTTTTGATATGTGGTGTGTAGCATCCTTAGGGGGTGAGATTCAAGTTTGTTAAAGCCAAGTCCTTGGGTCCATATTTGGGCTCCCTGTGGGAGCCCGAATTATAACTTAGTCAATATGATGAATTTTTCTTTAAAAGTCTTCTTCAGATTCAGCAGTCAGAATGTTTTGATATTTGGCATGCAGCATCCTTAGGGGGTGAGATTCAAGTTTGTTCAAGCCAAGTCCCTGGGTTCATATTTGGGCTCACTGTGGGAGCCCGAATGATAACTTAGTTCAAAATGAGGAATTTTCTTTAAAATCATCTTCTTCAGATCCAGCAGATGAATGCTTATGATATTTGGTATGCAGCATCCTTAGGGGGGTAAGATTCAAGTTTGTTCAAGTCATGTCCCTAGTTCCATAAAATTTGTCTCTCATGACTTCATTCTTTTGTAGTGTTGATGAACCATGTCTAATTGAATGTGACCCCAAATACTTCTTTGAACCACTTTGTTTCAATCACTTTGCCCGGTGAGCGATTAAGCCCCCTTGGGGCCTCCTGTTTTAATAAAATGATCAGTTGTTAAAAGTATCGGCAACTTAAAATATTAAGGCTGAGTTGAAAGAAAAGCTATAAAAACATCACAGAGACACAATAACCAACGGCATGGTTGTATGTCAAGTTGTCAGCGTATTGAATTTTCAAAACCAGTGGATTATTTCCAACCAAACGTCAACCAGTCAACCACCCACCCGACCCCCAATGTCCCCTGTGAATAAATCACACAGTAATTTGCAGAAAATATATTGAATCAACCAGAATGTTGGAATCACTGAAACCGGGCCGTATTTCTTCAGAAACTGAAGTACTAAGTTAACAACTTGCCATTTTTTGTTTTTCTGTTGTCACTTTTTTATTTCATTCTCTGGGAGTATTCGCAGTGTCTGCTGCTTACCCGTCTCTTACACAGTTCACATTTGTGCATTTTCTGATCAATTCGATTGAAATATGCAACCCACAGGCTTTTAGATTTACGATCCACCTTGATGAGTTGACATTCTGTCAATTGCGCAGAAAAAAATAAATACCAAAATGAGCGGTATTTGATTTGGTTTCAGTATGGTTTTCGGTACCACTATATATAATACCAAAACCATACTGAAAATTCGGTATACTGCACAGCACTACTATAGAACGATGACTTACAGATCAAGTTTGAGTTTCATGCTGATTGCATGATTCTTGTGTGAGTTATGGCCCTTGGAAATATGGAAAATGTCTGTCACACTTCAGTTTTCTGGACTTTTTTTTTGAAATGCTTCAGCAGAATGATTTTATTTTTGGTAACCTACTATAGAACGGTGACTTACAGTTCAAGTTCGAGTTTCATGCTGATTGCATTATTCTTGTGTGCGTTATGGCCCTTTGAAATATGGAAAAGCGCGAAAATATCAGTTTTCCATACTTTTTTGGAAACGCTTCAACGGAATTCATGCTGATCACATCTTGGTTATAACATTTGTATAATTATTAATGCTCATTAGTCCGGTAGGGGACATTGTATTGCTTCAGCAATATGTGAGCTCTTGTTATTTTTAGTCGATTGTCATTCATTTTTGAAGTGGTACAAGTTGGATTAAAATTGTGCAGTGTAATGAGATAAATTAATGGATTGTTAAGCTTTGAAATGTCTAGCCATAGTTACTTGTAATGTCCCATGGCCTTTGTTTTCCACATTATTGTGCAACAACGTAATTTTGAAAACACTGTGCCTTGTCATTTGATCAGTCCTTGTTCTCTGTAGTATTAACCAGCACCAGTACTAAAGAGCATTGTTCAAACGGTGTATATTTCAAAAACTGCAGTTTGGGAAATCACTGCAAAGTAAATAGAATCTTCGGTCTTGTACACTCAAGCAACCTTCTTTGGAATAATTGGAACTGCGAAAGTGTGAAAATTGTTACAAGACCCACAGTGGTAGCTTCACTTGTAGTACTAAGTTGTAAGTAAGTTGTGTTGGAAGGGAGAGGGGTTTTATATTAAAAATTTCTGAATATTAGTTACAGAAAAGAAACATTTGCACAAATGTTCTTCTGTTTAAATTCTTCAAATCAATCTGAGTGCCAGAGATATTCCGATGTTTCTACTTTATCTTGATGCAGAAAGGTACACATTCAAACATCGTCAGTTTTAAATTTATTTTGTAAGTATAATAGAGATGTTGAATTCCCTGGAAACGACTATTAATCGACTAACCGTCGACTATTTATTTATTATTTATTGATGTTTAAGGTCACATATTTATGCACAATGTCTAATCATGACTGTGACAGTTTTACGGGTGGAGGAAGCCGGAGAACCCAGAGAGAACCACCAAGCAATGACAAGCAGCTGTCAGCTCCTCAACATCGTAACTCCGCACTGCAGCACAGACAGGGTTAGATTGGTTGAAGACATGCGTACCATCGACGTGCAGTACACCATAGTACACGGAGTCATCGTGCTCCCACGTGGGCAATGGAGATGAAGTGTCTTGCCCAAGGACAGGTGGGATTCGAACCGAGGACTTCTCGGCTTGCTGTCGATTAATCGACTTTGAAAATTGATAGTCACGACCGCTCTAGTATTGTATAATTTTTTCAGAGATCGTCGATTCCTTTTGATGGGCAGTAAAGCTGTACAGAATATAATGTCAGCTGGCAATTCCTTTAAGGTCACAATTAAATAAGTAGCATCATACTTCTGAATTCTCTCACCTAAGGTATACAGTAATCATGCCCTGAACTGCAGTTGAAAATATTGAACTGGCAATTTTTTGCTGATTCGAATGCTGGGACAGCTATAGTCAATCTAGGATTGGATAGTTGAATTTTTAAATTTTTTGTTTTTGCTTTTGCTATCTGTGCGTCAATACTGATAGATGTAGAGTTTCAGCTTGGCATGCAGCTTTTATCATGTGAAGTGGAGCTTAAGCGGTCACTTTTTGTCCGTCATCTGCTGTCCACCCAGCATGAACTTTACAATACCGACTTCTCATATACCAAATGCAAATTTGATATGCATGTTCCTTATATGTCAATTCAGGTTTGTTCAAATAAAGTTGCCATGCCCTTAGGGGGCTTTACAAAGGGCATTACACTGATAGCACCCATAGCACTGATAGAAACTGTTTTCCAAAATTCAAAAAGGAAAAGGTCTTTAAAAATCTTCAGAACCACCAGTCAGAATTATTTCATGTTTGGTATACAACATCTCTAGGAGGGCAGATGCAAGTTTGTTCCAATCAGGTCTGGGGGTTAATATTTCGTTTCTGTCTTGGAGCTCAAAGTTTATCTCAGTGCAGTGTGAGTACATTTCTTTAAAAACCTTCTTCTTCAGATCCACCAGTCAGAATTCTTTCATATTTGAAACATCTCAAGTGAGATCAGATTCACGTTTGTTCATTTTGAGTTCCTGGCTTAATATTTGGGCTCCATAATGAGGGAGTGGTGATGGAGTGGGGAGCAGGTTTGCTTCAAGTTTGTTCAAATCGATTTCTTCGTGTTTTACCATAAAAAAAATTGCCTTTCATGACTTCATTCCTTTCTAGAGCAGTGATGATGAAATGTCTGACTGAATGTGATCCCAAATACTTTGTGAGGTAAACGTTTGAGGCCAACTGGGGCCTCTTGTTATGTTTTGGATTGAGATAAACATTTTTAGCTCACCTGACCTAAAAGGCCATGTCAGCTATCAATCATCGCCCATAACCTTTTCTCATTTTCATCTCCTTCTCTTGAATCACTGAGCCACGGTGAACCAAACTTGGCAGGAATGGTCTATTTCTACAAACGATCCTCATTTTGTTCCCATTGGATTGAAAACATGGTCGCCAGAGGCATTCTCTGTTTCTGATTGGTGGATTTTCAAAAATCTTTTTCTCTGAAACTACAAGGACCAAATGTTTTGAAACTTCACATGATTGAGGACTGGGACACCTACCAATGATCCTTATGTAATGTTGATTGTGTTGCAAACATGGATAGTTACCATGGAAACCCTATTGGAAATCCCATTTTCATATGTAGTTCTACCAGGTGAGCGATTACAGTCTCTGTTTCCTCTAGTTAATGGACATTTTTTTAAATTTTGAAATTCTTAACTTTTTTTGGACAATATGACATTATGAAATGTTTTGTTTACCTCAGTATATTTTTAGGGTTTAACGTCACATTAACAGCCAGGGTTTATATCATGATGGTGATAGTTTTATGGGTGGAGGAAGCCAGAGTACCGGGAGAGAACCACTGTGCAACAACAAGCAGCTATCAGCTCTCCAACATCCTAACCCTGAAGTCTGCACTGCGGCACAGGTAGGGTTAGATTGGTTGAAGATATGCACACCATCGACAAGCAGTATGCCTTAGTACATAGCGTCATCGTGCCCCCCCCCCCCCCCCCCCCCCCCCACATTCAGGCAATCAGGATTGAGTGCCTAGCCCAAGGACACAACATGGGAGCATGAATCAGTCGCTGAAATGGTCACCCATCCAACTACTAACCTCGCCCGACATTGCTCAACTTCAGTGATCTGGCAAGAACTGGTTACTGCAACACCACTGCCTCAGTGTTTTAACATTTGTGCAGTACTTTTTTCATTTCAGAAAAACAAATGAAGATTATCTTAATGGGATGAAGCATAATTTTGGGGGCTAATGAATTTATTGGTAAGTCGGGAGTTAAATTTCTCCCACCCAATGTCAAGTGTTATTGGTTTGGGAAAAGGGGCATGCACTGGACTGATTTTGAACAAGCTGTTGAGAAGAGTTTAAAATGTGTGAAAAAAACAGATGTATTTCTGATTCATTTAGGTTCTTATGATCTATGTAATAAATCTTGTTTTTTACTTTTAAAGAATATGGCTGCTTATTTATCCTGTCTTCGAAAGCAACTCCCTGCCAATTGTAAAATTGGCTGGTCAAATTTGCTTCCATGTCATCATTGGAGGGGTGCCAGTGATGTGAAGAAAATTGAGAAGCTTCGAAAAAGGATAAATTCAGGAGCTATAAAAATGATTGATTTTGTTGTCAGTCACTCTGTCATTTAACATGATCAACCACATATATTCAGGAAAGATGGAGTTCACTTAAATGATTTCGGGAATTTATCTTCACCGACTCTCTACGGCAGGAGCTTCTAAAACAGTTACAAAACTAATATTTTTAAAACTTTTTTAAATGTTAGTGTTGACCATTGGGCCTTGAAGGCATTTTGTACCTGTCAGTTGCAAGATTTACAAGAATTAGTTTCAATAAAGCTTTTTCTTTTCGTCAACATTTAATTGAAAAGCTTTGTGACTTTCGCGATTGAAGATCTGAATTTATCTGCATTGAGTACTCAGTGGTAACTGTTATCATAATCATGTGCCTTCTCATGCTTTAGATTGTATAATTTGGGGAAATCACAGATTTAATATGGTTGATCCTTGTCCCATGAAATATTTTTGTTTTTGAATGCCATAATTACCATTCTCTTGCTTCTCAAGATTTGAAAACACTTGTCAAAATACTTTTATTGTGTTAGGTTAAAAAGCTACAGATAATAACTATCTTACTTTATTGATTTTAAAGCAGTTTAAATGACTTTTTCTTGTGTAAAGTACTGCACAAGTGAATCATCATGCTTTTTTTAAGGGCTTTGGCAGGGCTTGTTTACTGTGGAATTCAACTTCTGCTTTATTTTATAGTACATGAAACCAGCTCCTGCTGTTAAAAATTTACATAGATCCTGATATTGTCCCTGAATAATTTAGCTTTCCTTACTGAACCTCGGGTTCATTAGTATGTGACCTTAAACATCAATAAATAAATAAATAAATAAATAAATAAATAAATAAATAAATAAATTCTTCAAAAACACAGCTTGTTTTCCCTTGTTGGAATGAAATTGTTGATCTCATGCCAGTGAGGATAAGAAACTACGTTATTGAAGTAAAAATTAGAAAATCTGACAGAAAATAGAGGATCTTAAAAAAAATGCAGATTTTATAAGGAATTTATAAACAGAATTCATTAGGCTCAATTTCAATCCAGATTTATATTAAATTTAGTGGACAAGGTTTATAAAGTCGGTATAAAATTGAATGAAAATATTAGATGATACACTGTTTTCAAATTATCAAATATAAACACCTGGAAATCAATTAATTACCCCCTTTTTAGCTCACCTACATCTGTAAGATGTGGTGAGCTATTGTCATAACCTTGGGCATCAGCATCGGCGTGACCAATATTGTAAGATTTAATGTTAAGGTTAATTTCTCAAACATCAGTGGGCTCAGGCCTTTGATATTGCATATGTAGGTTGTAGGGGACTATCAGAACAGTATTTAACCCTGATACTAACACTTTTTTCCAAATTTCACCTAAAATTTTCTGCCAAAAGTTGTTGTAAGAATTTGCGTTTAGGTGTTGTAAGAACTTGTGTTAAAGTCAGCTTTTGTTCAGATTGTGCTGCTTTAACTTCTCATTACTGTTGATTTTCATATTTCAATAACAACTGTAGGTATTACCCCTACTGTATGCAGAAATTTAACGAAAATTTTCTTTTTTTTCACTCAAAATTTTCATGTTTTTCTCGGACTTAGTAAATTTTAAGTTGTAAAACTTTGTAAACTTTGTGTTTAGGTGAGTTGTGTTTCTATGTGTCTTTCCAGGCGATTAATATTCTACACTTGGGTTACTGAACTCCATTGCAGTAATATTTAACCCTCATTACATGCATATTTGAGGAATTTGAGGCTGATTTTTTGCCAAAACTTGTAAGAATTAGCGTTCAGGTGTTGTAAGAATTTGCGTTAAAGTCAGCTTTTGTGCAGATCGTGGTGCTTTAACTTCTCATTACTGTTGATTAGGGGCACAAAATCTAATGAAAGTGTCAATGACACTGTAGCTCAACTTGTCAAGACAAAGACATGTACATGTATAGTATGAGACACAGCAATGACAAACATCTAGGTTATGACCTGATAACAAAGGTACATATAAAGTATTGTAATGGTCTAAATACTGACCGTTGCCTGTAACAAATGTATAGGTAAAGTATTGTAAAGGTGGGTGACAGTCAGATGCTAAACTAGAAAAAAATCTTTGAGTCCCAGAGTGGGTCTGACTGAACCCCAAAATATTTGTTCTCATTGCACAGTGATAACAAAGGCACCCCAAAACACACTCGTTCCTGTCCCAAGGTGAAGACAAAAGTGCCCAAGAAGTTTTGTGAAGATCAGTTCATAAATACGAGCTGTATAGAACTTGTGACAAAAAACTGATTGGACCTAATTTCGGTACAAAATGGCCACTGGCAGCCATCTTGAATTTTGGACCGTACCCAGAAACCCTCATTCTCATCCCAAGGTGATAACAAAGGTACCCAAGAAGTTTGGTGAAGATCGGTTCATAAATACAGCCTCTACCCTGAGCCGTATTGACATGTGTGCTTACATTGTGTAAGTAGCACTGAATAAATCAAAGTTCATCTAATTTGCATAATTTCTGCACGAAAAAAAACCCCTTAGAATATCCATGTTACTAAACATTCATACAAAAATTTATTCAAATCAGAACTTTCATACAGAAGTTCTATACAAAAGACTGATTGCACTAATTTTGGTACAAAATGGCTGCTGGTGGCCATCTTGAATTTCGGACCACACCCAAAAACACTCACTCTCATCCCACGGTGATAACAAAGGTACCCAAGAAGTTTCGTAAAGATTGGTTCATAAATATGGCCTCTAGTCTGAGCTGTATAGAAGTTGTGTACAAAAAACTGATTAGACCTAATTTCGGTACAAAATGGCCACTGGCAGCCATCTTGAATTTTAGACCGCACCCAGAAACACTCATTCTCGTCCCAAGGTGATAACAAAGGTACCCAAGACATTTCGTGAAGATCAGTTCATAAATACAGCCTCCAGTCTGAGCCGTATTGACATGTGTACTTACTGTGTGTAAGTCGCACTGAAAAAATCAAAGTTCATCTAATTTGCATAATTTCTGCACGAGAAAAAAACCTGTATTATATGTGATGTATCCCTTGGTACTAAACATTCACACAAAAAATTATTCAAATCAGCGCTTTCATATGGAAGTTCTGTGCAAAAATCCGATTGCACCTAATTTTGTACAAAATGGCTGCCATCGGCCATCTTGAATTTCGGACCGGACCCCAAAACACTCGTTCTCGTCCCACGGTGATACCAAAGGTACCCAAGAAGTTTCGTAAAGATCGGTTCATAAATACGGCCTCTAGCTCGAGCCGTATTGGCATTTGCACTTACAGTGCTGAAAGTAACCCCAAAAAACATCAAAATTAGTCTAATTTGCACAATTTACGTACGAGAAAAAAACCCGTATTATATGTGATGTATCCCATGGTACTAAACATTCATACAAAAAATTATTCAAATCAGAGCTTTCATATGGAAGTTCTGTACAAAAAACAGATTTCTGCATCGTCGGTACAAAATGGTGGCTGGCAGCCATCTTGAATTTCGGACCACACCTAAAAACACTCGTTCCCGTCCCAGGGTCATAACAAAGGTACACAAGAAGTTTCGTAAAGATCGGTTCATAAATACGACCTCTAGCCTGAGCCATAGGCAATTGTTGACGTACGGACAGACGGACGACGGGCCATGACAATAGCTCAAATTTGACTTCGTCAAAGTTGAGCTAAAAATGTACCAAAGCGGAATTTTCAATTTACCTCTTATTTCGTCAGATTTGGCAAAAAAATGCCAAAATTGGGGTTTATCAGCACTTTTTCGAAACACGTCTTGTAGATTTTTTTTATACATTCGTCATTGCTAGACCTGTCTGTGACACGCCCTTTGATACACACGACATATCAGGCGATGCATATGGTAACCCTCCACAGGCTGCCAAACATCAAAATTTTGATGAAATAGGCTGGTTTCAGGCCCCCACTGCACCCAAACAATACACAAGAGATACACATAACTTCCTTTATTGGGAGTGGAATTCACCGAGGATCATTTTTGTCAGTAATAAGGGTGTTCAAAAAACCAAGCGTTAACCCGTTTGGGCTGGTTAAACAGCAATACCCCCATAAAGTTCAACAATTTGTATTTTCCGTGGATTTCTCTAAACGAGTCTTGTAGATTTTCAAGAAAAATTTGTTACTTCCAGGCCTTGGTGTGACAATAGAATCTGCATGGACAAAATACTGCGGTAAGCATTTGTTAACCCTCCACGGGCTGCTAAAAGTCAAAATTGTGATAAAATGGGCTGTTTTTGAATGCCAACAGCACCCACTTGGTGTACCACCGAGAAAGGTTCCTGCTTTTGTCGGACGCAAAATTGATGGGGAAACATTTTTGATAGTGGTAAGGGTATTCAAAAGTCGAAGTCTTAACCCATTTTGGTCTGGTTAAAGAGAGATACCCCTTAAAAGCTTAAAATTCCCATTTTCTGTGGATTTCTCTTAAACCAACTTGTAGGTTTTCAGGAAAAATTGGCTATTTGCAGGTCCTTGTGTGACATTACAAGTTGCATGGACAAAATATTCCGGTGAACATTTATTAACCCTCTACAGGCTGCTAAGCATTGTAATTTTGTTGAAATAGGCTGTTTTCAGACGCGCACAACACCCAATGCATACCCGAGAGATAAACATAATCTACTTTGTTGGAAGTGGAATTCACCGAGGACCAGATTTGTTAGTAATAAGGGTATTAAAAAAACCAAGCATTAACCCCTTTTGGGATGGTTAATAGCAATACCCACCAAAAGCTTAAAAAATCATGTTTTCCCTGAATTTCTTTAGAAACGTCTCGTAGGGTTTCAAGAGAAAATGGCCGTTGATAGGTCTTAGAGTCACATTACCAGTTGCATGAATAAAATATTCAGATAAGCATTTGTTAACCCTCCATGGACTGCTAAATGTCAAAATTTCGAAAAAAATAGTCTGTTTTTGGACACCAACAACATCAAATGGGAATGCTGAAGAGAAACATAACTTCTTTTACCGGACGCAAAACTGACAGGGAAAATTTTTAGTAAGTAGTAAGGGTATTCAAAAATTGAGGTCTTAACCCATTTTCGCCCGGTTAAGGAGATGTACCCCTTAAAAGCTTAAAATTCCCATTTTCTGTGGATTTCTCCAAAAAATCTGGTAAGTATTCAAGAGAAATTGACCATTTGCAGGTCTTGGAGTGACATTACAAGTTGCATGAACAAAAGATTCCGGTAAGCGTTTGTTAACCCTCCAGAACAGCGCATTTTGAGAAAATGGGCTGTACTTGGCCACCCATTACACCCAATGTGTACCTATGAGATGAACATAACCACCTTCATTGGAAGTGGGATTCACCGAGGATCATTTTTGTAAGTGAGGAAGCTATTCATAAAACCAAGCATTAACCCGTTTAGACCTGGTTACAGGGTGATACCCCTCAAAAAGTTAAAAATTCATGTTTTCCGAGGATTTCTCTAAAAACATCACGTAGATTTTCAAGAAAAATTGGCCATTCTCAGATCTTAGTGTGAATTACAAGTTGCATGTACAAAATCCAGTAAGCATTTGTTAACCCTATGCTGGTTTTCAAACATCAAAATGTTGAAAAAGTGGGCTGTGTTTGCATACCCGCAGAACCCAAAGTTAAGAGTAGAAATCAACATAAGTGGAAGTAGAATTCACTGAGAATTATTTTTATAAGTAATAAGCGTATTAAAAAAACAACCCTTAACCCGTTTTGGGCTGGATAAACAATTATACCCATCAACAGCTTAAAATTCATGTTCTCCCTGGATTTCTCTGAAAACATCTCGTAGATTTTTAAGTAAAAATGGCCATTCACAGTTTTTGGTGTGAAATTACAAGTTGCATGAATAAATATTCCTGTTAGCACTTGTTAACCCTAAACAAGCTGCCGGACATCAATATTTTGGATACATTTGAGATAAAACGGACCATTTTCAAATAGATACAGCACTCAGTGGGTATGTGTCAAACAAACATAACTCCTTTTGTCGGTCATTAACTTGTTGGACGACGATATTGATATTACCCCTTTCCACCGTTAATGATGGTTTTTACCTAAACAATTTTTTTTTATCAAACTGAGTCATCTGAGACTTCTATACTCACCTTTTTCATGACATCAATGAAGGAACTTCAGTGAGACAGTCAAAAGCAATTCATCAAACTCTGTGGGGTCATGACAAATCATGGAATCTCATCGGGAAAAGCCATGATTCTCCAGAATCATAAAGTCTAGTTTTTTGGGGGTTTTTTTGTTTTTTTTTTCCACACATATTGTCCGTACGATTCAGAAGCCATTTTCGAACCGATTTTCACGAAATTTTGCACACGCATAGAGGGGCACAAAATCTAAAAATGTACCAAAGCGGAATTTTCGATTTAACCCTTATTTCATCAGAATTGGCAAAAAACTGCCAAAATTGGGGTTTATCGGCACTTTCCCGAAACACGTCTTGTAGATTTTTTTTATACATTCATCATTGCTAGACCTGTCTGTGACACGTCCTTTGATCCACACGACATATCAGGCGATGCATATAGTAACCCTCCACAGACTGCCAAACATCGAAATTTTGAGGAAATAGGCCAGTTTCAGACCAACACTGCACCCAAACAATACACGAGAGATAAACATAACTTCCTTTATTGGGAGTGGAATTCACCGAGGATCATTTTTGTCAATAATAAGGGTGTTCAAAAAACCAAGCGTTAACCCGTTTTGGGCTGGTTAAACAGCAATACCCACATAAAGCTAAAAAATTTGTATATTTTTATACTGTACCAATGACCCAGACATAGCTGGTGCTAACTCTTAAAATATAGGGCCAAACACAAATTTTGCCCCCCCAATCCCCAAAATTTGCATCTAAAACCAAAGAAAACATGTCCTGAAAGGCCCTCCACACTTTGCCCCTACTGCGCATGCGCAGTGTCAAGGACGTTCCAAAATTGGCGCCATTAATCATTCTAAGTTTGGCCCTTCATCAGTTAACATCTGACTGATCTTTGTGCTTATAAATCTCAGTTTAAATGATGCCAGACACATAAATATTAGTGAAATGGTGATTCTAAGGAGGATAGAGAAGGAGGAGAGGAAAAAAATGTGTGACAGAATATTATCAGGGCTGTAACTTAAAAATTTTTAATGAAATTATGTTAAGTTACCTATTTTCGAGGCAGCAGCCATTTTGTTGTCATTCTGATTATTTAGTTACACTGTTTTTTAAGTGTTTTCCTCTCTCCCTGTCCTTTAAGTCCCCCCTTGCTATTCTCCCATGCTTTTGGCATAATTTTTGTAATTATTATTACTAAATTTTCTTGGGAGTTTTAGCTGAATAACAGAATGAATTCTGTTCTTTTCCCCATGTTTACGTCTTCACCTACGGGTGGTTAGGCGTTGTGTTCTGCATCTACCATCTGATGTTCTGCAGTTTCTTCCCTGGAAGTCTCTGTTTTGCATCAGATAGTGTATTTTTGGTAACTGATTTCAGGCCTGGGTGCCTGGAGTCTTATTTTAGTGTTTTTACACTCATTGTTTACATTTACAACAGCCCTCTGTGTGAGGGGGGGATTTCTGGAAAATAATATCTTGATGTTATTTTAATCATAACTAGATACATTATTATTGTTCGTAAGTGTTGAATAAATTGTTTAAAATATTTTTACAATTTTTGTCCACACTTAGGCTTGGGATCCATTGGGGCTCAACGTTACTTTTCAGAAACTTGGGCTGTTCTGAAAAAATATTTTTTCAAAATATTTTGATTTCAATTATTTTTTCTATATTAATGGATCATATTATTATTATGTATTTTGAATGCCAGGGGTTAGTGCGAGTACCAGGACTTGTTTTCTTTTCACATTGAAAGGATATTGATCAATTGTATTAAGACGAAGTCTTCCTCTGACTTTATAATCATTCTATATGTGGTCAGTGTACTCGCATTAACTCCTGTTCTGTATCATATGATTTCGATGACAATATGGGAAGCGTATGTCACGGTATGTTATTGGGGATTTGGACACTCAGGTCCTTTCCCCGCAGGGTCACTCTACTTTATCAATTTCTATTTCAGACGATCAAGATTAGGGTGATGTATCTGTGATGTCTTCCAACAGTGTGCCTCCGTCGTCACAATTAATGAAGGGCTAGCGGAAAAGTGCTCATGTAAATACGCCAATTGCCTAAGAGGACCCTAGTAGGTTCGACGGCCTTTGACGTCCGCTAGCTCGCCCGGTGTAGCGTCCATTCACCGAATGGTTCGGCAGCCGGGTTCGTCCGTTGCGGTCTAGAAGGAATTTTGGGGTGATGCGAGCACTATAAATTAACCTAATGCACACCCAGTGACGGCGGATCGGAGGGAGAACGGAGGAAGCCTTTTAGTCCGGTTCATAGCTCGTTCCGGTCCATCCGGACGGCAAGCGAGAGAGGCCCCTCTCTCGTTCAACAACATCTGGCCCCAGATGTTGTGGTACAAAATGTGTCGCAAGCGGAGCATACGTCCGTCGCTCGGGACGCTCCGTTGTATAGGCAGTCCGCGGAGACTGCTAAGGCTTCCTCTTCTCGTCAGCGCACACGACCGCACCTTGGCTGCATGACCGCCGATATATTACCAGCTTCGCCGATCAAGGATTCTTCGGCGACCAGGTCACACCATCCAGTAGCCAGGGACACGAGGCCTGCAGACTCCGGACGTTCGCATAGGAAGTGTGCGGGAGTCAACGTACATGGAGCTTCCGGCGGCAATGCATCGTAAGACCGCTACTGCACAGGCCTCGGGAACGGACGTGCTTTCCTTAATAGCACAGTTTATCGCAGCATCCCAGCATCAACTGAATCTGTCGCATATATTTTATCCGACGATGCTGGGTCGGGACGCTCCGCGGAAGCGGGTACGGACGTCCGAAAGTTTCATCCAGTCCGACGGGATACCGAAAGGGATTTGGAGGATTTCGAGCTTTCCCTTTCGGAACAACATATGCTGTTGTGTATGTCATCTGACTTGGTCTCCTACAGCTTCTTTCGTCGGACCAGAATGCTGCGATGCCGGATAAGAAACTGATAGCGTCGGTGGACTTAGAAATTTTTGGTTCGGTTCAGGGACATCGTCCCTCAGTTCCGACATAGTCCAATAATGTCACACAAACTTTCGAATTATTGAACGACGCTATATATATTATTATTTTATGCTTGCTATATCCAAGTATTTCTGGTTTCTTGTTCGCAGAGTTATGGAGATGTCTTTCAAAAGTGTGCCTCTGTCGTCATAGTTAATGAAGAGCTAGCAGCAATAAGTGCTCATGGAATATGTCTATCGCCTACGGAGTGACATTCGCTAGCTCACCCGGTGTAGCGTACATTCATCGAATGGTTCGGCTGCCGGGTTCGTCCGTTGCGGTCTAGGAAGGAGATTTGGGTGATGCGAGCACTTTAATTACTTTAGTACTCACCCAGTGACGGCAGATTGAGGACAGATCGGAGGAAGCCTGTTAGTCCGGTTCCTGGCTTGTCCAGGACCGTCCGGGCTGTGAGCGAGAGAGGTCCCTCTCTCGTCCAACAACATAGGGGACCGCATGTTGTGGTTCAGATATTTTACATTCGGAGCATATGTCCGTCGGTCGGGACGCTCCGTTATATTGACAGTCCGAGAGACTGTCCCTAATGCTTCCTCATCCTCACAGCAGGGCACACGACCGCACATTGGCTACGTGACCTCGAGTATCCGATCAGTTTCGTCATTCAGTGATTCCACGGCGAATAGGTCGCGCCATCCGGTAGCCAAGGGACACGAGGCCTATACACTCCGTTCGCTCGCATATTGGTAGTATGCACGGGGTAACGATCACGGAGCTTCCAGCGGCAATGCATCGTAAGACCGCTTCTCCTCAGGCCTCAGTGACGGACGTGCTATCCGAGTTAGCACAGTTGTTTCACAGCATCCCAGCAATTGACAGTTTCTCGGTCGAATCAGGAATTATCCGACGGCGCTGGGTCGGTGCGGTCCGCGGTTGCATCAGGTACGGACGACCGAACGCTTTATAGGGTCCGACAGGATGGCGAAAGGGATTCGAAAGATTTCGAGTTTTCCCATCAGTAGTATCGGAAGCTGCCTTTCATATCTTCTGGCATTATCTTCCAGTGATTGTTATTTCGGACTTCATTGCTGCGATCTTGGATAAGAGACTTATAGCGTCATTGGACTCGGATTTTTCGATCGGTTCAGGGACATTGTCCCTGACTTACCGACGCAGTCCAATATTGTCATTACAACATGTGTTTTATTTTTCGACGCTTTTTATATATATACAAGCCTGCTACCAAGCATGATAGTTTAGTTTCTTGTCCGCGTTGCTCATTTCTGCCATTTTATCATTTATATGAATAGTTTATTTTGGCAGAGCAGGGCATACCAAGAGTTCATATGCGTCTAGACGGTGTTGTTAAAGACTGCATATATTCTTTTTCGCCGTTTATGTCTTTTCCAATTTCAACGTTGGAAACGACATGATGTATAGTTGACTTAACTTAGACGCTTTATCATACGTAATCCGCCTTACTGAGGCGTTATCATTACATTACGTCTTCAAGAAAAGATTTACGGGATATTATTCTCAATGTAATTTCTTTTGAGGGCAGTAGTTTGTTCACGTATAACTCCGCCCTTCAGTGGCTGATTGGAGTTGGTTAGACGTGACGCAGCCCTAGCTACATCCACCTGCGTGGATAGTAGGTTAAGAACTCTCTCAGAGTCGCTTCGTTCTCGGAGGAGCTTCTCTTCGACGGCAACTTTTCGGCAATCCATGAATTGCTCGATTTACACGTTCTCTTGTCTATCTAGTGTTACAAGAGATTCAGACTGGGGCAAACATTCGGTGGTTGACTCAGAGAGTGCCACCGCAGTTGCCGGACCCGAGTGTGGCTGTTATGACGGTTGCCAGTCAAACAGATTGGGATATAATACTGATCCCTACGGATTCGAAGTGCCAGGGTCTTTGGGTTCTGCAGTCTCTTAGCAATCAGTTTTCTTCCGCGGAATAATGTTTTTTAGGCTTGCTTTATGTCATTGCATGAACATTATTCAGAAACGCATGCCCAAATCCTGTCCTTTAATTCGACAGTAGTGGCGTATCTCCGGAACCAGGGAGGCACTCTTTCGTTTCCGTTATTCAATTTAATGGAAAGAATCCGTCTGTTGGTTATAGTACACCAAGTTCTGTTTTGGTCCGTCATATTCCGGGTCGTCTGATTGTTTTACCGGACTCCCGTTCTCTTACGGGTCGCTTGTTGCTTGCTGTCAGAATGGACTCTCAACAAACAAGTATTCAATCAGATTTGCTATCTATGGGAGCGCCCAATGATGATTTATTTACTACACAGCTTGCTAATCAATTGCAGACGTATGTGTTGGCTTGTCCAGATCTCTGAGCTAATATTGTTAACGCTCTATTGATCTATAGGACGGAATGATAGGATACGCGTATCCTCCGGCGCTGTTGTTTCAGCAGGTATTGCTAAGATAAACAACCACAATACATTTCTGTTGATAGCATCTCTATCTTCACAGAGATCATGGGTAATTTACTCTCTTGTCTACTGTGGGTCTTAACGTGAAATCTTCCTCTATGTGAGGATCTTTTTTCACTGGGTAAATCGTGTCATCTTTATCACAACCCGCAAGGTCGCAACCTTCATGTATTCCGTTGTGTGGTCCGTATTGCATTGTAAGCACTGTACTGGACGAGCTTTGGACGCGATTTCTTACTATAGGAGATCCTCTTCTTCGCTATTCTATGCGGCTAAAGTGGAGGCTCTTCCGTCGTGGTGTAGGGATCATTATGTTCATATTGTTGTTCCCTCCATACTACTCATTGCAATTTTTTAGTATACTTGTTTCACACGATCTTCTGCAGCCTGTTATTATTTAGGTTATAGGTTTATGTTACCTCATACCTATGCACTCTACGATAGTTTACAGTTGAGTCTTTTGTCTCTTTATCTAAGTCAGTTAGTAACTTTTTGATAAATAGACTTAGAATCTTTAGATTAAATTCCTATATGGATTTTAACTTCGGTTCTTATTTAGCTAAGTAATCATTTGAGCCTCTGGAAACAGTAGTTTTCAAATTCTGACCTTTTAGACAGTAATTCTGTTGGTTTCTCTTTTACTGTAGAGTCAGTGAGTTTCATGCACTATCGATGGATGATTTTCACTTTCGTAGTTTCGGAATCACTACTTCCGTTACTATTTAGGTTGGATTTTTGCATAAGAGTTAGGCTCCTATTATCCAGAACCTATTATTTTAAGGTCCTTCCGTCTTCGTATGGGCATAGGCCTTTACTCTTTCCGGGTACAGTTTATGTATTTATAAACAGATATCTGTTTATTACTATGGGCGTAAGCTTCTTCTGTCTGTGATGCCTAGTAGAAGGACGTTACGCTCCATTTTATTGTTAATGGATTCTATTAACTATCGGTACTGCTTATGGTATATCATTGACTTAGCAGTTGTGCTTAAGATTTCGGCTCATGAAGTAAGAGTTCTTCTACTTCTTGGGCTCACATTAATAGTGTCGCTATTATAGATTTTTGAAGGCCGCTCATTGCGCTCAGCCATCCACATTCATGAATTTTATCTCAGAAATATCGAGTCCATTTCTGGAGGCCTCTATTGTTAGGTCTATTATCTACTGCTCAGAATGTCATTCACTTAACAGTTGCTACTATAGCTAGGTAGGCTGTCTGTTTCGGCAGTGTCTCCGTTCTGCTGCCCTCTTCGCTCTGGGCTATTTGACCCAGGGCAAGAAAAAGGGGGGGGGGGGGGGGAGGGTGTTCCCTTGGGTCACCTGTTTTACTATGAAAACAAGGGGATACCTCCTCCGGCTCCGGAGTTAGTAATTCTGAGCTGTTATTGGGATGGTTGTTTAGTGAGAAGTTTAGGTTTTTAAAATTCATTCAAGTCTTAGTTTTTAAAGTATAGCTTTTGAATATTGCATATGTCAACGGACATGATTATGCAATCCTCAGACACTTTTAGGAGTATAAGAGTCTCTATTCTCTAGACTTACTTTATTTATTGGCTTACTTTAAAAATTATTAGTATAAGGATTATTGGATATTAATAGAGTACATGGATGTATGAAGCTCAATTTTGGAAGGTGTTGTATCTTTCTAATTTATCATAAATAAGAAAGATACATGTAAGGCCTATTACTTCTTTTCCCTACAGGGGATGACTCTATTTTATTTTATTGAGCGTATTCCATTTTGCTCTATGTCCTTGGCCCTCCAGCCTTTTTACTATTCAGCTATGTCTGGGTCATTGGTACAGTATAAAAATGTTAAAAAATTTATAGTAATTTATATATTTTTTATACTTACCAATGACCCAGACGGGGATGGCCCTCCCAGGAGTTGGGAACTCTTGCCTCCCCACTGAGTACATAGCGCTTACCAGGCACTGGTTATTAGAATGATTAATGGCGCCAATTTCGGAACGCCTTGACACTGCGCATGCGCAGTAGGGGCAAAGTGTGGAGGGCCTTTCAGGACATGTTTTCTTTGGTTTTAGATGCAAATTTTGGGGATTGGGGGGCAAAATTTGTGTTTGGCCCTATATTTTAAGAGTTAGCACCAGCTATGTCTGGGTCATTGGTAAGTATAAAAAATATATAAATTACTATAAATTTTTTAACTTTCCGTGGATTTCTCTAAACGAGTCTTGTAGATTTTCAAGAAAAATTTGTCACTCCCAGGCCTTGGTGTGACAATAGAATTTGCATGGACAAAATACTGCGGTGAGCATTTGTTAACCCTCCACGGGCTGCTAAAATTCAAAATTGTGATAAAATGGGCTGTTTTGAACGCCAACAGCACCCACTTGGTGTACCACCGAGAAAGGTTCCTTCTTTTATCGGATGCAAAATTGATGGGGAAACATTTTTGATAGTGGTAAGGGTATTCAAAAGTCGAAGTCTTAACCCATTTTGGTCTGGTTAAAGAGAGATACCCCTTAAAAGCTTAAAATTCCCATTTTCTGTGGATTTCTCTAAAAGCAACTTGTAGGTTTTCAGGAAAAATTGACTATTCGCAGGTCCTTGTGTAACATTACAAGTTGCATGGACAAAATATTCCGATGAGCATTTATTAACCCTCTACAGGCTGCTAAGCAGCATAATTTTGTTGAAATAGGCTGTTTTCAGACGCGCACAACACCCAATGCATACCCGAGAGATAAACATAATCTACTTTGTTGGAAGTGGAATTCACCGAGGACCAAATTTGTTAGCAATAAGGGTATTCAAAAAACCAAGCATTAACCCCTTTTGGGATGGTTAATAGCAATATCCAGCTGATTACAGGGTGATACCCCTCAAAAGGTTAAAAATTCATGTTATCTGAGGATTTCTCTAAAAACATCACATAGATTTTCAAGAAAAATTGGCCATTCTCAGATCTTAGTGTCAGTTACAAGTTGCATGTACAAAATATTCCAGTAAGCATTTGTTAACCCTATGCTGGTTCTCAAACATCAAAATGTTGAAAAAGTGGGCTGTGTTTGCATACCCGCAGCACCCAAAGTTAAGAGGAGAAATCAACATAAGTGGAAGTAGAATTCACTGAGAATTATTTTTATAAGTAATAAGCGTATTAAAAAAACAATCCTTAACCCGTTTTGGGCTGGATAAACAATTATACCCGTCAACAGCTTAAAATTCATGTTCTCCCTGGATTTCTCTGAAAACATCTTGTAGATTTTTAAGTAAAAATGGCCATTCACAGTTTTTGGTGTGAAATTACAAGTTGCATGAATAAATATTCATGTTAGCACTTGTTAACCCTTAACAAGCTGCCAGACATCAATATTTTGGATACATTTGAGATAAAACGGACCATTTTCAAATAGATGCAGCACTCAGTGGGGATGTTTCAAACAACCATAACTCCTTTTGTCGGTCATTAACTTGTTAATGATGGTTTTTACCTAAACAATTTTTAGTCGAGTTGTGACGAAGTCAAACTCGACTTATAGTTTGGTGAATGGCGGGCGGGCGTAAACAATTGGTTTCCGGATGATAACTTGATAGTGGTTCAACTCACATTCATTAAACTTCATACGTAGGTTGGTCTTGGGGGGAGGAAGAACCCTATTGATTTTGGACATGCTACGTCGAAGGTCAAGGTCACAGTGACCTTGAACATAGTAAATCTTAAACAATTGGTTTCCGGATGATAACTTGATAATGGTTCAACTCACATTCATGAAACTTCATAGGTAGATTGGCCTTGGTGAGGGGAAGAACCCTATTGATTTTGGACTCGCTACGTCAAAGGTCAAGGTCAACATGACCTTGAACATAGTAAATCGCAACAATTCCTTTCCGGATGATAACTTGATAGTAGTTCAACCTACATTCATGAAACTTCATAGGTGGGTTGGCCTTGGTGCGAGGAAGAACTCTATTGATCTTGGACTCACCAGATCAAAGGTCAAGGTCACAGTGACCTTTAACATAGTATATCGCAACAATTGGTTTCCGGATGATAACTTGATAGTGGTTCAACCTAGAGTCATGAAACTTCATAGGTGTGTTGGCCTTGGTGCGAGGAAGAACCCTATTGATCTTGGACTCACCAGGTCAAAGGTCAAGGTCACAGTGACCTTGAACATAGTATATCGCAACAATTGGTTTCCGGATGAGAACTTGATAGTGGTTCAACCTAGAGTCATGAAACTTCATAGGTGTGTTGGCCTTGGTGCGAGGAACTGTTGTCACAACTCGACATTGGATCGGTGATCCTGAGCGGCATTTTTTTTTTATCAAACTGAGTCATTTGAGACTTCTATACTCGCCTTTTTCATGACATCAATGAAGGAACTTCAGTGAGACAGTCAAAAGCAATTCATCATACACTGTGGGGTCATGACAAATCATGGAATCTCATCGGGAAAAGCCATGATTCTCCAGAATCATAAAGTCAAGTTACTGTTGATTTTCATATTTCAATATCAACTGTAGGTATTAACCCTACTGTACGCAGAAATGTAACGGAAATTTTCTTTTTTTTCAGTCAAATTTTCATGTTTTCCTCGGACTTAGTAAATTTTAAGTTGTAAAACTTTGTAAACTTTGTGTTTAGGTGAGTTGTGTTTCTATGTGTCTTTCCAGGCGATTAATATTCTACACTTGGGTTACTGAACTCCATTGCAGTAATATTTAACCCTCATTACATGCATATTTGAGGAATTTGAGGCAGATTTTCTGTCAAAACTTGTTGTAAGAATTAGCGTTTAGGTGTTGTAAGAATTTGCGTTAAAGTCAGCTTTTGTGCAGATTGTGGTGCTTTAACTTCTCATTACTGTTGATTTTCATATTTCAATAATAATTGTAGGTATTAACCTGACTGTATGCAGAAATTTAACGGAAATTTTCTTTTTTTTCAATCAAAATTTTCATGTTTTTCTCGGACTTAGTAAATTTTAAGTTCTAAAAGTTTGTGTTAAGGTGAGGTGTTAAGGTGAGTTCTCAAAGATCAGTGTGCTCAGGCCTTTGATATTGCATATGTAGGTTGTAGGGGACTATCAGAACAGTATTTAACCCTGATACTACCACTTTTTTCCAAATTTCACCTAAAATTTTCTGCCAAAAGTTGTAAGAATTTGCGTTTAGGTGTTGTAAGAATTTGCGTTAAAGTCAGCTTTTGTGCAGATTGTGGTGCCTTCACCTCTCATTACTGTTTATTTTCTCATTTCAATAACAACTGTAGGTATTAACCCTACTGTATGCAGAAATTTAACTGATTTCTTTTCTTTTTTTCAGTCACAATGTTCACGTTTTTCTCTGACTTACTCAATTTTAAGTTCTAAAAGTTTGTGTTAAGATGAGGTGTTTCTATGTGTCTTTCCAGGCAATTGATATTGTACGCATGGGTTACTGAACTACATTACGTTAATGTTGCGTCCTTATTACATGCATATTTGAGGAATTTGAGGGGGATTTTTGGGACTTATATTCACTTTCTTTAAAAAAAATTTTTTAACTTTTTTTTTTATTTAATACTTTCTCATACTTGTTACTAGTAACATTAAGGCTTATTTTAGTTGTTGATGTGATGTATTTTTGTTGGGACTTATAGTCACTTTCTTGAACGAATGTTTTTCCGCAACTCCTTTTTAACCAATGAATGTACTTCAATTACAATTTCAGTGATTTATGAAAGCCTTTCCTAACTCTTATTTATGATTTAATATCTGGCCTCATGATTCATATTCTTAATCATAAACATTTCTAAAAGAAAAAAATGCTTTTATATCCAATGATTCTATGTTGAAATGATATATAATAAATGCAGAAATATAGACTTTCCAAAGCCATCACATAAACCACATTAATCATTTGATGCCTAGTTAATGATTTATATTAACTAAATATTAGGCATGTTACATTGGAATGACATTAACAAGCGCGAATGTAGGTGAGCGTTGGGATGTAACATCCCTCTTGTTTGCAGTTGTGTCAACAGAAACTGTCATTATTTATTTCATGCTATTGTTAAGATGGCCAAAAGTGATTGTTTGCAGAAAGAATCATCTTTTGACAAATGACATACTGCACAATGATGAAAATATGCAGTATTTTAATGGTGCTAATTGCATCTGTCACTAAAGTTTTTGATGGAAAAATGTTCTCTCGAAAAGCTTGTTGGGCATGCTGGAATGAAGGAGCACTAAGCTGTGTTGCAGAAGCAAAAATTGAAAAGTTGCAACATGTTCTGGTGATTTTTAGCACATCTTCACAAAGTCAAGCTGAGCTAATCTCATCGCTCTCCGTCCGTCATCCATCCGTCCGTTGTCCGTCAACACCATGATTTGGTCTTCTCCACCAATGCCACTGGGCCAATTCAAGTGAAAGTTTGTGTGAGTGATGCACCCAGAGGGGCATTGAATTTTTTCTCAACTCAGCATGCTCAGCCCCATAGGAAGGGAGTGGGTGAAAATGCTCCAAAATATTTTTAAAATCTTCTTCTCATGAACCAGTGTGTACAATGGCTTGATATTTGCTATGGAGCTCCCTTTTGAGGTGTAGAATCAAGTTTGTTCAAACAAAGTTTGTGAAGGAATATTTGGCTTTGTAATAGGAGGGGTAAGATTTTTGGCCCCACCCAAAATTTCTATTTCAAGAACCTGTGGGCCATCTTCAACCAAATTTGGCATGTAGTTTAAGTGGGCCCTAAGTAATTGATTGATGCCTAAAAAAAAAAAAATTTCACAGCCCTGTGACAACCCCAGGGGCTAAAAACAAGAAAATTCAAAAGCCCATATATCCCAAACCAGAAGGAACAGAGAACTGGTATTTGGTATGAAAACATCCTTAGGACCAGAAGGAGGAATTTGTTAAAAAAAAAATTGCCACCAGTTCAATCATGCTGCCTGGTAGAGGGTATTGAAAAAATGATGAGTCAGCATTTTTGCATAGTTTTATCCCTGGAGGTTTTCATTCACAGAAATTTTTGAATGACGTTGTATTCTTAAATAAACAAAAATTCTGTTATGAACATTTAATTTTGTTATTACAGTCTGTCATTTCTGTGGGCGTCTTTTGTTTGTTTTAGAAAGATTTTTATTTATGTTTAATGAACCATTTTTCAATGCTGGAAAACATCTGATACCTGTGTGCATGTTTTTAAGTTAACCTTCTCAAGGGTGCAATGTGGGTTCCAAAGATTTTTATTGATGCTATGAACAAACAAAAAACCCTTTTAATAACCCTGTTTTTAGCTCAACTTGACATAGTCAAGATAAGCTATTGCCATCACGCGTGAGGAAATCTGTTAGTCTGTGAGTCAGTTCACATTTTCATTTAGCATGGGCTACACCCCTCAGTTCTTGTCTGATCATCACAAAATTTCATATGCAGGTTTAAGGTCATGCCTAGATGATAACGTCCCCTTTTGGCCACGATTGGTCAACCGGTATGGCTGCCCGAGCCCAAAACCCGAAAACCATTAGCACAGTCTACAGGTCGTATTTATGAAGCGATTTCATTGTAACGTGGTAGGATGCCTCTGTATAATGCCTAGATGAGAAAGTCCCCTTTTGGGCATGATCTATCAACCGTGATTGCTGCACAAGCCCGAAACCCAAAAACTTTTAGCACAGTCTGCAGGTCATGTTTAATTTGGAGGGATTTTATTGTAACCTGGTAGGATGACTCCTTATGATGTCTAGATGAGAATTTTCCCATTTGGGCGTGATCTGCCAACCGTGACGACTGCCCGAGCTCAAAACCCGAAAACCTTTAACACAGTCTACAGGTCATATTTATTGAGGAATTTCATTGTAACTTGGTGGGTTGACTTCATACAATGTCTAGATGAGAAAGTCCCCTTTTGGTCCTGACTACAGGGGCCCGAAGCCCGAAAACCTTTAGCACAGTCTACAGGTCATATTTATGAAGGGATTTCATTGCAACTTGGTAGGATGACTCCAAATAATGTCTAGATGAGAACGACCCATTTTGCTCGCGATCATTCAGCCTTGATGGGTGCCCGAGCCCAAAAACCTTTAGCATAGGCAAAAGGTCATATTTATGGAAGGATTTCATTGTAACCTGTCAGGTTGCCTTCATATAATGCCTAGATGATGACATCCCCTTTTGGTCGTGATTGGTCAGCTGTGATGGCTACAGGTGACCGAAGCCCGAAAACCTTGAGCACAGTCTACAGGTCATATTTATAAAGGGATTTCAGTGTAACTTCATAGAATCACACCTTATGATGCCCAGATGAGATTGTCCCCTTTGGTTGCGATCATTCAACCATGATGGCTGCCCGAGCCCAAAGTCCAAAAACCTTTAGCACAGTCTACAGGTCATATTTATGAAGGGATTTCATTGTGTTCATTGTAACTTTGTAGGATGACTTCATATAATGTCCAGATGATAACGTCCCCTTTTTGGACACCATTAAGCAACTGTGACGGCTACAGGGGCCCGAAGCCTGAAAACCTTTTAAACAGTCTACAGGTCGTAATTATGAAGGGATTTCATTGTATCTTGGAAGGATGACTCCAAATAACGTCTAGATGAGAACATCCTCTTCTGGTCGCGATCATTCAGTCTTTATGGCTGCCCGAGCCCAAAGAGCTTTAGCATAGTCTATAGGTCGTATTTATGGAAGGATTTCATTGTAACTTGTTGGGTTGACTCCATATAATGCCTAGATGATGACATCCCCTTTTGGTCGTGATTGGTCAACTGTGATGGCTACAGGTGCCCAAAGCCCAAAAATCTTGAGCACAGTCTACAGGTCATATTTATGAATGGATTTCATTGTAACTTCGTAGGATCACTCCAAATGATTCCCAGATGAGAATGTCCCCTTTTGGTTGCGATCATTCAACCTTGATGGCTGCCTGAGCCCAAAGCCCGAAAACCTTTAGCACAGTCTTCAGTTCATATTTATGAAGGGATTTCAATGTAACTTGGTAGTTTGACTTCATATTATGTCTAGATGAGAACATCCTCTTTTTGGACACCATAAGGCAACTGTGACAGCTACAGGGGCCTGAAGCCTGAAAACCTTTAGAACAGTCTACAGGTCATAATTATGAAGGGATTTCCTTGTAGCTTGGTAGGATGACTCCAAATAATGTCTAGATGACAACGTCCCCTTTTGGTCGCGACCATTCAGCCTTGATGGCTGCCCGAGCCCAAAAACCTTTAGCATAGTCAAAAGGTCGTATTTATGGAAGGATTTCATTGTAACTTGTTAGGTTGACTCCATATAATGCCTAGATGATGACATCCCCCTTTGGTCGCGATTGGTCAACTGTGATGGCTACAGGTGCCTGAAGCCCAAAAATCTTGAGCACGGTCTACAGGTCATATTTATGAAGGGATTTCATTGTAACTTCGTAAGATCACTCCAGGTGATGCCCAGGTGAGAATGTCCCCTTTTGGTTGCGATCATTCAACCATGATGGCTGCCCAAACCCAAAGCCCAAAAACCTTTAGCATAGTCTTCAGTTCATATTTATGAAGGGATTTCATTGTAACTTGGTTGGTTGACTTCATATTATGTCTAGATGAGAACATCCCCTTTTGGACACCATTAGCCAACTGTGACGGCTACAAGGGCCTGAAGCCCGAAAACCTTTAGCACAGTCTACAGGTGATATTTATGAAGGGATTTCATTGTACCTTGGTAGGATGACTCCAAATAATGTCTAGATGAGAACGTCCCCTTTTGGTCGCGATCATTCAGCTTTGATGGCTGCCCGATTCCAAAACCCCAAAACCTTTAGCATAGTCTATAAGTCATATTTATGGAAGGATTTCATTGTAACCTGTTAGTTTGACTCCATATATTCCCTTTTGGTCGTGATTGGTTTAACTGTGACGACTTTAGGGGCCCGAAGCCCGAAAACCTTGAGCACAGTCTGCAGGTCATATTTATAAAGGGACTACATTGTAACCTGGTAGGTTGACTTCATATAATGTCTAGATGAGAACGTCCCCGTTGGACGCAATTGGGAAACTGACGGATACAGGGGCTCAAAGCTCGAAAACCTTTAGCGCAGTCTACAGGCCATATTTATGAAGGGATTTCAATGTAACTTGACTCGTTTTGGAATAATTTCACTGTAACTTGGTAACTTTCATTGATATACGTTAACTGTGAGGGCCACATACATTAAATTTGAGGCCATATTAACCCACCCCTCAGCTCTTTAGTACAGTGTACACCTCATATTATTTTTAGCTCACCAACTTTAGTTGTGTGAGCTTATGGCATGGCTCGATCGGTCGGCGTCAGCGCATGTGTCCAATAATGTTAAAGCTTCTGTTTAGGTCACTTACTCACCCTATTTCCATATCATGGCCTTTATAATGCTGCTATATGATGATTATTATCATTATACCATGATTTAACCCCTCATACCCTGCATTTTAAACATTTTTCTTGACATTTTTAGTTGCGTTTAGTTTTCTGTTTAGCTCGGAATTTCATGTTTAACTTAGTGTTTAGGTCAGCTGCTGTGCTCCTTCTCTTCCCATGACACTTATATTCATCATACATGTTCCTCAGTATCATTGTTCCATGATTAACCCCTCATACCCTGCATTTTAAACATTTTTCTTGACATTTTTAGTTGCGTTTAGTTTTCTGTTTAGCTTGGAATTTCATGTTTAACTTAGTGTTTAGGTCAGCTGCTGTGCTCCTTCTCTTCCCATGGCAATTATTTTCATCATACATGTTCCTCAGTATCATTGTTCCATGATTAACCCCTCATACATTGCATTTTAAACATTTTTCTTGAAATTTTTAGTTGCGTTTAGTTTTCTGTTTAGCTCGGAATTTCATGTTTAACTTGATGTTTAGGTTAGCTGCTGTGCTCCTTCTCTTCCCATGTCACTTATATTCATCATACATGTTCCTCAGTATCATTGTTCCATGATTAACCCCTCATACCCTGCATTTTAAACATTTTTCTTGACATTTTTAGTTGCGTTTAGTTTTCTGTTTAGCTCAGAATTTCATCTTTAACTAAGTGTTTAGGTCAGCTGCTGTGCTCCTTTTCTTCCCATAACACTTATATTCCTCCTACATGTTCCTCAGTATCATTGTTCCATGATTAACCCCTCATACCCTGCATTTTAAACATTTTTCTTGACATTTTTAGTTGCGTTTAGTTTTCTGTTTAGCTCGGAATTTCATGTTTAACTTAGTGTTTAGGTCAGCTGCTGTGCTCTTTCTCTTCCCATGACACTTATATTCATCATACATGTTCCTCAGTATCATTGTTCCATGATTAACCCCTCATACCCTGCATTTTAAACATTTTTCTTGACATTTTTTTGCGTTTAGTTTTCTGTTTAGCTCGGAATTTCATGTTTAACTTAGTGTTTAGGTCAGCTGCTGTGCTCCTTCTCTTCCCATGGCAATTATTTTCATCATACATGTTCCTCAGTATCATTGTTCCATGATTAACCCCTCATACATTGCATTTTAAACATTTTTCTTGAAATTTTTAGTTGCGTTTAGTTTTCTGTTTAGCTCGGAATTTCATGTTTAACTAAGTGTTTATGTCAGCTGCTGTGCTCCTTTTCTTCCCATGTCACTTATATTCATCATACATGTTCCTCAGTATCATTGTTCCATGATTAACCTCTCATACCCTGCATTTTAAACATTTTTCTTGACATTTTTAGTTGCGTTTAGTTTTCTGTTTAGCTCGGAATTTCATGTTTAACTTAGTGTTTAGGTCAGCTGCTGTGCTCCTTCTCTTCCCATGACACTTATATTCATCATACATGTTCCTCAGTATCATTGTTCCATGATTAACCCCTCATACCCTGCATTTTAAACATTTTTCTTGAAATTTTTAGTTGCGTTTAGTTTTCTGTTTAGCTCGGAATTTCATGTTTAACTTGATGTTTAGGTCAGCTGCTGTGCTCCTTCTCTTCCCATGTCACTTATATTCATCATACATGTTCCTCAGTATCATTGTTCCATGATTAACCCCTCATACCCTGCATTTTAAACATTTTTCTTGACATTTTTAGTTGCGTTTAGTTTTCTGTTTAGCTCAGAACTTCATGTTTAACTAACTGTTTAGGTCAGCTGCTGTGCTCCTTTTCTTCCCATGGCACTTATATTCCTCCTACATGTTCCTCAGTATCATTGTTCCATGATTAACCCCTCATACCCTGCATTTTAAACATTTTTCTTGACATTTTTAGTTGCGTTTAGTTTTCTGTTTAGCTCAGAATTTCATGCTTAACTTAGTGTTTATGTCAGTTTCTGTGTTTTACTTTTAAGAGGTTGTGTTTAGGTAAGCTTTGTCACATGTTATGAGCCCGTTTGATACAGTTCTTGTGTTTGCCAAAGTTACTATCAAAGAGGAATGTTGGTGAGCTATAGGGCGTTGGCGTCCTTCTTGTTTATTAAAAACAGCATACAGGGAACAGAAATGAACATATTCCCAATTATCACAATTCTTGTCTTATTTCATAATCCTTTCATAAACATTGAACATTATCCTTTTCATCAAACACAACACACAAGTTAAGCTACAGTGTCATTGACACTTTCATTTCTGGTTCCTTGGAAAAAAAATGATCTGATTCCTGTCTGAATATCTTTAATTCAACCCTCTCACGACTTCAGTATGTTTTTTTCCAAAGATTTTTTTCTCTCATGTTGGACTCTTTTTCAGCTGATTTCATGTTGAATGAACCCTTTCAATGCTGGAAAACATTTATCTGATTTCTGTGTGCATGTCTTTAATTTAACCCTCTCAAGACTTCAGGTCTGTAGCAGGGAGTTCCAAAGATTTTTAGCTCATCTTGACAAAGTCAAGCTGAGCTAATCTCATCGCTCACCATCAACACCATGTTTTGGTCTTCTCCTTCAAAGCCACTGGGCTAATTCACTTGAAAGTTTGTTTGAGTGACGGTCCCAAAGGGGCATTGCATTTTTGTTCAACTCAACATGCTCAGCCCCATATGGAGGGAGTGGGGGAAAAATGCTCCAAAAATATTTTTAAAAATCTTCTTCTCATGAACCAGTGTGTACAATGACTTGATATTTGCTATGGAGCTTCCTTTTAAGGAGTAGAATCAAGTTTGTTCAAACTAAGTTCGTGAAGCAATATTTGGCTTTGTAATGGGAGGGGTAAGATTTTTGGCCCCACCCAATATTTCCGTTTTCTGAACCGATGGTCCGGTTTTAACCAAATTTGGTATGTGGTATTATTGGGTCATAAGTACTTGACACATGTAAAAAAAAAATGCCCACATCCCCATGGGAACCCTGGGAGCTAAAAATACAAATACTTTCAAACACCCATATTTCCAAAACCACACGGAACAGAGAGCTGTTATTTGGTATGCAGTCTTAGGACCAGTAGAACTGAATGGTAAAAAAAAATACCATCGGTTATGTTAAGGTGTTCTGTAATGGGCATCGAAAAAAATGCTGAGTCAGCATATTTGCAAACATTTTTAAAAATCTTTTCTCCAGAACCAATCATCAGAATCTCTTTGTCTGTATACAGCATTCCTAGGGCTTTCAGATACAAGTTTGTTAAAATAAAGCCCATAGGTTCATATTTGGGCCCAATATAGGAGCTCGAATTTTTTACATAGGGTAATATGGGGAGTATTCTTTAAAAATCTTCTTCTTCAGAACCACCAGTCAGAATCTTCTAATGTTTGATTTACATCATTGGTATGAGGGTCAGATTCAAGGTTGTTCAAACCAAGTCCCTAGGTTAATATTTGGGCTTCCTATGGAAGCCCAAATTATAACTTTGTTCAATATGGGGGATAATTTTTAAAAATCTTCTTCTTCAGATCCACCAGGCAGAATGCTTTCATATTTGGTATGCAACATCTCTAGGGGGGTCAGATTCAAGTTTGTTAAAATCAGATCCCTAGGTATATATTTGAGCTTGCTATGGTAGACAATGTTTTACTTAGTGCGATATGAGGAAATTTCTTTAAAAATCTTCTTCAGATCCACCAACAATATGAGGGAATTTCTTCAAAAATCCTCTTCTTCAGATCCACTAGTCAGAATACTCTCATATTTGGTATACAACATCTCTAGGGGGGTCAGATTCAAGCTTGTTCAAATCGGATCCATAGGGTAATATTTGGGCTTGCTATGGTAGCCCAAATTTTAACTTGGTGCATTATGAAGAAATTTCTTTAAAAATTTCTCTTCTTCAGATCCAACAGTCAGAATGCTTTCATATTTGGTACACAACATCTCTAGGGAGGTTAGATTCAACTGTGTTCAAATCGAGTGCCTGGGTTAATATTTTGGCTCCATATGGGTTGCCAGAATTGGCCACTTTGCTGAAGATTTAAAAATTTTGTATTCAGTACCCTCTAGAGGTGTGTAACTAAGATTAATACACATAGGTTGTATCAAGTGGCTTCATAGGGGAGCTCTACATTTTACATTATGATCAACTGAAGAAAAGGCATGATGCCCGGATTATTTTTGTCACTCCTGAGGGACTCAAAGATTGACAGTGTAGCCTCTGGAGATGGATTGCTTAATGTAGATTCATTCTTGGACTCTGTTTATATTGTGTTCTGTTCAAGATGAGCACTTAAGGCCCTGTGGTGCCTTTTGTTATTTTGCCGTATGGGTATGTTATCCACTATTTGGGTTACATAAAGTGTAATACAATGTGTATTATGGCCAATGTTTCCCCCCAAATCGCTATTGTCCTGTGATCACAGGGGTCAGCCGACTAGGGCGAAGAAGTCGCCTTGTCATTCCTCAAGTCGCCTTGGCTTACATTGGGGGCGAAATTCAAGTCACCCTCCAAAACATCCTTGCCAGACATGGCAGTTTACTGTGTTTTCTAATGTTTTATTTCCAAAAAAAACAATGCTTCCGCATTCACAAAAAAGTAAACACGGCTGCTGTTAAAATCCGTCATACGGCTCTGAAAATAGCCTAAACTAGCCCAATTTTATATTTCTGAAAAGACTTGTAATGGCGAAGTCGTTCGAACAATATGCCCCAACTGATAGCAACCAGCACAAAATGCTATTTAAAACCAAAAGTGTCAGCAAAAACAACGAATCACACAACACACGCATTGGGTTTATTAGAATTTATTAAAGTTAACCACTGTTGCAGAACCAAAAAAATGTGCAGGGGACAGTTCATCCATAAAAACGTCGAAATTGCTTACGGTTACGCTCTGTTCCACTGAAAAATTGGTTGTTACTAAACATTTATACAGAAATTTATTCAAATCAGAACTTTCATACAAAAGTTCTGTAACAAAAACTGATTGCACCAATTTTGGTACAAAATGGCTGCCAGCAGCCATCTTGAATTTTGGACTGCACCCCAAAACACTCGTTCTCGCTCCAAGGCGATAACAAAGGGCTCTAGCCCAAGCCATATTGGCATTTGCAGTTACAGTGCTGAAAGTAACATTAAATAGATCAAAGTTAGTCTAATTGGCATAATTTATGCACGAGAAAAAACCCATATTATATGTGATGTATCCCATGGTACTAAACATTCACACAGAAAATTATTCAAATCAGCGCTTTCATATGGAAGTTCTGCGCAAAAATCTGATTGCACCTAATTTTGTACAAAATGGCCACCAGCGGCCATCGTAAATTTCAGACCGGACCCCAAAAAACCTGTTCTCATCCCACGGTGATAACGAAGGTACCCAAGAAGTTTCGTAAAGATCGGTTCATAAATATGGCCTCTAGCCCGAGCCGTATTGTCATTTGCACTTGCGATGCTGAAAGTAACACTAAATAAATCAAAGTTAGTCTAATTTGCATAATTTACGCACAAGAAAAAAATCTGTATTATATGTGATGTATCCCATGGTACTAAACATTCATACAAAAAAATTATTCAAATGGGAGCTTTCATATGGACGTTCTGCGCAAAAATCTGCTCGCACCTAATTTTGGTACAAAATGGCTGCCAGCGGCATCTTACATTTCAGACTGGACTCAAAAACACTTGTTCTTGTCTCACGGTGATAACAACTGTACCCAAGAAGTTTCGTAAAGTTCGGTTTATAAATATGGCCTCTAGCCCGAGCCGTGTGTACGGCGCGATGGACAGACAGACGGCTGGCCATAGCAATACCTCAAATTTGGCTTCGCCAAAGTTGAGCTAAAAATGGAACACCATAAACATTCAGTAGAGTAATGTATGCTCAACTCATCGTACAGTACTGACATTCAGCGCTGATGGTCAAGATTGGGTTTTAATTCTTCGAGCCCAACATATTCAATTATGTTATCAGATTAGGTAATATGAAACTTGCAACTCTGTGTATCTTGTTGGATAGATATTGTCATACTTCAAAACCGTATTGGATCATTTTATTGTTGGTATATAACTGATAACCCACTTTCAATTGGGCAAATTGTCTGTCCGTCCGGCGTCCATATCCATTTCTTTGGCATTCGATAACTTCAAAAATATTGCTTGGATTGTCATGTTACTTTATATTTGTGTTCAGATTACTGATGTGCCAAGCTATATAGTTTTGGGTGTAAATCTGATAATTTGATCCTGAGATATTAACCCGTTATCCTTTATTATCCTTCAGATTGAGAATTCTTCCAAGCCCTTTGGCATGAGATAACTCAAAAAATATCAGTCCAATTGTCATGTTACTTTATGTATATCTTAAGGTTACTGATGTGCCGCACTGTATAGTTTGAATCCTGAGATATAATTTGATCCTGAGATATTAACCTTTTATCCCTCAAATTGAAAATTCCTCCAAAATTGGCCCTGAAATGATAACAGCTTTCTACTAGTTGCGCGTATGGGTACACATCTGACGATTTAATCGGCCTATTTTTTTTAACAATTCCGACACATGTCCAATGGTACCAAATGACACATTTTTAACAACCTATTGATGGCGACTCATTCTGTATTACATACAGAAGGATAGGAACTTTGTTCCTTCTTCATTGCTTTCAAAAGTTGTGATGATGACACATGTTTGTTTTGGCATGTTTAGAATTCTTTTGGCAAGGTTTGAAATTCCTGGTGTTTCATTCTGATGACTTAATAAGGAAAGCTTATACCGTTTATCAGTTTTCAATTTCGCAGTGTTTATCACCTCTGTTGCATCATTAAGGTCTTTTCTCAATTTTTTCTAAACTTTTGTTTTTTACCTCTAGTGTTGTATTGCTATGACAAATTATATTACCTTTTTCAGGTGCAGTTTCCATATTTTCGTTTTTTGAAGCACTCCAAGCTGATAATGTAGAACTAGTTATGAGTGCCTCATCAACAGCAGCAGTTGTATTTAACTTTGATACTTCATTTGATGAAGATGAGGAATAAGAATTCATTTGTTGTTTAAATTTCAATTCACTGTTGAATCTAATAAGTTTTTTTATATTCTGTAAAACAGACTGAACATGCCATATTTTATTCTTGGTGGCATACTGCATTGATAAATTGTCTTCTTGTTTTCATTGATACATTTTACACACATGATTGGGCCTATGGATCCAGGACAAAAGTTAACATTATTTTTGTTAATTTCTGATTTGCTAGCTTTTTTTCGTCTTTCTGCTAGGTTCTGTGTGTTTTTGATACCAGGTCCTATTTTACTAGTAAAACAGAACTTGCTTACCCACAGTAAACAAGCACTGCTCAACATCTTGTGGTTCCCAGTCACACTGAATAACATCAGCTGTACTCTTTTATAATATTTCCATGTAACTAAATATTTCATGACTGATTCATAAACATAGCTTAAGACGACTCATCTCTGGAATGATCTTGACAAACTCAATTCAATATGGGTCACAAGCTATATTTTTGAAGCAAAAATTTTAAACATATGAAAGGGTTTAGAGAATTATATAAGGTGACAGGATAGGCAGTAAGCAAAATTAGTGTTGGATATTTGAAGAATTATTTTTATTATCTATGGCTATATCATGACCACAATAGTTAGAAAGCCAAGTTTAGCAAATCATTTATGCATATGCTGCCAGGCCTTTATTTCACCCAAACTGTTTGGTGTTTTCAGTTGTACTCAAATTAAAGGTGTGAAGACATCGCTAAGAATGTCAAACTTCCCTGTACCCCTATATTTTTATACTGTACCAATGACCCAGACTTAGCTGGTGCTAACTCTAAAATATTTAGGGCCAAACCCAAATTTTACCCCCAATCCCCAAAATTTGCATCTAAAACCGAAAATTACATGTCCTATATGGTACTCCATACTTTTACTCCACTGCACATGCACAGTGTCAAGGAGGTCTCGAAACTGCCGCCAAAAGTCATTCTTTGTTTGGATCTCAATACAGTTACACTTCACTGTTATTTGTGCTTGTAAATCTCAGTTTTAAAGATGCCAGGCGCATATTTATGAGAGAAATGGTGGATATATGGTGGAAATAGAAGGTGGAGAGGAGAAAACAGTGGAAACAAATGTTCAGGGCTGTAACTTATATTTTTATACTGTACCAATGACCCAGACATAGCTGGTGCTAACTCTTAAAATATAGGGCCAAACACAAATTTTGCCCCCCAATCCCCAAAATTTGCATCTAAAACTAAAGAAAACATGTCCTGAAAGGCCCTCCACACTTCGCCCCTACTGCGCATGCGCAGTGTCAAGGACGTTCCAAAATTGGCGCCATTAATCATTCTAAGTTTGGCCCTTCATCAGTTAACATCTGACTGATCTTTGTGCTTTTAAATCTCAGTTTAAATGATGCCAGACACATAAATATTAGTGAAATGGTGATTCTAAGGAGGATAGAGAAGGAGGAGAGGAAAAGAATGTGTGACAGAATATTATCAGGGCTGTAACGTAAAATTTTTTAATGAAATTATGTTAAGTTACCTATTTTCAAGGCAGCAGCCATTTTGTTGTCATTCTGATTATTTAGTTACACTGTTTTTTTAAGTGTTTTCCTCTCTCCCTGTCCTTTATGTTCCCCCTTGCTATTCTCCCATGCTTTTGGCATAGTTTCTGTAATTATTATTACTAAATTTCTTGGGAGTTTTAGCTGAATAACAGAATGAATTCTGTTCTTTCCCCATGTTTACGTCTTCACCTACGGGTGGTTAGGCGTTGTGTTCTGCATCTACCATCTGATGTTCTGCAGTTTCTTCCCTGGAAGTCTCTGTTTTGCATCAGATGGTGTATTTTTGGTAACTGATTTCGGGCCTGGGTGCCTGGAGTCTTATTTTAGTGTTTTTACACTCATTGTTTACATTTACAACAGCCCTCTGTGTGAGGGGGGGATTTCTAAAAAATAATATCTTTATGTTATTTTAATCATAACTAGATACATTATTATTGTTCGTAAGTGTTGAATAAATTGTTTAAAATATTTTTAAAATTTTTGTCCACACTTAGGCTTGGGATCCATTGGGGCTCAACGTTACTTTTCAGAAACTTGGGCTGTTCTGAAAAAATATTTTTTCAAAATATTTTGATTTCAATTATTTTTTCTATATTAATGGATCATATTATTATTATGTATTTTGATTGCCAGGGGTTAGTGCGAGTACCAGGACTTCTTTTCTTTTCACATTGAAAGGATATTGATCAATTGTTTTAAGAGGAAGTCTTCCTCTGACTTTATTATCATTCTATATGTGGTCAGTGTACTCGCATTAACTCCTGTTCTGTATCGTATGATTTCGATGACAATATGGGAAGCGTATGTCACGGTATGTTGTTGGGGATTTGGACACTTCGGTCCTTTCCCCGCAGGGTCACTCTACTTTATCAATTTCTATTTCAGACGATCAAGATTAGGGTGATGTATCTGTGATGTCTTCCAACAGTGTGCCTCCGTCGTCACAATTAATGAAGGGCTAGCGGAAAAGTGCTCATGTAAATACGCCAATTGCCTAAGAGGACCCTAGTAGGTTCGACGGCCTTTGACGTCCGCTAGCTCACCCGGTGTAGCGTCCATTCACCGAATGGTTCGGCAGCCGGGTTCGTCCGTTGCGGTCTAGAAGGAATTTTGGGGTGATGCGAGCACTATAAATTAACTTAATGCACACCCAGTGACGGCGGATCGGAGGGAGAACGCAGGAAGCCTTTTAGTCCGGTTCATAGCTCGTTCCGGTCCATCCGGACGGCAAGCGAGAGAGGCCCCTCTCTCGTTCAACAACATCTGGCCCCAGATGTTGTGGTACAAAATGTGTCGCAAGCGGAGCATACGTCCGTCGCTCGGGACGCTCCGTTGTATAGGCAGTCCGCTGAGACTGCTAAGGCTTCCTCTTCTCGTCAGCGCACACGACCGCACCTTGGCTGCGTGACCGCCGATATATTACCAGCTTCGCCGATCAAGGATTCTTCGGCGACCAGGTCACACCATCCGGTAGCCAGGGACACGAGGCCTGCAGACTCCGGACGTTCGCATAGGAAGTGTGCGGGAGTCAACGTACACGGAGCTTCCGGCGGCAATGCATCGTAAGACCGCTACGGCACAGGCCTCGGGAACGGACGTGCTTTCCTTAATAGCACAGTTTATCGCAGCATCCCAGCATCAACTGAATCTGTCGCATATATTTTATCCGACGATGCTGGGTCGGGACGCTCCGCGGAAGCAGGTACGGACGTCCGAAAGTTTCATCCGGTCCGACGGGATACCGAAAGGGATTCGGAGGATTTCGAGCTTTCCCTTTCGGAACAACATATGCTGTTGTGTATGTCATCTGACTTGGTCTTCTACAGCTTCTTTCGTCGGACCAGAATGCTGCGATGCCGGATAAGAAACTGATAGCGTCGGTGGACTTAGAAATTTTTGGTTCGGTTCAGGGACATCGTCCCTCAGTTCCGACATAGTCCAATAATGTCACACAAACTTTCGAATTATTGAACAACGCTATATATATTATTATTTTATGCTTGCTATCCAAGCATTTCTGGTTTCTTGTTCGAAGAGTTATGGAGATGTCTTTCAAAAGTGTGCCTCTGTCGTCATAGTTAATAAAGAGTTAGCGGCAATAAGTGCTCATGGAATATGTCTATCGCCTACGGAGTGACATTCGCTAGCTCACCCGGTGTAGCGTACATTCATCGAATGGTTCGGCTGCCGGGTTCGTCCGTTGCGGTCTAGGAAGGAGATTTGGGTGATGCGAGCACTTTAATTACTTTAGTACTCACCCAGTGACGGCAGATTGAGGACAGATCGGAGGAAGCCTGTTAGTCCGGTTCCTGGCTTGTCCAGGTCCATCCGGGCTGTGAGCGAGAGAGGTCCCTCTCTCGCCCAACAACATAGGGGACCGCATGTTGTGGTTCAGATATTTTACATTCGGAGCATATGTCCGTTGGTCGGGACGCTCCGTTATATTGACAGTCCGAGAGACTGTCTTTAATGCTTCCTCTTCCTCACAGCAGGGCACACGACCGCACATTGGCTACGTGACCTCGAGTATCCGATCAGTTTCGGCATTCGTGATTCCACGGCGAATAGGTCGCGCCATCCGGTAGCCAAGGGACACGAGGCCTATACACTCCGTTCGCTCGCATATTGGAAGTATGCACGGGGTAACGATCACGGAGCTTCCAGCGGCAATGCATCGTAAGACCGCTTCTCCTCAGGCCTCAGTGACGGACGTGCTATCCGAGTTAGCACAGTTGTTTCGCAGCATCCCAGCAATTGACAGCTTCTCGGTCGAATCAGGAATTATCCGACGGCGCTGGGTCGGTGCGGTCCGCGGTTGCATCAGCTATGGACGACCGAACGCTTTATAGGGTCCGACAGGATGGCGAAAGGGATTCGAAAGATTTCGAGTTTTCCCTTTAGTAGTATCGGAAGATGCCTTTCATATCTTCTGGCATTATCTTCCAGTGATTATTATTTCGGACTTCATTGCTGCGATCTTGGATAAGAGACTTATAGCGTCATTGGACTCGGATTTTTCGATCGGTTCAGGGACATTGTCCCTGACTTACCGACGCAGTCCAATATTGTCATTACAACATGTGTTTTATTTTTCGACGCTATATATATATATATATACAAGCCTGCTACTAAGCATGATAGTTTAGTTTCTTGTCCGCGTTGCTCATTTCTGCCATTTTATCATTTATACAAATAGTTTATTTTGGCAGAGCAGGGCATACCGAGAGTTCATATGCGTCTAGACGGTGTGATTAAAGACTGCATATATTCTTTTTCGCCGTTTATGTCTTTTCCAATTTCAATGTTGGGAACGACATTATGTATAGTAGACTTAACTTAGACGCTTTATTATACGTAATCCGCCTTACTGAGGCGTTATCATTACGTCTTCAAGAAAAGATTTACGGGATATTATTCTCAATGTAATTTCTTTTGAGGGCAGTAGTTTGTTCACGTATAACTCCGCCCTTCAGTGGCTGATTGGAGTTAGTTAGACGTGACGCAGCCCTAGCTACATCCACACGCGTGGATAGTAAGGTTAAGAACTCTCTCAGAGTCGCTTCGTTCTCGGAGGAGCTTCTCTTCGACGGCAACTTTTCGGCAATCCATGAATTGCTCGATTTATACGTTCTCTTGTCTATCTAGTGTTACAAGAGATTCAGACTGGGGCAAACATTCGGTGGTTGACTCAGAGAGTGCCTGCCGCAGTTGCCGGACCCGAGTGTGGCTGTTATGACGGTTGCCAGTCAAACAGATTGGGATATAATACTGATCCCTACGGATTTGAGATCCGCGGAATAATGTTTTTTAGGCTTGCTTTATGTCATTGCATGAACATTATTCAGAAACGCATGCCCAAATTCCTGTCCTTTAATTCGACAGTAGTGGCGTATCTCCGGAACCAGGGAGGCACTCTTTCGTTTCCGTTATTCAATTTAATGGAAAGAATCCGTCTGTTGGTTATAGTACACCAAGTTCAGTTTTGGTCCGTCATATTCCGGGTCGTCTGATTTTTTTATCGCACTCCCGTTCTCTTACGGGTCGCTTGTTGCTGTCAGAATGGACTCTCAACAAACAAGTATTCAATCAGATTTGCTATCTATGGGAGCGCCCAATGATGATTTATTTATGACACAGCTTGCTAATCAATTGCAGACGTATGTGTTGGCTTGTCCAGATCTCTGAGCTAATATTGTTAACGCTCTATTGATCTATAGGACGGAATGATAGGATACGCGTATCCTCCGGCGCTGTTGTTTTAGCAGGTATTGCTAAGATAAACAACCACAATACATTTCTGTTGATAGCATCTCTATCTTCACAGAGATCATGAGTAATTTACTCTCTTGTCTACTGTGGGTCTTAACGTGAAATCTTCCTCTATGTGAGGATCTTTTTCACTGGGTAAATCGTGTCATCTTTATCACAACCAGCAAGGTCGCAACCTTCATGTATTCCGTTGTGTGGTCCGTATTGCATTGTAAGCACTGTACTGGACGAGCTTTGGACACGATTTCTTACTATAGGAGATCCTCTTCTTCGCTATTCTATGCGGCTAAAGTGGAGGCTCTTCCGTCGTGGTGTAGGGATCATTATGTTCATATTGTTGATCCCTCCATACTACTCATTGCTATTTTTTAGTATACTTGTTTCACAAGATCTACTGCAGCCTGTTATTATTTAGGTTATAGGTTTATGTTACCTCATACCTATGCACTCTACGATAGTTTACAATTGAGTCTTTTGTCTCTTTATCTAAGTCAGTTAGTAACTTTTTGATAAATAGACTTAGAATCTTTAGATTAAATTCCTATACGGATTTTAACTTCGGTTCTTATTTAGCTAAGTAATCATTTGAGCCTCTGGAAACAGTAGTTTTCAAATTCTGACCTTTTAGACAGTAATTCTGTTGGTTTCTCTTTTACTGTAGAGTCAGTGAGTTTCATGCACTATCGATGGATGATTTTCACTTTCATAGTTTCGGAATCAATACTTCCGTTACTATTTTGGTTGGATTGTTGCATAAGAGTTAGGCTCCTATTATCCGGAACCTATTATTTTAAGGTCCTTCCGTCTTCGTATGGGCATAGGCCTTTACTCTTTCCAGGTACAGTTTATGTATTTATAAACAGATATCTGTTTATTACAAGGGCGTAAGCTTCTTCTGTCTTTGATGTCTAGTAGAAGGACGTTACGCTCCATTTTATTGTTAATGGATTCTATTAACTATCGGTACTGCTTATGGTATATCATTGACTTAGCAGTTGTGCTTAAGATTTCGGCTCATGAAGTAAGAGTTCTTCTACTTCTTGGGCTTACATTAATAGTGTCGCTATTATAGATTTTTGCAGGCCGCTCATTGCGCTCAGCCATCCACATTCATGAATTTTATCTTAGAAATATCGAGTCCATTTCTGAAGGCCTCTATTGTTAGGTCTATTATCTACTGCTCAGAATATCATTCACTTAACAGTTGCTACTATAGCTAGGTAGGCTGTCTGTTTCGGCAGTGTCTCCGTTCGGCTGCCCTCTTCGCTCTGGGCTATTTGACCCAGGGCAAGAAAAAGGGGGGGGGGGGGGGGAGGGTGTTCCCTTGGGTCACCTGTTTTACTATGAAAACAAGGGGATACCTCCTCCGGAGTTAGTAATTCTGAGCTGTTATTGGGATGGTTGTTTAGTGAGAAGTTTAGGTTTTTAAAATTCATTCAAGTCTTAGTTTTTAAAGTATAGCTTTTGAATATTGCATATGTCAACGGACATGATTATGCAATCCTCAGACACTTTTAGGAGTATAAGAGTCTCTATTCTCCAGACTTACTTTATTTATTGGCTTACTTTAAAAATTATTAGTATAAGGATTATATTGGATATTAATAGAGTACATGGATGTATGAAGCTCAATTTTGGAAGGTGTTGTATCTTTCTAATTTATCATAAATAAGAAAGATACATGTAAGGCCTATTACTTCTTTTTCCCTACAGGGGATGACTCTATTTTATTTTATTGAGCGTATTCCATTTTGCTCTATGTCCTTGGCCCTCCAGCCTTTTTACTATTCAGCTATGTCTGGGTCATTGGTACAGTATAAAAATGTTAAAAAATTTATAGTAATTTATATATTTTTTATACTTACCAATGACCCAGACGGGGATGGCCCTCCCAGGAGTTGGGAACTCTTGCCTCCCCGCTGAGTACATAGCGCTTACCAGGCACTGGTTATTAGAATGATTAATGGCGCCAATTTCGGAACGTCCTTGACACTGCGCATGTGCAGTAGGGGCGAAGTGTGGAGGGCCTTTCAGGACATGTTTTCTTTAGTTTTAGATGCAAATTTTGGGGATTGGGGGGCAAAATTTGTGTTTGGCCCTATATTTTAAGAGTTAGCACCAGCTATGTCTGGGTCATTGGTAAGTATAAAAAATATATAAATTACTATAAATTTTTTAACAATTATTTTATGAATTGTTACATGTTACCTATTTTCGTGGCATAACCTTATTGTGGTCATTCTTGCTATGAATGTTCCATTGTTTCATCAGTGTTTCCTCTCTCCCTTTCCTTTATTCCCCCCTAGTATTCTCCCATTCTTTTGGCTTATTTTTTGTAATGTTTATGACTAAAATTTCTTGGGAGTTTTGGCTTGGAAACAGAATTATTTTCTGTTTTTTCCCCATGTTTACGTCCTCACCCTAGGGGTGTTTAGGCGTTTTGGTCTGCATCTGCCATCGGATGTTCTACAGATTCTTCTCTGGAATGCCTTTGTTTTGCATCAGATAGTGTTTAAATTGGTAACTGATTTCGGGCCATGTTTGTTTCAGTGCCTGGAGTCATGTTTCCGGTTTGTTGACACTTTTGCTTATATTGACAACTGTTACTTCTGACAATGATTACTTGTCTTCTGCTTAATTTAGTTCATAGCAAGATACATTAATATTGTTCGTAAGTGTTACATTAATTTTTTCAAAATGATTAAAATTTTTGTCCACACTTAGGCTTTTTTGGGCTCAGGGTTCCCATTGGGAACTTGGGTTCTTCTGAAAATTTTTTCAAAAATTTTTTTTTTGAAAATTTTTTTTTTTTTGAAATGTTATAATGAATTATAATTTATTATGTATATTTATTTCAAGAGTTAGTGCGAGTAATATAACCATGTATATTTTTTCCGGTTGAAAAAATATTCTTCAGTCATAATACGAGGATATCTTCCTCTAATTCACAAGTTCATTGTGTTTCTTATAGTCAATGTAGTCGCATTAATTCTTGCTCTGTGTGTGTTGATTGATATGACAACATTGGAGACGTGTGTCATGATATTTTGTTGCGGTGATAAGTCCATTATGGTCCTCTCTCCGTAGGGTCACTATATATTATCAGTTTCTTTTTCAGAACTCAGAGTGATGTTTCCGTGATGTCTTCAATTACTGTGTCTCCGTCGTTGCAATATCAGGGCAAGCAGGAAGTGCTCAAGGTATTACGACAATTGCTGGGAGTTAGCTAGTTCTATCGAAGGCATTGTCGCCCGCTAGTCCGCTCGGTGTCGCGACCATTCACCAGGATAGAATGGCTCAGCACCCTGGTTAGTCCGTTGCGGTCCAGGGAAGTAGACTGGGTGATGCGAGCACTATAAAACTTCAGCTGTGCACACCCGGCAACGACGGATCCGAGGATAGTACGGAGGAAGCCTGTCAGTCCGATAGCTAGCTTGTCCAGGTCCCCCGGACCGCTTGCGAGAGAGGCCCCTCTCTCTTGCATCAACATCTGCGCTGCGATGTTGTATGTTGTTCGCTTAGTCGGAGCTTACGTCCACTCCTCCTGTTCGGGATGCTCCGTCGCATGACAGTCCAATGTGGCTGTTATATCGGCTTCCTCATCCTCTTCATCACACACGACCGCACCTTGGCTATGTGACGACAGATTTCCAGGGGATGTTCGCATATTATATAAATGGAGGATTGAACATCTCTGGTGCTCTTGCTTCGCCGACCAAGGAATACTTGTCGAGCAAGTCACTCCATCTGCTAGCCAAGGATACGAGACCTTTCCAGTTGGATCGTTCGCATATTATATAAATGCTGGAATGAACGTCCCGGGAGCTTCCAGCGGATATTTCACGTAGGACCGTGGCACGACAGGTCTCATAGGGTAACATGAACTAGATAGGGTTACCGTGATGTCTTAGTAAAGTGTTCCTCCATTGTCACAGTCAAATGAAGAGTTAGCGGCAAAAGTGCTCATGTAGATACGTCAATTGCCTGGAGTTCCCTAGTACGATAGATGGCGTTGGCATCCGCTAGCTCGCCCGGTGTCGCGACCATTCACCGAATGGCTCAGCACCCAGGTTCGTCCGTTGCGGTCCAGGAAGGAGATTTGGGTGATGCGAGCACTATAAAATACAATGTGCACACCCAGTGACGACAGATACGAGGATGGTACGGAGGAAGCCTATTAGTCCGGTTCCTAGCTCGTCCAGTTCCATCCAGGCTGCGAGCGAGAGAGGTCCCTCTCTCGTATTACAACATCTTGGCTCAGATGTTGTGGTACAAAACGTTCCTCAGTCGGAGTATATGTCTACTGCTCGGGATGCTCCGTTAAATAGACAGTCTGGAGAGACTGCTCTTTTGGCTTCCTCATCCTCACGGCAGCACACGCGACCGCACCTTGGCTGTGTGACCTGTGATATTCAACCAACATCGCCGATCAGGGATTCTACGGCGACCAGGTCACGCCATCCGGTAGCCAAGGATACGAGGCCTTCATTCTCCGGACGTTCGCATATTGGAGGTATGCAGTAGAGAACGTCCAAGGAGCTTCCAGCGGCTATATCCTATACGACCACAGCTCCACAGACCTCTGTTGCAGATATGCTATCGCAGATAGCACAAAATTATCACAGCATCCCAACAACCGACAGTAACTCTTGTCAGATCAGGAATTATCCGACGATGTTGGGTTGGTACGTTCCGCTGCAGGTTCAGGAACGGATGACCAAGAATTTCAAGTGGTCCGACAGGATGGTGAAAGGGATACGGATGAGTTGTATTTTCCCTTTTTGGAACAACATGATTGCCATAGAGTGCATCCAGCATTATCATCGGACGTTGTTCCTCCGGACCAAAATGCTGCATTTCCGGATAAGAAACGGATAGCGCCACTGGATATAGAATTCTTAATCGGTTTAGGGACATCATCCCTATGTTTCACGGATATTTGATCTGTTGAATGACGCTATATTTATATAACTTGCTACCTAAATGGACAGGTCAGGTTTCTTATCGGCAGTATGCTCTACATCTGCCTTTCATCATTTCATTGAATATTTTGAAACGGCAGGACAGAGCATTCTGAGAGTTCTCTGCATCTAGACGACCAGGTCATGAACTAGTATTGTTTTACTGTCGTCTATGTCAATTCCAACCACGATGTTGGAAATAACAATATCATCTAGCAGGGAAAGCTTAGATACATCATCATACGCAGATCACCTTACCAGAACGTTATCATTACGTCTCAAAGGGAAAAGAATTCTAGGATGATAATATCCTTAAGAGTTCTTTCAAGGGCCTCACGTAAAACTCCGTCCTTTAGTGTCAATATGGAGTTGGTTAGACGTGACGCGGCCATGGCTACATCCACGCGTGTAGATAGTAAGGTGAAAAACTCTCTCAGAGTCGCTCCGGTCTCCGGAGAGTTTTCTTCGATGGCAAGCTTTCTGCAGTTTATGATCAGTTAACTAAGAAAGCTTTAGACTTTCTGCTATTAAAATTCGCTTCCATGTAGTCGGATTCAGCAGAGAAGAGTAGGACAGGCACTTCTGGGACGAATACGTCCAAGGGAAGTTCCTGCAGAGGTTCCTATGCATCCTCTAGGTCTTATTCTAGAGACTGTCAAGGTAGCAACTCAGATAGGGGCCGTAATTCTGACCGAGACATCCGGTCAGACGCCCCTAGGTCGACAAGGCGAGGTGCGGGAAGTGGAGGACATGGCTTCTCCCTCCGCAAGCCTCGCAGGACCAGGAGGTAATGGTTTTAACCTCTATCGTGTACTAGTGAACGGAAGACTGTCGAGTTTCTCAATGATTTGGGATTAGATTACGGACGTACCTTGGATTCAAGGGGTGATTTCGGAAGGATTAAATTGTTCCTCAAACGGAATCCTCTGTTAACTCGGAGTCCAAGTTGGACTCAGCTTCCGTCAGTCAGTACGATAGACGCTCACTTCCATCAGAATTCCAGTCTCTTCTGGAATGATCGTGATAGAGATCGTAGAAATCCAGGAATTTCCAGGCTTCTACAACCATCCTTTTCTGGTTCCAAAACCATACGGCTCGTTCCGTCCACTCATATTCTGAGCTGGATAACAAGCTGATCGTGGCTCCAAGTTTCTATATGGAGTCCATCCGATCTGTCTGAGCGAGTATTTGGGTGTACGACTATGCTGCATGCATAGATTTCTAGTTGCATACTTTCACGTCGGTACATCAGGCGTTCAGAAAGTATCTTTGCTTCTTTATCATAGGAGTTGTGTTTCAGCACCGACCAATGTGTTTCGGTCTGAATCTAGTTCCTGGGCTTTCACTCGAATAACAAACTTGGTAATGACTCATTTCCGAGCTCATTTCATCTGCGGTAACGTTTGCCTACCTGGACGACATTCTTCACAATGAGTTAACGCTTCAGAACGATGTGCAGATTCTGCTTCTATTGATCCAACGTCTTGGTTTCATAAGTAAACGAGGAGAAGTCAGATCTGGTTTCGTCCAAGTCATTTACCCACCGGGGGATGAGCTTCGAGACGCATAACATTCTTGTTCGTCTGCCGTTAACCAGAGCACAGAACGATGTGCAGATTCTGCTTCTATTGATCCAACGTCTCGGTTTCATAAGTATACGAGGAGAAGTCGGATCTGGTTTCGTCCAAGTCATTTACCCACTGGGGGATGAGCTTCGAGACGCATAACATTCTTGTTCGTCTGCAGTTAACCAGAGCACAGAATGATGTGCAGATTCTTCTTCTATTGATCTGACATCTCGGTTTCATAAGTATACGAGAAGTCGGATCTGGTTTCGTCCAAGTAATTTACCCACCGGGGGATGACCTTCGAGACGCATAACATTCTCGTTCGTCTGCCGTTAACCAGAGCGAAATTAATCAGTTGTTATACTCGCCATTATCTTCGCTCAGACAAGGTCTCAGCGAGAGATCTCATGTGACTGATACGTTGTGCAGAACTGCCGTGATTTTATTCCAATGGGGCGGTTACGCATTTGTCATCTCCAAATTTCTTTTAATTCAGAATTGGAGGGTGAAGATTATTTCGCTCGATACGGACATCTTCTTGTCAAATCAAGTGAATAAGAGATTCCGACTTGGGCAAGTTTTCAGTGCTTAACTCAAGTAGTTCCACTGCAATTGCCGGATCCGAGTTTTACAGTTTTGAAGGATGTCAGGCAAACACTTTGGGTAGTTTCATTAAACCCAACGGATTTGAAGTGCCAGGGGCTTTTGTTTCCATAGTTCCTTACCAAGCACACAAACATCAAGAATGATGTCATTTTGGCTTGCACTACATTATTAATGAACGTTATTCAGAATGCTCATATGCTAATTCTGTCCGACAACTCGATGGTATTAGCATATTTTCGGAATTATGGAGGCACTCATTCCATCCTGTTATTCATTTTAACGGAAGGAATCTTTCGGTTGGTACTAGAACATCAGGTTCTTCTATTGGTCCGTCATATTCCGGGTCATCTGAATGTATTAGCGGACTCCCTTCACGGAGGGGCCGTTTGTTGCCACCAGAGTGGACTTTCAACAAACCAGTATTCAATCAGATTGCTACCAAGAAGAACGGCCAATGATCGACTTTTTCGCGACGCATCTCAACAATTAGTTGCAGACGTATGTGTCACAATGTTTGGATCTTCAAGCGTTTGCAGTAATCGCTCTATCGATCTTGTGAACGGAATAATAAGATATACGTATCTTCCAGTGCCGTTGATTTAACAGATATTGCTCAACGTAATTATTTCAATGCAAATTCTGTTGGTAGCTTCTCTAGATCCACAAAGACTGAGGATTAATTTACTCAGGCGTCTGTTGTGGGACATGCCGTGGAAGCTTCCTCCACATTTCGGTCCATTCTATGGTCAGATGGATTCAATCTACTATCATTTCTGCTAATGATTATATCTTCATTCAGCAGTCTGTGCGTTAGTTTTAAGCTCATGAAGTAAGAGTTCTTCTACATCGTAGGCTTAAGCTAATTATGTTGATATTACAGATCTATTGAGGGCTGCATATTGGTCTTAGCCCTCCATTTTCACAATTTTGTATCTGAGAATATTGAGTCCTTTCTGCAGATCTACATTGTTTAGGTCCGTTATTTTTTACTCAGAATATCGTCTACTAAACAGTGGCAACTATATGTGTATAGGCTTTCGGTTCCGGCAGTGACTCTGTCCTGCTGTCCTCTTTGCTCTGGAGTATTTGATCCAGGGCAAGGGGAAGGGGGGGGGGGGGGGAGGGGGGCGGGTGTTCCCTTGGGTCACCTGCTTTATTGTGTAGAGCAAGGGAATACCTCCCTTGGAGTCAGTAATTCTTTGTCGGTTCCAAAATGTTTTTAAAGGGTAAAGCCAATGTTTACTCATCTGTGTAATATTTTTTAAGTGTTGATTGGTGTGAAGTACCTGTATATATCACGTGATTAATTAGGCGTTAATATACATTCTTCGAACACTTTTAAATGAGTATATAGAGTCTTATTTCTCTAGACTCCCATATTTATTGGCTTTCCTTTAAAAAATATTGGATTTTCCTTATGTCCTTGGCCCTCCAACCTTTTTACTATTCAGCTAAGTCTGGGTCATTGGTACAGTATAAAAATGTTAAAAAATTTATAGTAATTTATATATTTTTTATACTTACCAATGACCCAGACGGGGATGGCCCTCCCAGGAGTTGGGAACTCTTGCCTCCCTGCTGCGTACATAACGCTTACCAGGCACTGGTTGTAAGAATGACTTTTGGCGGCAGTTTCGAGACCTCCTTGACACTGCGCATGCGCATTGGAGTAAAAGTATGGAGGACCACATAGGACATGTAATTTTCGGTTTTAGATGCAAATTTTGGAGATTGGGGGGTAAAATTTGCGTTTGGCCCTACATATTTTAGAGTATTTTAAAGTTAGTTTTAACTTTTAAAAATTTGTTTAAAAAAATTCACTTTATGTTTCCAAAAATTCATTTTTAGCTCAACTTGACAAAGTCAAGATGAGCTATTGCCACCATGCGGGCAGAAGTCTGTTAGTCTGTGAGTCTGTTCACATTTTCCTTTAGCACAGGCGACACCCCGTAGTTCTTGTCTGATCATCACGAAATTTCATATGCAGGTTTGGGGTCATGTCTAGATGAGAATGACCCCTCTTGGTTGTGATCAGTCAACCGGTATGGCCAAAAACCATTAGCACAGTCTACAGGTCGTATTTATGAAGGGGGTTCATTGTAACTTGGTAAGATGCCTCTGTATAATGCCTAGATGAGAACGTCCCCTTTTGGGCATGATCTGTCAGCCGTGATGGCTGCCCAAGCCCAAAACCCAAAAACTTTTAACACAGTCTGCAGGTCATGTTTTATGTGGAGGGATTTCATTGTAACTTGGTAGGATGACTCCATATCATGTCTACATGAGAATTTCCCCATTTGGGCGTGATCTGTCAAAAGTGACGACTGCCCGAGCCCAAAACCCGAAAACATTTAGCACAGTCTACAGGTCATATTTATGGAGGAATTTCATTGTAACTTGGTAGGTTGACTTCATATAATGTCTAGATGAGAAAGACCCCTTTTGGACATGATTGGGCAGCTGTGACGGCTACAGGGACCCAAAGCCAGAAAGCCTTTAGCACAGTCTATAGGTCATATTTATGAAGGGATTTCATTGTTACTTGGTAGGATGACTCCAAATAACTTCTAGATGAGAACATCCCATTTTGATCGCAATCATACAGCCTTGACGGCTGCCCGAGCCCAAAAACCTTTAGCATAGGCACAAGGCCATATTTTTTGGAAGGATTTCATCGTAACCTGTTAGGTTGACTCTGTATAATGCCTAGATGATGACATCCCCTTTTGGTCGTGATTGGTCAACTGTGAGGCTACAGGGGCCCAAAATCCGAAAACCTTTAGAACAGTGTACAGGTCATAATTATGAAGGGATTTCATTGTAGCTTGGTAGGATGACACCAAATAATGTCTAGATGAGAACGTCCCCATTTGGTCACGATCATTTAGCCTTGATGGCTGCCCGAGGCCAAAAAACCTTAGCATAGTTTATAGGTCATATTTATGAAGGGATTTCATTGTAACACCGTGGTAGGATGACTCAAAATAATGTTTAAATGAGAACGGTCCCTTTTGGTTGCGGTCATTCAGCCTTGATGGCTGCCCGAGCACAAAAACCTTTAGCATAGTTTATAGGTCGCATTTATGAAAGGATTTCATTAGAACTTGTTAGGTTGACTCCATATAATGCCTAGATGATGACATCCCCTTTTGGTCGTGATTGGTCAACTGTGACGGCTACAGGTGCCTGAAGCCCAAAAACCTTGAGCACAGTCTATATGTCATATTTATGAAGGGATTTCATTGTAGCTTGGTAGGATGACTCCAAATAATGTCTAGATGAGAACATCCCCTTTTGGTCGCAGTCATTCAGCTTTGATGGCTGACTGAACCCAAAAACCGTCGGCATAGTCAATAGGTCATATTTATGTAAGGATTTCATTGTAACTTGTTAGGTTAGGTTGACTCCATGTAATGCCTAGATGATGACATCCCCTTTTGGTCATGATTGGTCAACTGTGACGGCTTTAGGGGCCCGAAGCCAAAAAACCTTGAGCTCAGTCTACAGGTCATATTTATGAAGGGATTTCATTGTAGCTTGTAGGATCACTCCAGATGGTGCCCAGATGACAATGTTCCCTTTCGGTCGCGATCATTCAACCATGATGAGTTCCCGAGCCCAAAAAACATTAGTACAGACTACAAGTCGTCTTTGTGAAGGGATTTCATTGTAACTTAGTAGAATGACTCAGTATAATGTCGAGATGAGGACGTCCATTTTTAGTAGTAATCAGTCAACCGCCATGGCTACACAGGCCTGAAGCCCGAAAACCTTTAGCACAGTTTACAGGCCATATTTATGAAGGGATTTCAATGTAACTTGATAGGATGACTCGTTTTGGAATAATTTCACTGCAACTAGGTAGCTTTTGTTGACATACGTTAACTGTGAGGGCCACATACATTAACTGTGAGGTCATATTAACCCACCCCTCCACCTCACCACCTCATATTATTTTTATTAAAAACATAGCATACAGGTAACAGAAATTAACATATTCCCAATTATCACAATTCTTGTCTTATTTCATAATCCTTTCATAAACATTGAACATTATCCTTTTCATCAAACACAACACACAGACAAGTTAAGCTACAGTGTCATTGACACTTTCATTTTGGAATAATTTCACCGTAACTGGGTAACTTTCATTGACATACGTTAACTGTGAGGGCCACATACATTAAATGTGAGTTCATATTAACCCACCCCTCAGCTCTTGAGTACCGTGTACACCTCATATTATTTTTATTAAAAACATAGCATATAGGTAACAGAAATTAACATATTCCCAATTATCACAATTCTTGTTCCCTGTTGGAACCCCGGGAAGTGAAGCAGTGCCTGTTCACTGCAGTAAACAGGCTCCATTTTACTGTTAAAATAGGACCCAGTCACCAATGCTTGGGAGGTGCATATGTATAAGAAAGTACAGAGAGATTTGACAAGTACGACTTCCCAATGAATTCTTTGAATTTGTTAGTGCAGAACAAGTAACATCATCAAAATTTCAATGTATTAGCACGCGACAGATGGATGAACAGTACAATTCTTTATACTTTTATGAGTATTCCCCACAAAACATGATCTAAAGCATACATTATTCATTTGACAGATTCAAGAAATTTTAACATGAACCGAGAAGCTCAGAAAATTAAAAACTTTTTCCAGCAAAATCTCCAAGAAACTCAAATTATTTTCATTTGTCATGTTGGAGTGAATTCAGAAACTCGAGATACATTTCTGAATGAAACTAAAATTGGAAATGCTCATATCTATGCAAATTATTTAACTTTTGCAGTTTTCTGTTTCTCTAAAAATGAAACAATATATGCAGACTCAATGGCTTCGAAATACCAACTGAACTAGTATCAATAATATGTGGACTTGTAAAGAAATCTATGGGATGCAAGTCACCATCTTTGAAGCATTGCCATGACCCTATTCAAAGAACTGGTGCTCATCACCAAGGTTCAAAAGAATGTGCTGTTTACTATCCTCTTCAAACCTGTAGTTCTCTGCATAGGGTATCTGTTGTGGGAATGTGTATTGCCATTGGAGATCTGGAAACATTTCAGTTCCTCTGCAGTAATCAGTGCTGAACAGAAATCCAATACTTTAAATACATATCTCCACACAGTAGATTTTTAGCTCATCTTGACAAAGTCAAGCTGAGCTAATCTCATCGATATCCGACCGTCGTCCGTCAACACCATGTTTTGGTCTTCTCCTCCAAAGCCACTGGACCAATTCCAGTGAAAGTTTGTGTGAGTGATGGTCTCAAAGGGGCATTGCATTTTTAGCTCACCTGACTAAAAGTCAGGGTGAGCTATTCTGATCACTTTTCGTCCGGCGTCTGTCGTGAAGGTGGTGTTTGGGCTTTTTCTCCCAAACCACTGGCCGCATATTAATGAAATTTCATGTGAGAAGGGGTTGTGTCTGCGGTCACCGATTTTTTGTCAAATTAGGTTTCGGCTCACATTGAGCAGAGGGATGGGGCAAAAATGCTCCAATTCTTAAAAAATCTTCTTCTCAAGAACCAGCAATAGCAGAGACTTGATATATGGTATGCAGCTTCCTTTTGAGGTGTAGACTCAAGTTTGTTCAAGAGAAGTTGGAGGGGCTATATTTGACGATGTTAAAGGAGGGGCAAAAATTTTGGCCCCGCCCCAAATTTCTATTTTCCAAACCGCAAGGCCGATTTGAACCAAATTTTACATGAGTGCTTATTGGGTCATAAGTACCTAATTTATGCCGAAATTTTTTTTCCCCATAGCCCCGTGGGAACCACAGGAGCTAAAAATAGAAAAAAATGAAAACGCCCATATCTCCAAAACTACACGGCACTGAAAATTCTTATTTGTTGTGAAGCTTCCTTAGGACCAACAGAATGGAATGATAAAAAAAAAATTGCCATCGGTTTTATGATGGGGTACTTTGAAAAAGTGCTGAGTCAGCATTTTTTAACACTGTGGGTAATGGGAAAAACATAAGACTACTTTTCTGCGAAACCACTGCTCCAAAAGCTTTAAAATTTCACATATAACATCTTTGGAAGATTGTTTGACATGTTTATTGAAATGAATTGCCTGGGTGGATATTTGGGCTCTCTATGGGAGCCCAAATGTTTAAATTAGTGCAGTATGAGGAGTATTTTTGAAAAATCTTCTTCAGATCTAGCAATAAGAATGTTTTGATATTTGGTATGCAGCATCCTTAGGGGGGTGAGATTCAAGTTTGTTGAAGCCAAATCCCTGGGTTCATATTTAGGCTGAAAATTTGGGGTCCCGTTGTGGACTTCGAAATTTTGGATCAAAATCCGAAAAAATTTTTTTTGTTTTTTTCTGCCTTTGAGACAATTTTAAGACAAAAAAAAAAAAAAATTTTCTCCCCTGAAAATTTGGGGTGCGGGTGGGACTTAGAAAATTTTGGACCAAAATCGGAAAAAATTTTTTTGGGTTTTTTCTGCATTTCGGTCAATTTTAAGACAAAAAAAAAAAAATTTTTTTTTTTTGTTCCCCTGAAAATTTGGGGTCCGGGTGGGACTTAGACAATTTTGGATGAAAATCCGAAAAAATTTTTTTTTGTTTTTTATGCAGTTCTGTCAATTTTAAGACAAAAAAAAAAAAAAAAATTTCCCCTGAAAATTTTGGGTCCGGCTGGGACTTAGAAAATTTTGGACCAAAATGCGAAAAAAAATTTTTTTTTGTTTTTTCTGCGCTTTGGTCAATTTTAAGAGAAAAAAAAAAAAAAAAATTTGGGGTCCGGGTGGGACTTAAAAAATTTTGGACGAAAATCCGAAAAAAATTTTTTTTGTTTTTTATGCATTTCTGTCAATTTTAAGACAAAAAAAAAAAATTTTTTCCCCTGAAAATTTTGGGTCCGGTTGGGACTTTTTTTGTTTTTTCTGCGTTTTGGTCAATTTTAAGACAAAAAAAAATAATTTTTTTTTACCCTGAAAATTTGGGGTCCGGGTGGGACTTAGAAAATTTTGGACGAAAATCCGAAAAAAAATTTTTTTTTTTATACATTTCTGTCAATTTGAAGACAAAAAAAAAATTTTTTTTTTCCCCTGAAAATTTTGGGTCCGGTTGGGACTTTTTTTGTTTTTTCTGCGTTTTGGTCAATTTTAAGACAAATTTTGGACGAAAATCCGAAAAAAAATTATTTTTTTTTATCCCCCTGAAAATTTGGGGTCCGGGTGGGACTTAGAAAATTTTGGACCAGAATCCGAAAAAAAATTTTTTTTGTTTTTTATGCATTTCTGTCAATTTTAAGACAAAAATTTTTTTTTTTTTTTTTCCCCCCCTGAAAATTTGGGGTCCGGGTGGGACTTAGAAAATTTTGGACCAGAATCGGAAAAAAATTTTTTTTTGGTTTTTTATGCATTTCTGTCAATTTTAAGACAAAAAAAATTTTTTTTTTTTTTCCCCCTGAAACTTTGCGGTCCGGGTGGGACTTAGAAAATTTTGGACCAAAATCCGGAATTTTTTTGTTTTTTTGTTTTTTATGCATTTCTGTCAATTTTAAGACAAAAAAAAAAAAAAATTTTCCCCTGAAAATTTGGGGTCCGGGTGGAACTTAGAAAATTTTGGCCCAGAATCCGAAATTTTTTTTTTTTTTTTTTCTGCGTTTTGGGCAATTTTAAGACAAAAAAAATTTTTGTTTTTTTACCCTGCTTTTCTTGGGAGGGGGCGTATGCAGCTTATTCAAGTCAAGTCCCTGGTTTGATATTTAGACTACCGTGTCAGGTGAGTGCCCTCAGGCCCCCTGGGGCCTCTTGTGTTAAAAAAATGACCGATTGGATGGACAACTTAACTGGTGGTGTGCTGGAAGCCATTGGAAGCCCATATTTGGGCTCTGTTCTGAAGTGCAGGTACCACTACTTAAAGGCTTCAAATTCAGTGGCCACAGTTCATATTATATTTAAATTGATATTATTTCGGCAGTTAGGATTTGCCTTGTTACAATTTATTGGAGAGTGCCCGTGAATTGTAACAAGACAAAGACTTGAAAACGAATTTTAATGATCCAAAATAATTTAGCACTGTACCAGTTAAATGGCATTTTGAAGTGATATTATTCAGTGTTCATTATTCAATTATTAAGGTTTAACGACACTTTAACAGCCAAGGTCATATCACGTCGGTGACAGTTTTTCAATTGGAGGAAGCCAGAGTACCCAGAGAGGACCACCAAGCAACAACGAACAGCTGCCATCTCCCCAAAATCGTATCTACACACTGCAGCACAGGCAGGGTTAGTTTGGTTGAAGACATGAGCACCATCGACATGCAGTATGCCTTAGTACACGGCGTCATCATGCCCCCATGTGGACAATCTGGGTTAAGTGCCTTGCCAAAGGACACAATATGGGAGTCTGAATCGATCGCTCAGACTTTCACCCATCCAAGGATTAACTGGGCTTGATGTTGTTTAACTATGGTGATCAGTCGAGAACCAGTTACTGCAATGCCACCACGCCCCCGATATTATTCAGTCTGTTTGCATTTGTTTTGTTACAATTTATGGGAGAGTGCCCGTAGGCACTCTCCCATAAATTGTAACAAGGCAAAGACATGTGAACAAATTGTGATGATCAAAAATAATTTAGCACTGTACCAATTAAATAAATGGCTTTTCCCAAAATCTTGAATCCCAAATTTTTTCAAACATTTTATTGAATTTCTCAGTTTCTTCAAATAGTTTGAGCTGTTTCACCGAAAAGAGTATCATGTGATGGGCAAATGTATATCAAATAAATTTTGAATGTATTTAAAATCTTAATTAATGTGAAAGATAATAAAATAAATATATGCTTGATTCTGACTGGGGTGTGTATCCCAATTTAGAGATTTGTGATACATATATATATTATACGTTTCTAGACCCCTATGGTTCCACTGTGTGTCATAAGCTATATTTTGATAGAAACACTCCAAATTCCAGAAATAATTTTTGGGTGTTCATCAATTCAGCTCACCATAATATTTGTTTTGTTTAGTAAAGGGTTCACATTTAAAAAGAAATGGTGTGATTAAGTTAAATTTATGAATCAAGAGTTAATTTGAGTTAGAGAGAAAAAAAAAATGTCCACTTATGAGTGGTCAGTATTTCTGTTCTTCATTATTAATGTTATTATTATAGAATGATATAAAATATGACATCTGTCATCTTTTTATGAACAGTTAGTTTATTGCATCGTTGTGATAATAATTGTTAACTATTGTTCAGTAAAGAAAATAAACACACAATATTATTATTACTTCCAGAAAATAGCTTTTTGTCATCTTTTTTATGCCCCCCAATAGGGAGGCATCTTCAAGCCAGAAAAAAGCAGACTGTCATCTGCAAAATGACGTCCCCAGAGGGTGAATTTAGTGATGCTACCCTGCACAGCAGGGTAGCATCACTAAATTTACCCTCTCTGAACCTCAATCTGAATCAGGGTCTCAAAACTAAACAGAAAGAAGTAACTAGAGGATAAATTGGCCCAATGTATGGGATAGCATCATCAAATTCACCCTCTGGGAACCTCATTCTGCAAATGTCAGACTGCTTATTTTCAGGCCTGGGCATCTTAAAGCTGGGTAGTCTGCCCGTCTATCCATCCATCCATCTGTCAGTGCCGTATTAACCCATTGCCGGGCCCCTAGGCTTTTAGGTACTTCGGGACAGGAGCACTTCAATCTTTCACCCCACTACAGCCTGACCTGGTATGGTAGGCACTATGCTGCAGTACATAGCCCTATATCCATTTTGCGGGTCTCCTGAAGAATTCTACTCACAACTTGACATATTGTTTAAATAAGCATTAAAATTATGTACCTTGTATAAATATATAGTATACTTATGAGAGTATATATGAATACATATGTACATGTATCACTACGGCACAGAGTGCAAAGTACCTTTAACCATTGAAGCCCTAAGGTGCTGGTAATAGTGCCTCAGCAAAAAAAAATATTGGTAGCCCCCCCTGTCCCTGCAGGCCCCTAGGCTTCATCCTAGTCAGCCTTTTGATATGGCCCTGCCATCTGTCCATTTGTCCAACTTCATTTGTCCGCCTGGAGCCATAACTCTATAATGCTTTGGTGAATTTCTATGAAACTTTACACAAGGGTAAAGACCAATGGAAGGTCTTTTGCATAGCAACACCATGCTGGAGTGACAAAGGTAAAGGTCACAGGAAAGGGAAAGCGTAATTCTCTCACAGACTATGTGTCCGGAGCCATAATTCTATTGCTGACAAAATTGTATAAAGACAGTATAATAGAAACAAACACTGCAACAATAGCATAACGGATGAAATATAATACTTCTAATGTTGCATGTTTGTGGACAAGAAGTCGTGCAAAGAGTTTAATGACATGTTGTTGTTGTCCACCCAACTGTATACAATTTTGCTACAGATTTCAAAATAGCATGTGCTACCCGAGAATGTCAAAATGAATGGGTGACCAACGATTTTCTTTGTGTTATGTTGTGCTAGAGAGCCTGGATTATTGGGAAAACATGCTAGTTTTTGTCTTCCGCCATTTTGAAAAATGCTAAGGTTAACCGAAAATCAGAGGTAGCGTGCCATTGGTGTGCATGAGGCTGGGATACCTCCAGATGAGCTCGCTGCTGAGTTCGGCGTCACCTTGGCCACTATTTACTGTCTCATTGGAAGGTATAGAACCATTGGATCTATTGCCGAGTGACAGCGTTCAGGTCGACCAAGAATTATGACCCCTGCACAAGACCGACACATCAGGATGTCTCACTTGCGGGATCGCTTCCTTCCCGCGACGAGGACGGCGGCAATTACTCCTGGTAGAACTAACAATAGAATTAGTGCACAAACTGTCCGCAACAGACTTGCTGAACATGACATCCGAAGTACGCGTCCATACCATGGACCAATCCTTACAACATCATCGTACCGTCAGAATGGAATGGGAACGCCAGCATGTTCGCTGGACTCAGCAGCGTTGGAGCACAGTTCTTCAGATTTTGTCTATGGCGTGCTGATGGTAGGGCAAGTATCGCCGATGAGGAGAACAGTTTTCTGATGCGATCGTTTCAGCGGGAGTAGTGTAATGGTTTTGGCAGGAATTTCCTTGCACCATCAAACACAGTTGATCTTCATTGATGGTAATCTGAATGGACAGCGATATAGGGACGAAATATTTCGCGTTGTCCCGTTGTTCAACGCTAACGTCAGATTGCAGTTATTCCAGCAAGACAATGCCCGATGCCACATGGCATGTATCGGTCATGACTTTCTTGAGGAGCAGAGTATTGAACTTCTTCCCTGGCCCCTCACTTTCGCCAGATTTGTTGTCAATTGAGCATCTTTGGGATCAATTGGATCTCCGGGTACGACTTCATGATCTTCAGACATTAGGCGATTTACGTAATGTTCCAAGACAGGAGTGGAATGCAATACCACAGGGTGACATCCAGAGACCTATCAGGTCCATGCACCATCAATGTCTTGCCACCCAAGAGGCAAACGGTGGACAGTGAGAACATGAAATTGTGCAAATTCATATAGCTAGACTCAAAATATGAATTTACAATAATTTGTTTGGGATTAAAAGTCGATAATTCTAAAAAAAATTGCTCCTCAAAATTTATTATAGTTTCTTTTTTGACTTAGTATATTTACCCTACTGACACTTTCTCAATTTCCCCAACTATGATATTGACCCTTTCCCTCTTATTATCCCTCATCCACGTATCTCTCTTGCCTCCATCCCTTTCTTCCATTAAATTTTCAAGAAATCTTATTCTTCTGGGCAAATATTTTGGGCATTCTAAAATGAAATGTTCCAGGGTCTCAGTTACCTCTGGTCTGTACATTCAGCACCCATTTTCCTCACCTTTTCTGACTTTCCCCCCTCAAACCTTTTCTGATTTTTCCCCACGTAATTTTCAAATTTAGTAGTTGAAAGAAAAAAACAATCCACAAAACTATATCATGTGATCTTCATTGGAACAAGCTTATCAAGCTCGTTCCAATGAAAGATCACATGATTTGGGTTTGTGGAAATTTTTTTTTTTTTTAACCCTTTACCCAACGAATCGCCCGCATCCGCCTATGTAATATGCAAATTCAGCAGTTGAGAAAATATTTTTTTAAAAATTTCAACAAAACCATATCATGTGACCCCTTGTTGGAACGAGCTTGTTCTAACGAGGGGTCACATGATATGGTTTTGTTGAAATTTTTTGAAAAATTTGAAAAAATGATATTTAAAATAATAAATTTTGATATCGGCTGCTTTGGGTAAAGGGTTAACAGTTTAACCCTTTACCTAACAAATCCGCGTCCACGTAATTTTCAAATTTAGCAGTTGAAAAAAAACAAAAAAATTTCAATGGTCTCGGCAAAACCATATCTTGTGATACCTCATTTGAATGCATAGAGTTTAAAATGAAACGACGAGCATTTTTATGAGTCTAAAAATGAAATCTAAAATTAAAATGCTGGTTAACCCTTTACCCAATGCACACGATATCACAGTTTAATATTTTAAGTTTTTTTTGTAAAAAACATTTCCGATGAGCTTGTTCCAATGAGGGGGTCACATGATTTGGGTTTTTGGAAATCGTTGAAAAATCCGAAGAAAAAAAACTGAAATCATAAATTTTGATATCCTTTGTTTTGGGTAAAAGGTTAATACATTTATGTATTCTTAAGCCTTTCAGGCCTTGTGGATATATACAGGCCCTTCAATTGCTTAAAAGAACTTGAACCTCCATGGAAACCCTGCAAAGTGGGGCAGTACTGGTGTACTGTTGTAAACAAGTCAAGCGTTACTGGTAAAGTAGGACCTGGTAATCAATACATGGGGTAGAAGTCCTCTAAAATGTGCATCAACAGTTTTAACGATTGGCGGAACTTAACCTTTACCCAATGCAGACGATATCAAAATTTATTATTTTAAATATTTTTAAAAAATTTTCAAAATATTTCAACAAAACCATATCAAATGACCCTCTCATTGGAATGAGCTCAAAGAGCTCATTCCAGAAAGGGGTCACATGGTATGGTTTTGTTGATTTTTTTTTAAAAATATTTTTTCAGCTGCTGAATTTACTCAGTACGCAGGCGGTTGTGGCCGATTCATTGGGTAAAGGGTTAACTTCATGTTCTGATCATGATATAGCAATGGATGCTAAAAGTGACTTGAAACATCAGTAAGTAAAATAAAAGAAACATTCATGAAAAATATTCTTTGAAAGAATATTCATATGTTCAGTCAGGATGTACTTGTTGCAGCACCATTATCACAAAGGTGGAATTTTTCTCAACCAGCTCACAATCTGGTCATAACATGCTAAAACACCAGTGGGACAAAATTTCAAAACAAGCTCTGTTTCACCGGTAAAATAGGATCTGGTCACCAATGCCTAGGGTAGAAGTCCTCTAAAATGAGCAACATGGGTATAACCCTTTACCAAATGAATCAGCCGCATCTGCCCACGTAAGATGCAAATTCAGCAACTGAAAAAATATTACTTTGGAACAAGCTCATCGAGCTCGTTCCAATGAGGGGTCTTATGATATGGTTTGGTTGGAATTTTTTGAAAAATAAAAAAAATAATATTTAAAATAATAAATTTTGATATTGTCTGCATTGGGTAAAGGGATAAACGATTGACTGAACTTCACTTGAGTGACTTTATCTCCATGTTGCAGCCATGATTAGTCATTGTGCAGAAATATGTGACCTTAAACACCAATAAATAATACTTATCTGTAAAGACCAATTTGAGTTGTGTGGAATATCACAGTTGAAGGATTAACTGAAAGTCGGGCTGAGCTATAGTGATCACTTACTATCCATCTTCCGTGAACATGGTGTTTGCAACTTCTCCCAAACTGGTGAACCGATTTCAGTTAAATTTGAGGTGATTATTTGTTCTGACATCTCATTTTGTTTTTAGTTCAAAGCAACTTGCCCACCCTCATAGGGAGGGGGTGGGGGAAAATGCTCCCAGATTTTTAGCTCACCTTGACAAAGTCAAGCTAAGCTAATCTCATTGCTCTCTGTCCATTGTCCATCTGTCTGTCCATTGTCCGTCAGCACCATGTTTTAGTCTTCTCCTCCAAAACCACTGGCCCCATTCAAATGAAAGTTTGTTTGAGTGGTGGTCCCAAAGGGTCATTGGGAGGGGCTGGAGGAAAATGCTCCAATATATTTTTTAAATTTTCTCATGAACCAGTGGGTACAATCCCTTGATATTTGTTAAGGAGCTTCCTTTTGCGGTGTAGAATCAAATTTGTTCAAACAAAGTTTCTGAAGCATTATTTAGTTTTGTAATGGGAGGGGTTAGATTTTTGGTCCCGCCCAAAATTTATATTTTCTGAACCAATTGTCTGATTTGAACCAAATTTGGTGTGTGGTATTATTGGGCCATAAGTACTTGACTCATGTGAAAAAAAATAAATCCTGCATCCCCATTGGAACCCCTTGAGCTAAAAATATAACTTTTTTCAAACTCTCATATTTCCCAAACCACACTGAACAGAGAGCTATTATTTGGTATGAAGCATCCTTAGGACCAGTACAATTGAATGGTGAAAAAAAATGCCATTGGTTATGTTAGGGTGTTCTGTAGAGATCATCGAAAAAATGCTGAGTCAGCATATTTACAAACATTTTTAAAAATCTTTTCTCCAGAACCAATGGTCAGAATCTTTTAATATTCGGTACACAGCATTCATAGAGAGGGGGGGGGGGGGGGGGGGGGGGGGGGAGAGATAAAAGTTTGTTAAATAAAGCCCATTGGTTCATTCTTGGGCTCCATACAGGAGCCCAAATTTTTAACTTTGGGCAATATGAGGAATATTCTTTAAAAATCTTCTTCAGAACCTCCAGTCAGAATCTTTTAATGTTTGGTATACATCATTATTATGAGGGTCAGATTCAAGATTGTTCAAACCAAGTCCCTAGGTATATATTTGGGCTCGCTATGGTAGTCCAAATTTTAACTTAGTGCAGTATGAAGAAATGTCTTTAAAAATCTTCTTCTTCAGATCCACAAGTCGGAATGCTTTCATATTTGGTATACAACATCTCTGGGGAGGGGGGGCAGATTCAAGTTTGTTCAATTCGAGTGCCTGGGTTAATATTTGGGCTCCATATAGGAACCTGAAATTTAACTTAGGACAATATGAGGGAATTTCTTTGAACACCTTCTTCAGATTCACTTGTCAGAATCCTTTCATCTCTAGGGGAGTCAGATTCAAGGTTGTTCAAATAGGTTCCCTGCGTTAATATTTGGGCTCCCTATAGTAACCTTAATTTTATCTTAGTGCTATATGAGGAAATTTCTTTAAAAATCTTCTTCAGATCCAATAGTAAGAATGCTTTCATATTTGGTATACAACATCTCTAGGGAGGTCAGATTCAACTTTGTTCAAATCGAGAGCCTGGATTAATATTTGGGCTCCATAAGGGAGGCGGAATTGGCCACGTAGCTGAAGAATTAGAAATTTTGTATTCAGTACCCACTAGAGGTGTGTAACTAAGATTAATCCACATAATTTGTATCAAGGGGCTTCGTAGGGGAGCTCCACATTTTACATCATGATCAACTGAAGAAAAGGCATGATTCTCAAACTATTTTTGTCACTCCTGAGGGACTCAAGGATTGACAATGTATCCTATGGAGATGGATTGCTTAACGTGGATTCATTCTTGGACTCTGTTTATATCGTGTTCTGTTCAAGGTGAGCACTTCAGGCCCTGAGGGGCCTCTTGATGTTCAACTCAATATGCCCAGCCCCATAGGGAGGAAGTGGGGGAACATGCTCCAAAATATTTTTAAAATCTTCTTCTCAAGAACAAGTGTGTACAATGACTTGATATTTGCTATGGAGCTTCCTTTCGAGGTGTAGACTCAAGTTTGTTTTTTTTGTTCAATTTGGGAGGGTAATTTTAAAAAATCTTCTTCTTCATATCCACAAATCATAATGCTTTCATATTTGGTATGCAACATCTGTAGGGGAGGGAGGGGGGGGGGGGGGGGGGTCAGATTCAAGTTTGTTCAAATCAGATCCCTAGGTATATATTTGGGATCACTATGGTAGCCCAAATTTTTACTTAGTGCAATATGAGGAAATTTCTTTAAAAATCCTCTTCTTCAGATCCACCAGTTGGAATGCTTCCATATTTGGTATACAACATCTCTGGGTGGTGGGGGGGGGGGGGGGGGGGGGGCAGATTCCAGTTTGTTCAATTCGAATGCCTGGGTTAATATTTGGGCTCCATATGGGAACCAGAAATTTATCTTAGTACAATATGAGGGAATTTGTTCAAAAATCTTCTTCAGATCCACCGGTCAAAATGATTTCATATTTGGTATACAACATCTCTGGGGGGGGGGGGGGGGTCAGATTCAAGTATGTTCAAATTTTCAAATTGGATCCATAGATTAATATTTGGGCTCGCTATGGTAGCCCAAATTTTAACTCAGTGCAATATGAAGAAATTTCTTTCAAATTTCTTTTCTTCAGATCCAAGAGTCAGAATGCTTTCATATTTGGTACACAACATCTCAAGGGAAGTCAGACTCAACTGTGTTCAAATCGAGAGTCTGGGTTAATATGTGGGCTCCCTATGGGAGCCGGAATTGGCCATTTGCTGAAGAACTAAAAATTTTGTATTCAGTACCCTCTAGGGTGTGCAACTAAGATTAATCCACATAGGTTGTATCAAGGGGCTTTATGGGGGAGCTCTACATTTTACTTTATGATCAACTGTAGAAAAGCCATGATGCCCGGATTATTTTTGTCACTCCTGAGGGATTCGAGGATTGACAGTGTAGCCTATGGAGTTGGCTTGCTAAATGTACTCATTCTTGGACTCTGTTTATATTGTGTTCTGTTCAAGATGAGTACTTCAGGCCCCTTGGGGCCTCTTGTTGAGATTAGTTCTGATGAATTGGATTATAAATGAGGTAGTAGTCTGAACATGATTGATCAAAATTCTGAGGTTGATTCAATTACTCATTCTAGTAAACTTACTGAGAAACAACACCAAAGACTATTGGAAATAAAATACAGCTATGAAAAGACAGTCTTGCAGAAGGACCAAGTAGTTCTGCAGTTAAAATAAAAAAAGTGACAGAAATGTTGGAACATTCTTCCCAAGTCCCAAAAAAATTAAGCTGAGAAAAGTATTCGTTCGTCTTGATGAAGGAGCATCACAAGCGACTGGAAATGGAAATGAACGAAAGCTTGCAACAGAAATTTCAAAAATAGTAGATCCTCTGAAAACAAGGTTTGATACATTAATTTCAACTAAATTGCTTCCAGGACAACCAATTCTCAAACGTGGAAGCAACAAACGTTACTTACAGTGTACCAGTAATGTTAATAGAAAATACAAATGTAAAAAGTTCACAATTTATGACAAAAATACTGATCCAAAATTTAATGTTAAATCAAAAGAAGACTTTCTAAATGATGAAAATCTCCAACAATGGTTAAATACAGATAACCCAAAATATCATTTTGTTAAATTTTTAAAAACTTGAGTCGAAACAAAATACTATTTTGGAAACATTAGCTTTGATTTCACACAAAAATGTCATCTGGATAAAAAAACTTGTTAATATCATTCGCGATATAGACACACTTCAAGCTTCAATTGTAGAAAGCTAAACATGGGGCAAGACTCATCAACTGGATGACACATACACATTGGCACATAATGATAAAAAAAAAAGAATTCACTGCTGTGTCTTTTTGTACAATGTAGCTCAAGTCTGATGAATGCAGAACAGATTGTGGATCTTTAATTTGGCAATCACAAATAAACAATGCAATATTTTACATGTTGTGGTTGTTCAACAAATTCTTCTCAGTGGATAAAACAAGGTGAATCCTTCCTGTGTAAATCTTGCGGTGTGTATTTCAGAAAACACAAGTCTCCAAGACCAATGTGGAAACCTGTTGAGAAAACATCATAGCATAACATCTTAAGTGTGAATGGCAACTGAAACTTGAACTTAAATCATCAGGCATGAATGCATGGATTGTAATCCAGAAATCAAATAATTGTTATCATACAACAGATAAACCATCACAGGATCATAAATGACCATCATTGCAAGTGATAGATCCATGGGACAGGATGATGTAAAAGTAACAGCAAAGCAAATATATAGTAGCGCTATTCGTAGATGCAATAAGGACATGCTCAATGACTCATCAGAACTTTGGTATCTCACATGTAAGACAGCGTTGAAGTAAAATTAATGATCACATTTATACAAAAATATGACGACTAAGGATGAAATACTAGTAACATCAGACTGGAGGAATATAGAGAAAATCTTGGGGAAGAACTTTCAGGATATCTTATAATTTCAACGAGGCAACAAACATTTGTGAAATTACCACATAGTAATAGGACAATTTACAACTTCATGGCAATAATAGTTTAAGATATGACATCAAACAAGACTAACCAGGCTAGAGTCAAAACAGCAATTGTAACATATTGTGTTGGAGAAAACAAAGGCCGAGCTGCAGTATGTACTAATACAAATAGAGAAGATAAACTAACACTTGAAGTGGTGAAGAAAATATGCTCACAACTGCTCACATCAACAACAACAGCATGTATTTGATGACAGAAATGGATGGTTTTGACCTTGTTCTGAATCAGAAACATTTGCACCAATGGTTATACACGACAAAGCAAATGATATCAGAAAAGCAATTATTGACCTTGGATGGAATTCAACGTTATGCAGCTATCATGGCTTAAGTGCTTACCGGACACATATTAATGATGACAAAACTTGAAAATGTTCTTATTACCACTTGAAATTGGCTTCAAATACGTTGTGCAGTCATGGAATGAGGAAATGAAGAATAATCTGTGTATGTCATTTCAGAATTTTGTTTTGGAAATTATACCTGATGCACTACTACCATCCATTGAAAAAATACCTATCTATGATATCCACTGGTTCCAATCAGAAGCTTGGAAAGAAGCATTTACTGCTGAAGTTTTATTTAAGGATCCAAAAGGAGAAATACATTGCCAGTCCTTGAGCCCCTCAGGAGTGAATAAATTATTCCAGGTATCATGTCTTTTCTTCAGTTGATCATAATGGAAAAAGTGGACCTCCCCTTTGAAGCCCCTCGATACAACCTATGTGGATTAGTCTTAGTTACACACCTGTAGAGGGTACTGAATACAAAATTTCTAATTCTTCAGCTACATGGCCATTTCCAATGGTGGATCTGAAGAAGAAAATTTTAACTAGTTCAATATGGGGGATAATTTTAAAAAATCTTCTTCACATCCGCAAGTCAGAATGCATTCAACTTTGGACTACAACATCTCTAGTGGGGTCAGATTCAAGTTTGTTCAAATCAGGTCCCTAGGTATTCATTTGGGCTTGCTGTGGTAGCCCAAATTTTAACTTAGTGCAATATGAGGAAATTTCTTTAAAAATCTTCTATTTAGATTCACCAGTCGAAATGCTTTCATATTTGGAATACAACTTCTCTGGGGGGGTCAGATTCAAGTTTGTTCAATTTGAGTGCCCGGGTTAATATTCGGGCTCCATATGGGAACCTGGAATTTAACTTGGTACAATATGAGGGAATTTCTTCAAAATCTTCTTCAGATTCACCTATCAGAATCCTTTCATATTTGGTTTACAGCATTTCTAAGGGAGTCAGATTCAATTTTGTTCAAATTGGTTCCCTGGGTTAATAATTTGGGCTCGCTATGGTAGCCTAAATTAACTTCATGCAATATGAAGAAATTACTTTTATAAATTTTTTTCTTCATATCCAGTAGCCAGAATGCTTTCATATTTGGTATACATCTCTAGGGAGGTCAGATTCAACTTTGTTCAAATCGAGAGCCTGGGTTAATATTTGGACTCTCGATGGGAGCTGGAATTGGCCATGCAGCTGAAGAATTAGAAGTTTTGTATTCAGTACCATCTAGAGGTGATTAACAAAATTAATCCACATAGATCGTATCAAGGGCTTCATAGGGGAGCTCTACATTTTAGATTATGATCAACTGAAGAAAAGGCATGATGCTCAGACTATTTTTGTCACTTCTGAGGGGCTCAAGGATTGTCAATGTATCCTTTGGAGAGGGATTGCTTAATGTAGACTCACTTTTGGACTCTGTTTATATTGTGTTCTTCTGTTCAAGGTGAGCACTTCAGGCCCCGTGGGGCCTCTTGTTTGTTAATAAAACAATGCAAGAGATTTTCCCTGGGAACTCTAGAACAGAAACTGCTATCTACTGGGGTAAACACATTCTGTGTACTCATAAAGTGGGACTGGGTATCCAATGCCCATATTGAATTACTCTGAGGTGGGCATTAGGTATAAATTATCCATTAATCCTGACTTATACTTTAGTTTAGTCACCACAGTATAGCAATTGATGCTGATGTTGCATTAAGTATATCTGAATGAATGAATAAAACTACCTATTACTAAACTTTATGTATGATATATTATTTATTTGAGGGTGAGATAAAAAATGTAAGTTCCTGGTCAAAGTGATCATGAATTACATAATGGAGTATAATGTTGAATGTTTTTGTAGGTTTTTTTTTTTGCATGGGATTTGATGCATGATTCATTTTTACACAACTCATCTCTTGATTGGAGTCATTTTGTTGTCAGTTTACAATGAAAACAATGGATCAGCTGCTGATGTGGAAAATATTTTTTGAATGTGTATCAACTGTTTAGAGAGAGATGAGTGAATTTGGTGTTGAAGACTAATTAGAAGTGTGTGTATACAACGATTATGCTGGAATGAGTGGAAATTTATTATCTGTTGTAGTACATACCAATGTTACATTGTAAGGACTGCTTTAACATCACAGTTTGAGAAGATTAAAATGAAACAGAATTTGCAAGAGTGATAAAAGAGAAACCCCTGCGTGCACTTCAATTACAATAATGGATACAGTAAGATACATTTACTACATATATCTGTGTTTGCCATTGCAAAAAGTCTTTACAATGAACAGTTACAGATGCATTATTAAATATTTTCTTTCAAATGAATAGGATTACTCCACTGAAATGGTTAGTTTCAATTAACTGGGAAAAATATTTGACTTCAGTAAAAATCCAGCAGTTGATCCATGCCTTGTATGCACAAATTGAAGAATTGATATCCTTGGAAATGAAGTTGAGAATTCGACTGTCGCCAATTTTGACCAGCTTATAAAGAGAGTGGTTGGTGACTGAAACTTTGGTAGTATTTATGACAGCAAGCATGCTGAATGTGATACATTTTGAAAAGACCTTCTTTTGTTCCATGGAAGCTTTAGGTAGTCATTTTTAACAGAGGTAAGAACTGAAAGGTGTATCAAGAATCATAGAATCATGTTGAAAAAACATTCCACAGTTTGACTTTCAAATAATTATGCCAAAGATCAGGACATTATTCTAATATTCAGCTAGTGATCCTATTTAACATCTCAAGATTATCGTGATCATGTATCAAATCTGTGCACATTTTTTTTAATTTCTGTCTTTCAGACTGAATTTCAGTTTCAGAGATTCAAAGTCTAAATACATTTCAAAGAGGGAACCCAGGGAAGTAGATTAGTGCATGCTTATTTCACTGGTAAAATAGGCCTCAGTAACCGATGCCTGGAGTGTAATTACAAGGTATAAATCATCTGTTCAAAATGGGACTGAAAAGTATAAATAACTGGTTAAACTTGATCCTAGACTTATTGTGCAACCATGATATAGCCATATATACCAGTATTGATCATAAAGACCAATAAATATATCCCAGTATGTTACTTAGTTTCATTGTTATTTGAACAACAGTCACATGTATCACATCAGGCATGGCAAAGGACCACCGGTACCAATATAACCGATGCAGGGACAGGACAGAGCCTGTCACACCAAAACCAGTACCAGGACAAATCAACAATTCAGTGACCTATCACTATCAGATGGGAGAAATTTTCATTTAAATTGTCTCAGTCCCCTAGATCACAAACATTGCATTGTATCAATTATTCCCCAGCGACAAAGTAATCATGTTGCCACAGAATAATTTCTTGGGAGTAGCCGATGGCGACACGTTTGAATGTCCTTGATGCCATGTTTGAAAAGTCAAAATGCGTGGCATCAAAGAAGTTGTGATGCAGACAGAACATGCACCTTTAGAGTGTTTTGATATGTTCATTCACAAATAAGTTGAAAGTGTGTTGTGCAAGTGTGCCATACATCGTTATCACTTGGTGCATCTCTCGTTCAATTAGGAATTACCCCATAAAATAATTTTGTCCCAGTATCGACGGGACAAAAGTGTTGATACCAATAACGGTTGGAGCATGGGGGAACTAGCAGTATCAATGCAGGAAGTGGTTGACATGCCTTATCACATGGAGGAGAAATTGTTGATTACATTAGCCTGGAGGGGACATGGTGGCATTGCGGTCAGATCACCGAAGTTAAGCAACGTCAAGCCCGGTTAGTCCTCGGATGAGTGACCGTCTGAGCAATTGTTTCAGACTCCCGCATTGTGTTCTTGGGCAAGTCACTTAACCCCGGTTGTTCACATGGGGACATGATGATGCAGTGTACTAAGGCATACTGCACATCAGTGGTCTGCATGACTTCAACTAGTCTAACCCTGCCTGTGCTGCAGTGCGGAGTTACGATGTTGGGGAGCTGGCGCTGCTCGTCGTTGCTCAAGTAATCGAGTGTGATAATTCTTAATCCATTCTGTATTTATCACACACCTCCCATGTAACAAGAGCCAAAGACTCAAGTAATCGAGTGTGGTAATTCTTAATCCACTCTGTATTTATCACACACCTCCCATGTAACAACCAGTCGACTTGAAAATTGAACTAAAAGCACTTTTTAACCGGATAATTGCTGTTTCCTTCGTTGCCAACAAGACATCCCTGTTACTTGGCAGGTACTAACCCTTGCTTTTTAATTTTTATGTAATTTAATTGGTCAAAACCAGTTGACACCAATCAGTGCCAGTCACGATGATCAAACGTCAAATATTGACAAAACTGCAGGGAATGACACAACAAAAACATTTTAAACAGCTAATAAGTTTTGCACACTCCATCATTATATGACCAATTGTCAAGGAACAAGTAGTCAGAATGTTATTTTTATTTTGTAAATTTTGTACTCGAATCTGATTGTTTAAATATCCCGAGTAAATAAATCTAAGTGATGAACTTGGAATTTCCTAGCGACGATGAATCTGGTGCATTCAACCAATGATTGATGTGATTTATTTAGACACATTCCTTTGTTTATGTTAGAAATGAAATCAAACATGTTTTGTATCATCACATGTGATATACAACTTTATTTTTATTGTACAGACAGAACAGTGGAAATCCCATGTTTTACATTAATAGGTGTGTGATAAATACAGGTACACAGCTGCAGATGTTTCAACAGTGTTTTACATCATTTTTCGTTGCCTGCACAGGCAGCTAACAATGATGTAAAAACACTATTAAGATAAAAATGCATCCTACCAGTGGAGTTCTCAATAAGAATGCTCATGAGACAACTTCTTCAGACCAATATAGAAGGGGCTGTTTGTGTCTGTATGGGGACTTGGGGGAGAGGGGTTAAAATAAGACCTTGTAACCAATGCCTGAGGTGGAAACTCTAAAATGGGCAACATGGGTATAATCAATTAGCTGAACTTGAATTCATGTTGTACTCACGATTAGCCATTGTGCAGAAATGTATTACACTTCTCTGTCAATTCCATTTACTAGCTTACTTTTAAATAAATTTACAGTGCTTGAGAAATTGAAAATTACATCAACACAAAGAGTACAGTATGTTTGATGAAATGGCATAATTTTACAATTTGAAAATTGATTCAATAATTTGTCTCTGATATGATCGATTATTGTTCATACTTTACTGCAGCAAGAGAATGTGCAGACTTCCACAAAGTGCTCCTGTTAATCAAAAGCAGTACATCGCTCAGCACTAACGAAAGCCTGGCGTGCAGGTAATCTGAAGAGAGCATTTTTGATATAAATGATTGGCTAAACTCAATTTTGTACTTATTACTGTCAGGATATAACTACATGCTGAAGTACTAATTAATAATTAAATTATTTCTTAGTGAGCGATGTTTGTGGAGCTCTGATGAAGTTTTGACATTTTGCTACCAAAATCATATTGAAACAAATTACAAGTACAAACATTCCTCCCTGTTGCCTGAACCAAACCCAGTAAGGATCAGCACCAAGTAATGTTCCATGACAGCAATAAAGAAAATATATTGTAATCACTCACTAGTCAACTAATTGCCTTAACCCTTTACCCAATGCAGACGATTTCAAATTTATTATTTTAAATATCAATTTTAAATTTTTTCAAAATTTTTCAACAAAACCATATCATTTGACCCCTCTTTGGAACGAGCTCAATGAGCTCGTTCCAAAGAGGGGTCACATGACATGGTTTTACTGAAATTTTTCGAAAAATAATATTTTTTCAGCTGCTGAATTTTTCATATTACGTGGGCGATTTGTTGGATAAAGGGTTAATTGATGTTATAAGTCTTTTCCCTAATGGTTTATGTTTTGTTTAATGCAGAAATGAATCATCATCATCAGATTTTAAGAACATTATGGATTTGGGTTTTTTAAATAAAATGTGAAGTCTATATTTCTATTGGGTTTTTTTCATATATAATAATCACATCTAATTATATGCATGTTTCATGCACCTTTTGTGGTTGATACAGACACACAGTACGTTGAGGGTGGATTACTACAGAATCATGATGAGGTATGTTTTACACCACCAAAAGTATTGATTTTCTTGAAAGCAGAATGAGAACTTCAGACTTCTGCAACCTGCAGTCAATACTATAAAACTTTTACATTTGTATTTTTTAGAATTGTATTTTCTACCAATTAATATAACTGACTAAAATGAACCATTAGTATTTTCAAAAATCTGGCAATTTAATCTATTAAAAGTCATAACTAGGAAACACCATTCTAGAAAATACAATTGTAAATGTTTTATAATATTTTCCCCTGGTTGCCCATGAGGTAACCTTGTAAGTAAGTCTTGTGCCTGATGATTGAAATTGTAAATAATCACCCACTGGAAAGTCTACCCAACTGTGTAGTAGTAATCCACCCTCTTTGTCTGTCATCCATCACTACTGTCCTCATCTCAAAAAGCTACAAGACCAATTTGTTTTTAGCTCATCTTGACAAAGTCAAGCTGAGCTAATCTCATCGCTCTCTCTACGTTGTCCGTCTGTCGTCCATCAACACCTTGTTTTGGTCTAATCCTCCAAAACCACTAGGCCAATTCAAGTGAAAGTTTGTGTGAGCGATGGTCCTGAAGGGGCATTGCATTTTTGTTCAACTCATCATGCCCAGCCCCATAGGGAGGGAGTGGAGGAAAATGCTCCAAAATATTTTTAAAATCTTCTGCTCATGAACCAGTGTATACAATTACTTGATATTTGCTATGGAACTTCCTTTTGAGGTGAAGAATCAAGTTTGTTCAAACGAAGGTCGTGAAGCAATATTTGGCTTTGTAATGGGAGGGGTAAGATTTTTGGCCCCGCCCAAAATTTCTGTTTTCTGAACCGATGGCCTGGTTTGAACCAAATTTGGTATATGGTATTATTGGGTCATAAGTACTTAACTCATGCAAAAAAAAAAAAATCCTGCATCTCCATGGGAACCCTGGGAGCTAAAAATAGAAATATTTTCAAACGCCCATGAAGTATCCTTAGGACCAGTAGAATTGAATGGTGAAAAAAAATTGCCACTGGTTATGATAGGGTGTTCTGTAATGGGCATCGAAAAAATGCTGAGTCAGCATATTTGCAAAAATTTCCAAAAATTTTTTCTCCAGAACCAATCATCAGAATCTTTTCATATTCGATATACAGCATTCCTAGGGGGGTCAGATACAAGTTTGTTAAAACAAAGCCCATTGCTTCATATTTGGGCTCATTACAGGAGCCTGAATTTTCTTCAGAGCCACCAGTCAGAATCTTATAATGTTTGGTAAACATCATTGTTAAGAGGGTCAGATTCAAGATTGTTTAAACCAAGTCCCTAGGTTAATATTTGGGCTAGGAAGCCCAAATTTTAACTTGGTTCAATATGGGGGATTATTTTTGAAAATCTTCTTCTTCAGATCCACCAGTCGGAATGCTTTCATATTTGGTATACAACATCTCTACGGGGGTCAGATTCAAGTTTGTTCTATTCGAGTTCCTGGATCAATATTTATGCTCCATATGAGAACCTGAAATTTAAACTTAGTACAATATGAGAGAATTTTTTCAAAAATCTTCTTCACATCTACTAGTCAGAAGTCAGAATGCTTTCATATTTGGTATACAACATCTCTGGGGGGTTCAGATTCAAGTTTGTTCAAATCGGATCCATAGGTTAATATTTGGGCTCGCTGTGGTAGCCCAAATTTTACTTAGTGCAGTATGAAGAAATTTTTAGCTCATCGAAGGGAGCTTAACTTATCACTTGCCGTCCATCGTGAAATTTACATTATCGACTTCTCCTCACAAACTACTGAACCAAATTTGGTGTGCATGTTCCTTATCATATGTCAATTCAAGCTTGTACAAATAAACTTTCCTCATCCACAGGCGACCCTACAAGGGGCATTACTCTGATAGCACCCATATTTTTTTTTAAATTAAAAAAATCTTCCTTTCCAGAACCATCATTTAGAATCTTTTGATATTTGGTATATAACATCTCTATTGTGGCCAGATTCAAGTTTGTTCAAATCAAATCCCTGGGTTAATAATTGGGCTCCTGTAGGAGCCCAAATTTTAACTAAGTGAAATATGAGGAAATTTCTTTAAAAATCTTCTTCAGATCCACCAGTCAGAATGCTTTCATATTTGTTATACAACATCTAGGGGAGGGGGGGGGGGGGGGGGGGGGGTCAGATTCAAGTTTGTACAAATCGGTCCCTGAGTGAGTATTTGGGCTCTCTATTGGAGCCCAAAGTTTAACTTTGTGCAATTTGAGGAAATTTCTTGAAAAATATTCTTCAGATCTACCAGTCAGAATCCTTTCATATTGGGTATACAACATATATAGGGGGGGGGGGGGGGGGGGGGGGGGCAGATTCAAGTTTGTTCAAATCAGGTCCCTGAGTTAGTATTTGGGCTCTCTGTTGAAGCCCAAAGTTTAACTTCGTACAATTTGAGGACATTTCTTTAAAAATCTTCTTCTTCAGATCCACCAGTCAGAATGCATTCATATTTGGTATGCATACATCTTGCGGTGGGTCAGTTTCAGGTTTGTTCAAATTGCTTACCTGGGTAAATTTTTGGGCTCCATATGGGAGCCTGAATATCAACTTAGAGCAATTATAGGGATTTTTTTTTTTTTTAAATCCTCTTCTTTGGACCCTGTAGTCAGAATGTTTTCATATTTAGTGAACAACATCTCTAGGAGGGTCCGATTCAAGTTTGTTCAGATCTTGTCTGTGAGTTGATATTTGGCTTCCTGTGGGAGCCCGAATTTTAACTTAGTGCAATATGAGGAAATTTCTTTTAAAAGTCTTCTTAAGATCCACCAATCAGAATCCTTTCATATTTGGTATACAACATCTCTAGGTGGGACAGATTCAAGTATGTTCAAATCGGGTCCCTGGGTTAATATTTTGGCTTCCTATTTGAGCCCAAAGTTTAACTTAATGCAATGTGAGGACATTTCTTTAAAAATCTCCTTGCTCAGATCCACCAGTCAGAATTCTTTCATATTTGGTATATACATTTGTAACATCTCCAGAGTGATCAGATTCAAGTTTGTTCAGTTTGAGTCCCTCGCTTATTTTGGGGGCTCTCTATGGGCAAGTTTGGAGGGGGGGAGGGCATGTTAGTTTCAGGTTTGTTCAGATCCATTTCCATAAGATTTGCCTTTGCTTGGCTGCATTGCTTTGTAGTGTTGATGAACCATGTCTAACTGAATGTGACCCCAAACACTTCTTTGAACCACTTTGGCCGATGAGCGATTAAGGCCCCTTGTGGCCTCTTGCTTAATTTCTCTTCTTCAGATCCAGCAGTCAGAATGCTTTCATATTTGGTACACAACATCTCTAAGGAAGTCAGATTCAACTGTGTTCAAATCGAGAGCATATTAACCCTCTCCTTTGAGTCTCCCACTAACCACATATCCTTCATTCATTTGGGCATTCTAGAAAAAGGTGTTACAGGGTGTCCACCACACCCAAATTACACATCTGGCACTTCTTTTCACTGTTTTCCCCAATTTTTCCCCTCAGTCCTAGGGACCTTGACCTCAGCTTGAACAACAGTGACCCCCAAAAGGTTCCATCAAGGTATTCTTCCCACCCAAAGACCTCTTTGATTTGAGCTCCTCTCGCCAATTACGGTTACCATTTTCCATGACCCTTTCTCTGACGATTTTTTTACCCAACATCTAGGTCCGAGATCTCCAATGAGGAGTTCTCTACTATCTCTCACACTTTGACCATCCACCCCGTCTTGATATTTGAGTTGAAAATTCTCAGGAGCATTACTTTACGCCATCGGCTGTCGGGGAGATTTACCAAGTAATTGAGATAACCGAGTTTCAATAGGTCTATCCTGTCCTTGGTCCTCATCCACCCAAGTTCACCCATGATTTCCTCTAGTACTGCGGCATTACTCGACCCCGTTATCCATCGGCCTGCATCGTTCTGCAGGATTTTCAAGCTCTTTACAGCCGTCTGGTTTAGGGGTACCACTTCCGTACCGTATGTTACACTTGACAGACCCACCATTTCCCAAATTGTTTTCCCCACGAAAACCTTATTGAAACTGTTTCTCCCTATAAGTTTCATTTGGTTATGGATTCGCTTCCCCTTCAGAATCAATTTATTTGTGTGGCTTCGGTAAATGCCTTTTCCTGTGATGCTTATATTTACCCCCAGATACTCGTAGTCACCTGTCTCTCCTACACTAAGAAGTTTGCTGCTACCTTCCGGAATGCAGAACTCCCCCACTTTGCGGCCCACAGGTATAAGTTTTCTCTTGTTTTCATTAAGTTCGAGTCTCCATTTGCTCCCATATTTCCTAACACTTTCCAACATTTTCGCTAGCCCCTCTTCGCTTTCTGACACTAGCACCATATCGTCTGCACAAAATAGCCCTGGGATTTTCAAGTCCCCAACTGCTATCCACTCGTCGCTATGCTGGAGTTCATCTCCTAAACCTTTGATGTACAATGTAAAAAGAATTGGCGAAAGGATACACCCCTGTTTTAGGTCTCCATAGGCACACGTTTTGTTCACATTTGGTGTAAATGCTTCTTGGCCAATGCCATTTCAGTTGTGTTGAAATGAAGTTGATCTGCCTGTGGGAACTGAAACTGCTTGTTCTCGGCGGTAAATGAGTTTTGAATTGCTAGTAAAATAGTAACCAGTGTCTGGGGTAGAAGTCCTCTAAAGTGGTCATTGTGAATAAATGATTGGTTAATCTAGACTCCATACTCATTGGGGTCATTAGAGACCATAGGTGCTTGAAAAGTGACAGTAAGTCCAATTAAAAAATGAAGTGGATCCTCCCCTGGGCATGGGCGAAAATTACATTTAAAAAAAATCACATGAACCGAACCAATGTCGGCAGTGACTTAATCTTTGTATTTGGTGCTTTCGTTTCATGCAGATATGTAAAAACATCCCGACCAATATTTGGGTGGGCCATGTAGGATACCACTTTTGGTCCCTTCACAAAATGTCGATTTCAAGAACAATGATTAGAATTTAATTTGGTATGCACCGTCCCTGGGTCGCAATTGATTGATTGGTTGGTCCTTATCTCTAAGTCTAGTGGTAAATCGGTCGCTTTGTGTGCTTGAAGTCGGCGGTTCGAACTCTGGCCCCCACACTTATCTCTTCTGTCACATTTGGGGGCTCGTTCGATCCTCAGCAGTAGGTGGCACTGCGGGTGTTTCGACCGTTCTGGCGGTGGAACCTGGGTGAGATTCACATATGGTGAATCTCAAAAGGGGAGAGTAGTGTAGCGGTCGAGGTATAAAAGCCATTGACCAACCGCCCTGGTTTGGCAAGGATTTCCCAATCTCGTGGTAAATCAATTGCTTTGTGTGCTCGAGATCGACGGTTCTGAACTGAACTGAAAGAATGGTTTTAGCGCGCCCAAGGCGCGCTGGGACTGTTTGGGGCAAGCACTTTCGACCCATCTCTAACTGTGTCATGTTGGTACTTCTGCTTTTAGGTTCTCTGCATCATGTCTGAGTGTGTTGAAGGAGGGGGTTAATGGCGTTTGTGTTTCTTGTTTCTCTTCTTGGAGGGAGGGGGCTGTGATGGTGATGTGGTAGATGAGTCATTTGAAATGGTTGTAGTATCGTAGTAGTAGGTGGAAGATCCCATGTAGCGCGGAGTCTTGTTATGGCCTGGTTGATCTCTGGGCATCCGAATTTTGCTTGGATGTTTCTGGTAATCTCGTCAATGTCGTATGTGCCCTTCCCGGGTTGCCCGTTTTCTGACGGTGGGGCGATGTACTGGTCCTGGTTTTCTGGTCTGGAAGGGAGAGGTGAGTGGGGATCTGGAAGTGGCGAGAAGACAGCTTCCGATTCCATCTCAGTCTCCACAGTACTTTCCTCATCTATCGTCTCCAGCTGTGGAGCTGGGGGCAAGATTGGTGCCTCTGTGGGAATGGAACTGGTGGCTGTCTCTGTCTCCTTTTCCTCGCTCTTCCCTCTCTTCTTTTCCAGGAAAGCCTCCAAGCGCCGGGAATCCCTGCGCTTGGTGGACAGGCTCTTCTTCCTTGTTTTCCTCTTCTCTGGGCTTCCTAGCCTACTCGGGTGAGGACCAGTGCGAGGGGAGGTCCTCCCGGCAAAGGTACTACCTCTCCCCGATGAGGGCAGTGATTTTTTCTCTTCTTCCACTTGGAATTCCATAGTCAGGTGGACTTTCATTCCTATCTCCTGGATAGTCCAGGTGATAGGGCAAGAGATCCCCAGAGCTGCGATTGTCCTCTTCAGTCTAGATGGTATTTCCATGATCCTTGATTAGGTCTTCGCTCTCTGAAGTCAATGGTGCGAGTCCTACATTCATGAAACCACCCTTGTGATCGACGGTTAAAACTCCCGCTCCCGCATTCATCTCCCCTGTTACATAACAATAACCCATTTGTAATGAATTTCCTAGTGCCGTACCATTACATAACTGCGCTTTGAAAATGACACAAAATGGCTTGTATGTTGATTGCCATTGGTCGCTTAGATGCAATTCGAAAAACTCAAAATTTTCTCCCGTCGGCCTGAACTATAGTCGGCCCAATGCGCCCACGGATCAAGGTCCCACTTAGTGCAACCATTTTTGCTAAAGATGTCCCACAAAAGCCATTGGAATGTCCTCTATATGAACTGTTCTTTCGCTTTGAAAAATCAAATTTTTCTCCCAGCGTTTCGAACCGTCGTCGGCCTGATCGGTCCGCTACCCCGCTCCACATATTTTGTGCCAAATGAGCTACAAAGATGATACAAAAATGCTATTGAACTGCCCTCTGTGGACTGGCATTGATCGTCCATGTACAAGGAAGTCGGGTAAATCAAGCCAGCCAAGGAAACACGGCCAACGACTGTTCGCCCCACAGCGGGGAGTGTCTCTCTTTTTAACGTACCAAGTCGCCCGTTAACTCTTTCACCGTGGTTTCCACACGTTTTTAGCCTGTGCATATGTAGAGCTTGGAATACAGTGCATGACAATGTGCGCAATTCGGGTCGTTTCCACATCATGGCAAACTATGCAACAGCTATTCCTGCGACACGATTGAACATTTCATGGAAATCCCGCCATAATTGGTTGAGATACTGCGTTTTGATCGAAGGAAGTAATTTTGCGAATTTGGGCTTTTATCAAACGACACGAAACAGGCCCCAGGAGTAAATCTTGAAATGTCGACACAAAACATCACATTTGACTCAGCCGTAACTGTAACGTGCACAGAAAACTTTGAGGTATTCAGCGGATTAAGGGTAAATTGGCTGAGCGGGCCCCTGCATTGAGGAAATGCAGCTGTTAATCGGCCGCCCACTGCAGCAAAGCGCATGGACGCCGTTTTTTTTTAATTTTGAATGGTAGCCCGCGAAGATTTCGCCCCGTTTTAGTCTCAATGCAACGACCCTAGCTCCCGCCCCCGCCACACACCTCAGTATTATTAGTCCACCGCAAGCCTCTTTTGGGTGTACACCTCAGTATTATTAGTCCACCGCAAGCCTCTTTTGGGTGTTTGATGAACTGTTTAACTCGAATCGATCGCATCTTTGTACGATGTCAAGCGGTTCTAGTTAAGAGTTCATCTTGTATTGTCTTTAACTCGCTTCTATACAGATATCCATATCGCCGGGCACTGATTGCATCAGATTCTTATGATATATATGGATCAAACTTTATAAACACGTGACAGATATTAAAAGTAGACGTGTTTCAAGTATTTCTTAATCACACTCGTGAATTGGTTGTTCAAAACTTTGTGCCTGGTTGGGTCGGAATCGAGTGGGGAGGGGTAGCCATATTAAACATTGTTAGATTTGTAGATAGAGTGAACCTTAAGAAGTGCTCTGAATATGTGGTGACACTGATTCCACCTAATAGAACCGAAAATTGCGTACAGTCCCAGATCGCACCTTCGTGTATCTAACAGTGATATTTCGCTTTTGGAGGCAGACTATTGATTGAAGTGGCGTTTTCTTACAAGATAGGACCAAAATCGAACGTTGCCTGCTGTCTGGAGTGACTGGGTGTATTGTAGATTTGTCCAAATGTGTATATTTATATTTGCCTAACCAACCTACCAAAGCGCACCAAGAAGATAACAGCGGGCAGTCGGAAATGCTATTCTGTGAATATCCATCATTAGTTGGGGTCAGAAGGTAGTAAAAAAAAATTGGGGGAAAAGCGGTGGGTGGATGGTCTTAACATGCCGAAAGTTAAAAATCATCTTCTGTTCCTGAAGATTGTTTTGAAGCCTCCCACCCGTACCGGTTAGTCTAGAAATGAGATATACTATTAAAAAAGGAGGGGCTATCCAAACTGATGTTGATATTTTCAGAAAATGGAATTGGATTCGCGTGATTGGAGACATTAATATGTTACCAAGTTTAGTGTGAATCATGAATGTCACCGGCCCATGAAAACGTCGTGCAGCTTTTTCGCACGAGCGCCGCGTTAATGTCTGTAGAGTACGTTTTGAAATTTTCATTTGTACTGTACGAGCTTTTTCGGAGGTCTCGTCGTTCTTTTCTTGGTATAAACTCGTTCATCAATAGTTTCCGATCGAAACGTAACGTTTGATGTATGCAAATACTGACACGACGAACGTTTACGTGCCGTTGGCATAATGGAAGCTGACAACAGACTGCCAGTGGCTCAAATTCACAATCTTACTCAATCGGAGATTACTCAAATCGGTTGGGGTCACGCTACCGTCAGACAAGCAATGATGATGACAGGCGTCGATCAGGTCGTCCAAGGATGACAACTGCTAACCTGGATCGTTTTATCCGAACCACAGCATCACGTAACCGCCCTCAAAGTGCCTCAGAAGTTGGACAGCAGCTGAATCGAGCGACATATGTGAGAGTCAGTGGTCGGACTATCCGAAATCGCCTACACAGCTGGAATTTGTATGCTCGACGACCTCGAATAATTCCACGTTTGACTAAACGTCACATCACAGCAAGGCATAATTGGTCAGGAGCACGACAGAGCTGGGACAATCGACGGTGGAGCAACGTCATGTTTTTCGGTGAATCCAGGTTCACTCTTGACTTCCACGACAGGCGAAACAGAGTGTGGCGGCGGTGATACAAATGATACCAGGACGTAACCGTTAGGCAGCACGATCGTTTTGGTGGTGGATAGGTTACGGTGTGGGAAGGCATAACCATGACAAGCAGAACAGCATTACATGTCATCCAAGGGCGTGTCACACGGCAGTACTACCGTGACAGCACGTTAGCAGCTTATGCGGTGCATTTGCGCGACGTCACGACCGTCGATTCATTTTCCAAGATGTCAACGCAAGAGCACACGGGGCACGTGTCGCTGCAGAGTTCCTCCAGGAGCAGAACATCACAACGCTGCCTTGGCCAGCACTAAGTCCAGACCTTTCGCCTACCAAGGACGTCTGGGATATACTTGGTAGGCGCGTACGACAACGTCAATAGCCCCCTACAAATGTCCAGGAACTCGCCGCTGCACTTTTGGAAGTATGGAATAACATCAGTCAAGCTGATATTGAACGTTTGGTGAGGAGTATGCCACGTCGGATTTACAAGGTAAATCTTGAACTGAATGTGGTAACTTCTCTGACTGACTGTCTATGTCTTCTACAGTTCAGTGCGTGGAATGTGTGCGTGTCAGAAACCCAACTATCGCTGAAATCATTCACCAAATGCCACAGTGCAAGGTTTCAACTGTCGTTTTGATAAAAACATAAATATATTTCTTCATATATCTCACTTTTACCAATAGTAATTATTTTAATAGTATAAAGTGACAATGATGACGGGGATGCAGCATAGTTAACTTCGGAACACGACGAAGGATCAAATAGCGGTTTTCGAATAAAACACCTTTCCTTATCACTGAAGACAAACATATCCACCTGTTCTGAGTTTGACAATAAGAACTTTTCTTCAAAACCCCATATTAAAAAAATACACGAAGGAAAAATTACTAATTGGTATGAAGCTTCCTTAGGATATTTATTTATTTATGGGGTTTAACGACACTTTAACAGCCAAGGTCATATCTTGTCGGTGGCAGTTTTACGGGGGGGGGGGGGGGTCCGGAGTAGCCTGAGAGAACCACCGAGCGACGACGAGCAGCTGCCAGCTCCCCAATATCGTAACTCCGCACTGCAGCACAGGCAGGGTTAGATTGGTTCAAGACATGCGCACCATCGACGTGCAGTACACCTTAGTAGGCCTACACGGCGGCATCGTGCCCCCATGTGGACAATCGTGGTTAAGTGCCTTGCCCCAAGACACAACTCGGGAATCCGAATCGATCACTCTTCCTTGGAATAAATGAATGCATTGTTCGTGGGCCAGACAAATTTCCAATGATTGTGAACTGTGATACCGTACAGGACATTTGTCACCCGACACTGTCAGCAAGAGGAAAATAATGAGTTACCATGTACGGGATGCTATCATGGTCAGGTCAATCCCTCGTTGTTGCATGGAACCACGGTGCGTTCCCAGTCACTGGAGGGAAACAGAGTTCCTATCGATTCGCCCAGATGTGAAAGAGTTTAACGCCATTGCTTGAATCCACGTGCCAGATTTTATCACAGAAGGGATCACCTTGTCCACAGATACCAAGTTTCTGTCCGATCCGTCAAAAATGACAGCGAACCGCCCTCGACGTGGCGTAAATTGACGTCTCGGTAATCGACTGGAACCGCGGCCAATTTACTATCTATTAGGGGCTAAATTTATCCGTAGGTACCAGTTATATATTTATTTATTGGTATTTAGGTCACGTACTTCGGCACAATGGCTAGTCGTGGCCACAAAATGGAGATAAAGTCAAGTTTAGTCAATCGTTGATATCCATGCTTCCCATTTTAGAGGATTTCCACACCAAGCATTGGTGACTAGATCCTATTTTGCAACACTAAACAAGCACGGCTTCACTGCCCGGCGTTCCCACTGGGGGTGGGGGGTAGGGTGGAGTTTTAGCCCAATTCGTCCACATGGTGGAGTTAGCAAAACTATGACGTCATCGAGATCATGTGAAGCAACAGTATTCATTCAACTGCGACCACGACCTGCCTCGTATTACGAATTTATCCACACTAGAAGGGGGAGGGGGCAGTAAAATGTTCAGTACACGATGCCGTTTCATTCAAACTTCCCAGACAACCACCCACCCGTAAATCACAAGATTTTTTCTTATTTTCTGCATATTTTTTTCCAGGTCATTTTGAACACCCCCCATAACCTGCCAAAAAAGTTTCCGACGTATTTTGGACACCCACTCCTCTCAGCATCATATATACATTTTTTCTGCCTTGTCAATGTATATCCAGTTGTTGAAGTGACAAAGCAAAGCCCGAATAATTCTGTTATAGAAACCCATTTTTTGACACCTGAACTTGCGTAGGCCTTTTAAGTTGTGACTATTTTATACATACGATAATCTTGCTTGCGTGGTGATCCTAATTATTTCAAGCATTCGCCAAAGAACAATTTTATTATAATCCATTGTTTATAGGGAACTATTTTATTAAAGAATTTATACATAGTAAATGCTTTTATGATTTAATGAACCCTAGTTAAACTGTGACACCCTGGATGATTTAATTTTATAAAACTTACTCAACCGAATAATATGCGAATCCATTTGGTACTACTTTGGAAGTTCAGCAATTATTCAGTCCTTTGGCATATTACTCTGTAAATCTGCCCGACGGACGATGGTCTAAATTAATGTTCCAGAATATTTGGAATTCAAACAAAAAGACGGAGTGGATAGACCAATGAGGTAGTCTATTTATTTATTTATTGGTGGATTTAACGACACTTTCGACAGCCAGGGTCACCTCTTGTCGGACAGTTTTACGGGTGGAGGAAGCTGGGGTATCCGGAGAGAACCTCCAATCAACGGCGAGCAAATGTCAAACTCCCCAACGCATTAACTCTTCACAAGCAGGGTTAGCATTGGCTGAAGACAAGTGCACCATTGACGTGCAGTACGCCTTAGTACGCAATACCACCGTGTCCCCACGTGGGCAATTGGAATTAACCCTTCCAACACTGACACCCTGGAAGTCAAAACTGTCAAAGGCGAAATGGGCGAAACCAGTCTGGTTTGTTGGGAGGATCAGTAAAAATTGGTATTTAAGGTCACGTACTTCAGTTACTTACTCAAACAATGGTATGAGCCTAATAATTCAAAAGCGCATTTCTCCAATGATGCAGCTAGCTCATACTGATAGGCCGTTTAAAAGGTCCTAGTCCATGTTGAAAACTGGTACGATTTTATATACAAAACATTGTATCGGCCCAATAATAGGGCAGCATCAATTTATTTGAAACAATAACAATCCAGGCTAGAATGGTCATATACTATGCTGGAAACTGATACGATCTTATATGCAAAACACCATTCCGTCCTAAAAGGGCAGCATCCATTTATTGGAAACAATTACAGCCCTGGCGTCGTCTTATTACATGCCTCCATAATATAGGCTGAGTCGCTTAGTGGAATAAACACAAGCGCCCATACAACAATTACTCGAGAAATCACAGGCGCACCCAGCGCCCATATCACGGTTAATGGACCAGCAATTATATGAAGGTCCCCGATATACATCGTGTCAGCCCAATAACATTTGAAACAATAACAATCCAGGCTAGAATTGTCATATACTATGCTGGAAACTGATACGATCTTATATGCAAAACATCATTCCGTCCTAAAAGGGCAGCATCCATTTATTGGAAACAATTACAGCCCCGGCGTCGTCTTATTACATGCCTCCATAATATAGGCTGAGTCGCTTAGTGGAATAAACACAAGCGCCCATACAACAATTACTCGAGAAATCACAGGCGCACCCAACGCCTATATCACGGTTAATGGACCAGCAATTATACCAAGGTCCCCGATATACATCGTGTCAGCCAAATAACGTGTGCTCTTCCTCTTCACTGTGAATCACAGGTGCACTTGACGCCTACATCACAGTTAACCGGCCACCCAATTGAAAAAAAGATCGCCGATACATTCTAACGCATCTATCGTATCACCAACGTTGTTAGTCTGAATTAAAAGCACCTGCATTCAACAATTCAGCATGCCTCCACAAATGTTCCTTATTACGCATGCCAAATACTGATACGATGTCACAAATAAAACATATTACAGGCCGTCAGAATATATGCTGTGTCGCTTAGTGGAATAAACACAAGCGCCCATACGATAATTAACCGAGAAATTACAGGCGCATTTAATGCCTATATTACGGTTAATGGATCACTAATTGTATCACGGTCCCTGATGTACATCGTATCAGCCGAACAACGCGTGCTTCTTTTCTTCACTGTGAATCACAGGTGCACTCGACGCCTATATCACAGTTAACCAACCATCAATTGTATAAAGGTCGCCGATACATTCTAACTCATTTATCGTATCACCAACGTTAGTCTGAATTACCTAACTGTCGTCAGACGGATACACTCTAATGTCAACAATGACTCACCCAGATCAATGGATGGAGCAATGAATCATACATAGCTATCATGTCGAATCACGATTTGACCTAAATAAACTTATTCGACATTCGCCACCAACCGATTTTCGCCAAATAAACTGCATGGTGGGGTGGCGCAAATAGATTCATGAAGATTGCCACCCAAATTAGGTACCTCACCCTCCCAAATTTGGGCACCCTAGGAGCCCAAAAGTGCTGAGTTGCTCTAAATCGCATTTATCAACCGACTTTCGTCAAATAAACTGCATTGTGGGGTGGCATAAATAGATTCATGAAGATTGCCACCCAAATTAGGTACCTCACCCTCCCAAAATTGGGCACCCTAGGAGCCCAAAAGGGCTGAGTTGCTCAAAATCGCATTTATCAAACGATTTTCGCCAAATAAACTGCATTGTGGGGTGGCACAAATAGATTCATGAAGATTGCCACCACAATTAGGTACCTCACCCTCCCAAAATTGGGCACCCTAGGAGCCCAAAAGTGCTGAGTTGCTCAAAATCGCATTCATCAACCGATTTTCGCCAAATAAACTGCATTGTGGGGTGGCACAAATAGATTCATGAACATTGCCACCAAAAATTAGGTACCTCACCCTCCCAAAATTGGGCACCCTAGGAGCCCAAAAGTGCTGAGTTCAAAATCGTATTTATCAACCGATTTTCACCAAATAAACTGCATTGTGGGGTGGCAGAAATAGATTCATGAAGATTGCCACCAAAATTAGGTACCTCACCCTCCCAAAATTGGGCACCCTAGGAGCCCAAAAGTGCTGAGTTGCTCTAAATCGTATTTATCAAGCGATTTTCGCCAAATAAACTGCATTGTGGGGTGGCACAAATAGATTCATGAAGATTGCCACCAAAATTAGGCTTCTCACCCTCCCAAAATTGGGCACTCTAGGAGCCCAAAAGTGCTGAGTTGCTCAAAATCGCATTTATCAACTGATTTTCGCCAAATAAACTGCATTCTGGGGTGGCACAAATAGATTCATGAAGATTGCCACCAAAATTAGGTACCTCAACTTCCCAAAATTGGGCACCCTAGGAGCCCAAAAGTGCTGAGTTGCTCAAAATCGCATTTATCAACCGATTTTCGCGAAATAAACTGCATTGTGGGGTGGCACAAATAGATTCATGATGATTGCCACCAAAATTAGGTACCTCACCCTCCCAAAATTGGGCATCCTAGGAGCCCAAAAGTGCTGAGTTGCTCAAAATCGCATTTATCAACCGATTTTCGCCAAATAAACTGCATTGTGGGGTGGCACAAATAGATTCATGAGGATTGCCACCCAAATTAGGTACCTCACCCTCCCAAAATTGGGCACCCTAGGGGCCCAAAAGTGCTGAGTTGCTCAAAATCGCATTTATCAACCGATTTTCGCCAAATAAACTGCATTATGAGGTGGCACAAATAGATTCATGAAGATTGCCACCAAAATTAGGCTCCTCATCCTCCCAATATTGGGCACCCTAGGAGCCCAAAAGTGCTGAGTTGCTCTAAATCGTATTTATCAACCGATTTTCGCCAAATAAACTGCATTGTGGGGTGGCACAAATAGATTCATGAAGATTGCCACCAAAATTAGGCTCCTCAACCTCCCAAAATTAGGCACCCTAGGAGCCTAAAAGTGCTGAATTGCTCTAAATCGTATTTATCAACCGATTTTCGCCAATAAACTGCATTGTGGGGTGGCACAAATAGATTCATGAAGATTGCCACCAAAATTAGGCTCCTCACCCTCCCGAAATTGGGCACCCTAGGAGCCCAAAAGTGCTGAGTTGCTCAAAATCGTATTTATCAACCGATTTTCGCCAAATAAACTGCATTATGGGGTGGCACAAATAGATTCATGAAGATTGCCACCAAAATTAGGCTCCTCATCCTCCCAATATTGGGCACCCTAGGAGCCCAAAAGTGCTGAGTTGCTCTAAATCGTATTTATCAACCGATTTTCGCCAAATAAACTGCATTGTGGGGTGGCACAACTAGATTCATGAAGATTGCCACCAAAATTAGGCTCATCACCCTCCCAAAATTGGGCACCCTAGGAGCCCAAAAGTGCTGAGTTGCTCAAAATCGTATTTATCAACCGATTTCGCCAAATAAACTGCATTGTGGGGTGGCACAAATAGACTCACGAAGATTGCCACCAAAATTAGGCTCCTCACCCTCCCAAAATTGGGCACCCTAGGAGCCCAAAAGTGCTGAGTTGCTCAAAATCGTATTTATCAACCGATTTTCGCCAAATAAACTGCATTGTGGGGTGGCACAAATAGATTCATGAAGATTGCCTCCAAAACTAGGCTCCTCACCCTCCCAAAATTGGGCACCCTAGGAGCCCAAAAGTGCTGAGTTGCTCAAGATCGCAGTTATCAACCGATTTTCGCCAAATAAACTGCATTGTGGGGTGGCACAAATAGATTCATGAAGATTGCCACCCAAGTTAGGTACCTCTCCCTCCCAAAATTGGGCACCCTAGGAGCCCAAAAGTGCTGAGTTGCTCAAAATCGCATTTATCAACCGATTTTTGCCAAATAAACTGCATTGTGGGGTGGCACAAATAGATTCATGAAGATTGCCACCAAAATTAGGTACCTCATCCTCCCAAAATTGGGCACCCTAGGAGCCCAAAAGTGCTGAGTTGCTCTAAATCGTATTTATCAACCGATTTTCGCCAAATAAAACTGCATTGTGGGGTGGCAGAAATAGATTCATGAAGATTGCCACCAAAATTAGGCTCCTCACCCTCCCAAAATTGGGCACCCTAGGAGCCCAAAAGTGCTGAGTTGCTCTAAATCGTATTTATCAACCGATTTTCGCCAAATAAACTGCATTGTGGGGTGGCAGAAATAGATTCATGAAGATTGCCACCAAAATTAGGTACCTCACCCTCCCAAAATTGGGCACCCTAGGAGCCCAAAAGTGCTGAGTTGCTCCAAATCGTATTTATCAACCAATTTTCGCCAAATAAACTGTAATTGTGGGGTGGCACAAATAGATTCATGGAGATTACCACCAAAATTAGGTACCTGACCCTCCAAAAATTGGACACCCTAGGAGCCCAAAAATGCTGTGTTGCTCCAAATGGCATTTAGCAACTGATTTTCGGCAAATAAACTGCTTTGTGGGGTGGCACAAATAGATTCATGAGGATTGCCACCAAAATTAAGTACCTGACCCTCCAAAAATTGGGCACTCTAGAAGCCCAAAAGTGCTGAGTTGCTCCAAGTCACATTTATCAACCGATCTTTGCCAAATAAACTGCATAAGTTACCCATCTTAAACTTCCCCAAAATATGGAACGAGCTGGAATCTGAACTACGTAACATTAATAATTGGATCAAGTTTTGAAAAAAAATTAATATCAAAGCTTTCATCTTCATTTCCAGTTAATGTCCAATGTAACGATCCATATTGCCCATATTGTCAGATTGGAACCTACTGAGGTGATTGTCTTGTTGACCTAATGTCTATCAGTGGGTTGACTAGACCATCGCCTCAGTAGCCACCTGCTTGTTCACTACTCCACTCTATGAATTGACTTGACAAACAATGTACGGGATAAAGTTCGCCAAATGTGGGCAGCTTAGATATATAATTAACCAGCTATACTTGACCTTATCCTTATTCTACTAATGTGAAATGCCAGGGGATACAAGAAATGATCCCAAATGTAAAGTAATAATGTGTATTGCGATACCCGTAATATGATACGCATAGATAACAAATTTAGGCCTTGTGAGCACCTTAGATTACTTTCGTTATCTTGTCTGGTTATCTCGTCCACAAATGAGTTTGGCTTACTGCCAAGTCTGCAGACGCACGAAAGTACCAATATCCACCAAACACATCAACCTTCTCACCACCAACCCCACCTTCCCCCACCATTGTTACTTCACGTGAAAGAAAAACACTAAAATCTCTAAATGAACATTTACAGTCGGTTGCAGCGATGAAATATTTTTGAAACGGGAGATAACAGGTAGACAGCCATTTTGGCTATGTTATTTCCCTGTGGTACATATTCATGTGTCACTGTGATTAGAAATATATTACAGTTGTAATGTTTTATATACCGTAAATACACAAACAATATCAATGCTAGTTGATGGAGTGATTTTTGTAACTTAGGTATGACGTACGGACAGGCTCATAAATCCATGAATTAGGCATACTGTTAGATAATATAGCACGATGCTCAAAGAATGTAGCATGATGCCTAAATAGTATAGCATGATGGTTAATTATTTAAGCATCGTTCTTAATTATTCAGGCATTATGCTTAATTATTTAGGCAGCATTCATGAAATCATACCAAACAATATAGCATCATGCTTAATTATCAGAGTACCATGCTAAAATAAAATGTATGACCCTCCAGTACGCGGACTTGATTTCAGCATCATGCTATGTTATTTATGTAGCATTCGTGAAATCATACCAAATAGTACAGCATCATGCTTAAATAATTGGTCATCGTGCTCAATTAAAGTGCATGACCCTCCCGCAATTCAGCATCATGCAAAAATAATTCAGGATCATGCTATATTGTTTATGCAGCATTCGTTAAATTGCGCAAAATAATATAGCATGACACTTAAATAATTTGGCATCATGCTCAATTAAAGTGCATGATCCTCCCGTAATTCAGCATCATGCTAAATTAATTCAGCATCATGCTATATTATTTATGCAGCATTCGTTAAATCGCGCAAAATAAAAAAGCATGATGCTTAAATAATTAAGCACCATGCTAACTTAATATGCCCGATCCTCCCGTAATTCAGCATCATGCGAAATTAATTCAGCATCATGCTATATTATTTCAGCAGTATTCATAAAATAGTGGAAAATAAGAAAGCATCATGCTCAAATAGTTAAGCATCATGCCGAATTAAAATGCATGAACCTCTCGTAATTCAGGATCATGCTTAATTAATCCGGCATCATTGTGTATTATTTATGTAGCATTCGTGAAATCGTGCAAAATAATTTAGCATTTTGCTTAATTAATTCACATCATGCTCAAATAATTAAGCATGGTGTTAAATTAATTCAACATCATGCTAAAATAATTCAGCATCATGCTAAATTAATTCAGCATCATGCTGAAATCCTGTCAATCAACACATTTCGCTAACCAATCAGTAGCGCCGATACATACGCGCTGGGTGACTGGTCGGATCGGAATAATGGAGCATGACAAAAAACAATTATATGTTACGAATCGTTTCACTGGATTCTCTTTTAATGATACAAGATAAATTAGAAATTAAACACCGAGAATTTGAGCAGTTCTTGTTTACGTTTGTAAACAAGTTCCGTTTTACTGTTGAAATATGACTCGTTAATTAAAGTCTGGGGAGTGTGTGCTCTAAAGTGAGAATGAAAGGTAAGAATTGTTTGATAAACTTGACATTGCACCTGCGTGGTGACCATGGCATAGTCACAGAGACTGAAAGCACCTTTATAGACCAATAAATAAATGTAAATCTGAAAATCCACAGGCATCAGAAACCTTCGTCAAAGACCGTTTTTTTTTTTTTGTATAGCCCCCTCACTCGCTATCTTGGCCACTTATGAGTTTTGTTACCCGCAAGGATGAAGTTCCACTTTACACAACCAGCAGTATAGCACGTGTGAGTCATGCTCGGCCACCCGGAGCTTTGTCGGAACAGCTAGAGTTAAATCACCATAGGAACCGGAGCTTTTGGCGGAGCAACTCTTTCCTGTGCCCTATCCGTCTTTATCCTGCAATTGGTGTACGTCCTGCATATATAGTATGCTAAGGTATGCATAGTGATGCATGTACACGCAGGTCTGTGGGTATATAGTATGACTATGTGATGGAATATCGATGGGGGAAGGCGAGTTTTCTTGAAAGTTTTCCCCGTGAAACAGTTGATGTTGCTATTAACGTCGCGACGCCACGATGCGCTCGCGACTTCATAGAAACGTTGGCCGCTTTTTACTTCGAGTCAGGGGTGTCAGGTTTCTCGAACTGGCCTGATATGGCAGTAGCCGTATATGCCCCATGCAGATCCCCTTTTAGCCCTTGGTACTACTAATTGATCAATTGCTTTGACCTGTATAGGCAGTACGTTATGCTAGTCCAGGTGGTATCGTGGGGTGGGTGAAGGTAATACATGGTCGTCCAGTGTGGTATGGCGAGGTTGTCCTTGGTTGTTTAGAACTGTAGTGTAGTCTGGATGCTATATACCCCTGTTAATCCTTGGTACAACTTATCGACCTAATGCTTCGTATATTTCTGTAGCTGGTAGTACATAATGCGAGCCTAGGCAGTATTGTGGTGGGGGTAATGCATGGTTGTCTAGTGTGGAAGTACAGGTTGTGCGGTTTGCATCGCTACTGGTCCAATTTTAGCCTTTCGTTCCATTATTTATCTAGGGTGGTCTCCTGGTCCACAGAGTGTATAGGTAGTACGTTTTGCAAGGCCAAGCGGTATTGTGACGTGAGGTGGGGTAATGCAGGGTGGTTGTCTAGTGTGGTGGTATAGGATGCACGGTTGGTCTACTATTAGTCCTTAATACCGCTATCTATCTAAGGCTTTATATTATCCTATAACTGGTAGGGGTAGTACCTAATGCAAGGTCAAGCAGTATTGTGGGGAGGGTGGGGGGGGGGGGGGTAATGCATGGTTGTATAAAGTAGTAGTATATGATGCAGGGTTGGGGCGAATACATTGTAAATGTATTGAATACGAATACGAATACTTTGAAATTTTATGAATACGAATACGAATACAAAAATTTCAAATGTATTTGAATACGAATACGAATACTTTACAATGTATCATGAATACAAATATGAATACTTGAATACTTTTTAAAATTATTTCTTGTAAATGGATAATGATTTGATCATTCTTATTGGGATTAAGGGTATAAGGGATTATAGGTGAAGAATTAGTTTTTCAATACTTCTGTGTTAAAATTACAGAACAAGAATACCATTTTTTACCATTTTTCTACATGACATTTTAACTTTTTGTCTGAAAAACATAGTTTATGACCCCTCATTGGAATGAGCTCGTTTTAAATATATATATATATATATATCGCCATATACATACTATCAACGCCAATTTTTTTCTATTTTTTCAGGATTTTTTTTCTTCTAAACGGCATCTTATGACCCCAAAGTAGGGTCATAAGATGCAGTTTGGAAGGAAAAAATGGAAAAATAAAATCATTAAATAGGGAACTGTGAGAAATTAACACAATTTTGGGGGTATTTTTTAAAGTTTTTTTCTTCTAAACTGCATTTTATGACCCCCAATAATGTCTATTAATCGTGGCTAATTGTGGCCTCTTTGCTTCATGTCTTTTATTAATATTTAAACATACATTGCTGGTGAGAATAAAAAAACTGGCCAGTGCTATTCACAAAAATCAATTAAGCAATTCCTGCACTACTGGAAAAATGTGGTAGTTCAAGCACAGTAATTTTATAGATCTATCAGTCTACACCTTATATCTACTATTACTGTAGAAAAATATTAGATTAGTATTAATTGGATAATGGAGTTGTTTAGAGACTAAAAATCAATACTTTGGCCAGACCGATATCCTTTGTCCTAAGAATAATCTGTACAATTACAATGTTCAGTTTACAGTGAAACAAACAAGCTATTTGAAAGAGCCATTAAAGTGAATTGGCCTGTTGCTGTTAAAAAGCACTTCAAAAGTATTAGTTTAATTCTTTACTACTTTCTAATAGAGATAATCACAATATTTTTTTTTACAAATACTGTATACGTGTTTATTAAAAACAAGAAAAGTATTCAAAAAGTATTCAAAAAGTATTCATGAATACACCTCAAATTTGACTGTATTCGAATACGAATACGAATACTTTAAAATTGCATGAATACTGAATACATTCGAATACTTGAAAAAATGTACTGAATACGACTGAATACCGAATACGAATACGAATACCCCAACCCTGATATGATGTATTCCCGCGGGTTCAGTGGTAGCCCATAGTACTATTGATCCACCTACTCGTTATACTGTCCTAAGTAATTACGGATACTACGTAATGCTAAGCCACGCAGTGTTATGCTTGGTTGTCTGGTAGAGTAGTATAGGAGAAACTCTTTGTACCCCATATGCCTATTGTTAGCCCTTAGTACAAATACCTATCTTAGGTGTTCTAGTGCTGGCCCACAGTTGGTACAAGTAGTTTACTAATGCTAGGCCCAGGAGTATTGTTGGGGTTATGGGTAAGGCTTGGATTCTGGACCTTTACATCTCTAAGATCATTACTGTTGACTTACCAAAAGTCACCGTGATCTGTCCTATGATCGACTTTATTTACCGGACACTATAGTTTTCTGCCGCGCCTACTGAAAAATAGGAAAGACGTGATAGTTACATCAGATCGCTCGAGCGACTCAAATCTCATCGAGCCAATGAAATATAGAGCAATTGCTCGAACGAGTGACTCTACTTACTGCTCTATGACTCATCTCGGTATTTGAGGACACATAGTGTTGTACTATTTGAGGATAACTTTTGAAGATACTTTTTGAAGATACCTATTGACGATACCCTTTATAGGATACCTTTTGCAGGATATCTATCTGATGATAGTTATGGTTTCTAGTACCTGTTTGATCCGTCTTTCTAGACCAGCCACACCTTTCCAAGCTCCAAGGCCACCAGTTGTCCATGGTCACCACCATCTGTCGTGAGTAGTAGGAGATGTTATTTTCGACCCCTATCAGGTGGACCCCGGCTGGTGGATCCTGGAAGTGACGTCATACCGCAATGTATTATGGGTATCACGTGGTTGTCATGGTAGCCCCGGTGAGCAGCCATGGTTTGACGTCATTGTCATGGTGGTGGGTGATGTGAGTGCGCATGTTTGTGGGGGTGATACTTGTTTCCGTCGACCATTTTGTATGCAGGAGGCTGCCATCTTTGATGCTATGATGACACGTGGTTGCTATGTTACCCAAAAGCGTCTTATAGGATAGGGGTGTGTTCGAAGGGTATGTTCGATTGCACAAGAGTAATTTCCCGATTCGCAGAATTACCCAAAATGAGCCCGAGAATGCCCGTAAATCACCGGAAAGTACCCTTTTTAACCGAAACGCACCTGTTTAGACTAGCACGTAGGGCTATAGACCTTTTAAAGGTCGTGTTCGATTCAACTGGAGTATTGTTTTTGAAACGACTTCCTTAATAATTACCCAAATAAACCTGACAATCCCTCCAAAGCACCAAAATCCACCGCAAACTACCGAAACCGACTTAGTAAAGCTTCATTTTGGACAGGGATATTTTATGTAGGCTCGAATTTTGTTATTCCGGGTCAAAATCCTCGTTTCTCCGACCTGCTTCCATAGAGTGTTTTTCCGTTCTTCTGGAGTATGACTTGCTCTCTTCCGTCTGTTTTGTTACTACTTCTGATAAAATAACCAATCAGATCACGTCCATCATCTTCTTCGTTCCAACGATTATGATCTACGTACACAATGCGCGAATAGCACATGCAGCACATCAGCACATGCGAAATGTGCCAACATCTGGTTGTGTGCAAGTGCACAATGTGCGCACAAGACACACAGCACATGCGCATATACGGGTATTTGTGGACCAATGGGGGCCAGTGTTTGGGGACTAGTGAGGACCAGGCTTTGGGACTAGTGGGGACCAGCTATTTGCACATTGTGTACACTCACATTTCATAGTAGTAGTGGTGGATTTAGCAGAGTGGCGAAATAAGTCAATACCTTGGTTACAACGGTAACACTGTTGGTAGCAGAAACTTTGGTACTGGGTTAAGACGGTGGTTAGACAATATTTCTGACACTGGTCCTCAAACCTTGGTACCCATGCCTTGGTCCCCAAAGCCTGGTCCCCACTAGTCCCCAAAGCCTGGTCCTCGCTAGTCCCCAAACACTGGTCCCCACTAGTCCACAAATACCCGTATGTGCGCATGTGCTGCATGTCTTGTGCGCACATTGTGCAATTGCACACAGCCACATATTGGCACATTTTGCATGTGCTGCATGTGCTATTCGCACATTGTGTACGTAGATCACAATCGTTGGAACGAAGAAGATGATGGACGGGAGCTAAGGTTAATAGAGCAATTTGATTGGTTGTTTAATCCTGGAGAAGTAATCTGATTGGTTTCTTTATCAGAAGTAGTAACAAAACAGACGGACGAAAACGAGTCATACTCCAGAAGAACGGAATAGTACTCTTTGGAAGCAGGTCGGAGAAACGAGGATTTTGACCCGGAATAACAAAATTCGAGCCTTCATAAAACATCCCTGTCCAAAATGAGGCTTTACCAAGTCGGTTTCGGTAGTTTGCGGTGGATTTTGGTGCTTTGGAGGGATTGTCGGGTTTATTTAGGTAATTATTTAAGGAAGCTGTTCCAAAAAATACTCCAGTTGAATGGAACACGACCTTTCAAGGGTCTATAGCACTACGTGTTACCCCAGGCCGGTGCGTTTCGGTTAAAAAGGGAACTTTTCGGTGATTTACGGGCATTCTCGGGCTCATTTGGGTAATTCTCCGAATCGGCAAATTACTCTTGAACAAGCGAATATACCATCCGAACATACCCTAACCTATAAAATGCATTTGGGTAACATAGCAAGCATGTGCCACCATAGAAACAATGATGGCGGCCTCCTGCGAACAAAATGGACGACGGAAACAAATATCACCCTAACAACACGAGTTGCGCATGCGCACCCACATCACCCGTCACCATGACAATGACGTAACAACATGGCTGCTCACCTGGGCTACCATGACAACCACGTGATACCCATAATACATTGCGGTATGATGTCACTTCCGGGGTCCACCAGCTGGGGTCTACCTGATAGGGGTCGAAAATCACATCTCCTACTTCTGTCGTGTGATCCAATACTATTGTATTTACCCAATACTACAGTCTTCTATCACCCTTGCAGTCTTTTGCCATTACTACCTCGTACAATTGCTATTGACTTGTGGCACTACTACAAGCTTAGTGGCTACCCCCCCCCCCCCCCGATTCTGTCTTGATATCTGCCTTTGACCAAATCTTGACTCAATCAGATCACTCCATTTATTCAAGCCTGTATCAGTCTTTTCAATGGCTTGACATAGTGCAATTTAGCGTACCTTGCATATAAGAAACTGTATGATTATCGTATCGAGATGTGCTCGTGTGTGAGTACATATTGTTTTGAACTCTGTAAAATAGGCCTGTTACAGAGGCGGCGGAAGCTCCAAAAAAGTGGGGAGTCAGACCAAAAAGCGGGGGTCACACCTTTATTAGGGTGTAGGCTGGAAAATAATTTTTCTTTGGGGCGGGGGGGGGGGGGGGGGGTCAATAGTTTGCTGGGCGGCTTATTCGTGCAAAATATATAAATTTATATACGCTACCCCTCACCCTTATTCACACCCTATTTAAGACACTAACCTCAGCGACCTCAACCTCAACCTTATTGTTATTATTTTGCGATATTGGATATTGACCGATCCATAGTGAATCATGTGGCATCAGGTGTCTTCGTATTACATCGCCTGTCTTCGGGTGTTACCACAGATTAGGGTAGTGGTGGTGGATTTATTTTTTTCGTTTTTGATTTAAGAGTAGCATTCGCCTTTATATATCTTACCTTTTGGTACACACTACAACCTATATGGCCCCCCCCCCCCCCCCCCAATTCGTATACTTTGGATTGAATTGAATTGAACTAGTTCTTTGCCTTTGAATGCAAATTCATATTTTGCAAAATCACAGGGTAAAAGTAAACGAGAAAAGAAATACAGTATATATGAATCGAATGAGAATTGATGAGAAAGAAATGTGTTGTGTCTATAGGGGTTACGTACATTATGTCAGAAAATGCCGTTTGTGTACCTATAATTGGTGAAAAAAGTGTGTGTGGGGGGGGGGGCGTGCCCCTCCTGCCCCGCCGCCCCTGGCCTGCTATATGATCATCATCAAAACGTGCAAGTTCCCCGCCTTTTTCACAATGTGTTATGTGAAGTGTTATTTACCACTGAATAAAGGTGTGAGTCCCGGTCTATGACATCCCCATCCCCATCCCCACCCTACCGACTATCGCTTGAAGAATCTACGAATAAAGTCCTAAATTTCATAACCAAGGTTTTCAGACACCCTTACTGTAAGGACCTCAGTTTTGGGTATTTAAATATCCTGTTCACTTTCATTCACTGGAATTGAATAACAAGATAAAACTAGAGAATTGTAATTTGTTGGACAAATTACGGGCTTTCCCAACTTTTTAATGTGAAAAGGCAAACTGTATTGTACACAAAACTATCGATCAGTTTTGAAAACAGAAAATTTAGTGGAAATCAAAGTTTTTCTGATGCTGCTAGTTTTTATGCAGCCAAAACAGATATTTGAGATACAGCAGGAAACCAAAACATTTAACACAAAATTTGCTCTTCAATAATTACAGAATATTTTCATAGAAAGCAAAACAAGCGATGTCCTTTCTGCTTTGAAAAAAATAAGTACATATGAATTATGGGCATACGGGCCGGGGTTTCATGGAGGACTGTGCCCCAACCCACTCCTGAGTCAGGAAGGAGCCGATTTTCAGCCACTATGCCAGAAAATTTCGGACGATTTAGTTGCCAGAAATGACCACAAAACATTTTGGTTTTCCACACAAAATGTTGTTTTCCTATCTCATCACTTAGAAGTAGCAAGTAAACTGACCATTATACTGTACAAGTTGATTCAATGGAACCATATCCACGTAATATTATTCATTTATAATCACACAAGTACATATAAAGAGTTCTATTACTGCAAATTACGGGAGCACGGTGGTTCAGAAGGTAGAGATGATTGTTGCAATCCAAGAAGTCCTCGGTTCGAATCCCGCCTGTGGCAACCACATTGTGTCCTTGAGCAAGACACTTCATCCCAATTTAATTTCCCACGTGGGGGTGGGGGGTGGGGTGGGGTGGGGGAGGGGTATGATGGCGATGTGTACTAAGGGTACTTTGAGGGTGCACTTGTCTTCAACCAATGCTAACCCTCCTTTTGTGGAGTTAGTATGTCGGGGAGTCTGAGTCGCTTGCCATTGCTCGGTAGTTCTCTCCAGGTACTCAATGGGGGGGGGGGGGGGGTGAGAGACCCCCCCCCCCTCCCATACCCGCATTTGGCATTTCCTCCTGAGATTCAACTTTTTCGGGCTAAAAGGGTGCCCCCCCCCCCTCCCCCCCCCCCCCGAAAAAAAACCCTGTACGCCTATGCAATGAATACCTGGACTTGAAAAATACCCATATTATGGTCATGATATAGCTGAAGATGCTGAAAGTGACCTTAAATGTCTATAATTAATTTATTCTCTCTCATTCTATCTGTTTGTGAATGTGTGGGATTTGTCAACAGACGAGGGTAAGCTTCCTACTCCATGATTTCACAATTTTTCCAACATATCTGTTTCAGATACAATGAAATACATGTAATATGAGTTACTGTCACACACAAATTAGTTGTTTATTTGATATGGTTTAAACCATCTAGAGAGCTAGTATACACAGTGATGAGTACACTTCAAGTAAAAATGAGTTGATTAAAGGGATGTTGAACAGCTTGTTAATATTTCTTGCATAATAATAATAACTCTTTGGCCAGCCGCTGATTTGTCGCGGTCCTCATAAGAGAAGGCCATCATTCCCCCTGCACCCCACCCCCTCTTCCCCTCCTCTCCTCCCAGCATTCAGATATAAACTGCTTAATAGTGTCCCTCACTTCCTCTTTTTCAATTTCTTCAATAAGCATTCCTACCCTCTCCCTCGTGTCCCCCTTCAGCCATCTATCCTTTGTTTCTTCACCCCACTTCTGCATTATTCTTCCAGTAAATTTTATTCTATGAGGTATATACTGTGGGCATTCCAAGAGAAAATGTTCCAGGGTCTCCACTACTCCAGAGTGGCACATTTGGCATCCCTTTTCCCCATCTCTCCCAATTTTTCCCCGAAGCTCCAGTGATCTTGATCTCAGTTTGAACAGCAGTGACCCTCCAAAGGTGCCATCTAGGTACTTCTCAAAAGCTGGCTTTTCTTTATATTGTAACCCCTGCAGTGATCTTTTCACGCTAACCCCTGCTCGCCAGTTTCGATTGCAATCTTCCATGACTCTCTCTTTGACAAACCTTTTGCCTTCTTTCATTCCTACTTCTATGTTTGTGACCTCTATAGAGTAATTGTCCATTAGTTCCCTCACATGTTTTGACCACCCCGTTTCTATATTAGAATTCCAAATGGTATCGAGCATCAATTTGCACCACCGGTTGTCAGGCAGGTTTCTCAAGTAGTTAAAGTAACACAGTTTTCCCAAATCTACCCTGTCCTTGATTTTCATCCACCCAAGCTCCCCCCTTACTGCTTCCAAAGCTGCAGCATTACTCGACCCTGTTATCCATCTGCCGGCATCATTTTGAGTATTTTCCAACTTCTTAGTAACGGTTTGGTTTAATGGAATCACGTCCGTGCCATACGTTATACTTGGTAAACCCACCCTCTCCCACAGTGTTTTCCCCACAAAGACCTTGTTGAAACTATTTTTCCCTAAAAGTTTTAGTTGGTTCAGAATTCTTTTCCCCTTCAGAGTCAGTTTGGCTGAGTAATTTCTGTACACCCCTCTTCCCGTTATATTTATGCTTACCCCTAGATACTCATACTCTCCCGTTTCTCCTACAGTGATTTGTTTGCTTTCCCCTTCGGGGATTGAGAACTCCCCCACTCTCCATCTCTTCGTCATATCTACCTTGCGTCCAACGGGTATTACCTTGCTTTTATTTTCATTTAGTTCGAGCCGCCAAGTGTTCCCATATCTACCAACAATTTCCAGCAGTTTCTCTAGCCCCTGTTCAGTTCTAGACATTAACACCATGTCGTCCGCAAAGAATAAGCCTGGTATCTTTATGTCTCCAACATTTACCCCCTCCGCACTCTGAATTAGTTCGTCCCCTAAATCTTTAACATACAATGCAAACAAAATCGGTGAAAAGATACACCCCTGCTTGAGGCCTATATCCATAGGGACTCGTTTTGTAGTGATACTCCCTAGACTGAGTTGGCTTTGCACATCTGTATACAGTGCTTTCATGATTCCCACAAAGTCACCCCCCAGTCCGATGCCCTCGAGCTTCCGCCACATACCTTCCCTCCACACTCGGTCGTACGCTTTTTTCACATCTAGAAATGCCAGAAACATCTTTTTCTTTTCAGCTTTTGTTGATTCTATCAGTTGGGTGAGTGTAAATAGGTGATCAGTGACTCTTCGTCCTTTCCTGAAACCATTTTGAATTTCTCCTAAAAAACCTTTCTCTTCTATAACTTCCTCTAGTCTACCGTATATGACCTTACAGAATACTTTTCCGATGTTACTACTAACTGATATCCCCCTATAGTTATCTAGAACTTCCTTATCCCCCTTTTTGTGTATGAACGACACCTTACTTTCCCTCCACTCTCTGGGGACCTCTTGCTTTCGCAGAGCCAGGTTGAAAAGGTTTGTCAGGACTTCAATAAGTGCCTCCCCTCCATTTTTGAGGAATTCGTTCGGAATTTCATCAGTCCCTCCCGCTTTACCATTTTTTAATTTCGAGACCACGTTCCGCACTTCTTCTGCCGTTATTTCGCTACATACACGATTGGATAGGTTCTCCTCCACCAGTGTATTTCTTTTTGGTGGGGACCCACTGCCCCATCGCCTATCGTTTATCTTTTCCCAGTGCTTGACTAACTCTGAAGCGATACGGCCTTTATCTTCTGTACTTTCCCCATCCACTTTGATACTCTGCACACTACTTTTCCCCCGTTTATTTACCCAGTTCCAAAATACGTTTGAGCTCGAACCCCCCGTTTTCTTTATTGTTCTGGCAAGACTGCAATTGCGCTCCTTCCTATTATTATTCTTTATCTCATTCACCTTTTTCCGTGCCAGTTCATATTCTCCTTTCATTAGTCTCGTGTCATTGTTATCCACCCCTTTAAGCTTCCTACTTCTTCTGTAAGCAGCGCATTTTACCTTCCTTTCTTTTATAGCCTTTTTCAGTCCCTCGTTAACCCTGTATCCAAGCTCTCTCGTTGGGACCCTCACCCTTCCTATACACTCCTTCCCTGCCTCTGTTAGGCTATTTACTATGCCATCTGAAATACTCTGGACATTTGCATCCCTAGGTATACATTCAAGATTTGGTTTTAGTTTTTCCCGAAACTGCTTCCAGTCGGCTCCTTGTTTTAGTCCCCAAACTTCCTTGAAGGTATTTCTGTCTCTATTCGTCTTTTTGCCCATAATCTTAACTGTTATCAGGTTGTGATCACTACCCAAGTCATTTTTTCCCTCGTCATCTATTTCTACATCTATAACCTCCCTCCATACGCTAATGTCAGTGAGTATATAATCAATTATTGTTTTCTTATCGTTCCTCTCCCAGGTCCATTTACCCTTACATTTCGCATCCCTGTTCAGGATCTTTAAACCAAGCTCTTTTGATAGGTCCAACATCTTCCTCCCATTCGTGTTAATTTTCCTATCACCTCCCTGTATGCCCTCCTCCTTATCCCCGATGTGCCCATTGAAGTCCCCCATTAGGACAATACTGAACCCTCTGCTCCCAAGCTCTGTGATATTCGATCTAAGAGTTGTATATATTGAATCATTCCACTCGGGCTTACTTCCCTCCACTGCTAAGTATACAACACCAACGGCAACACTCCTGCTTCCTAACTTGATTTTTGCCCAGACTATTTCGTTGGATACTGGAATCTGAGTCCTTGCTTCTGTGAGATCTGTAATCAATGAGGGCTGTAATTCCTCTTTAGCGTAGATGCCAACACCCCCACCCCGTTTCTGACCCTCAGTTCGCCCAGCTCCTATCCACACGCAACCCTTCATCTGATCAACCCGCTCATCCCGTCGTATCCACGTCTCACTTAGACCCATTATATCGAAGTCTCCTTCGTCCATCATTGTTGATATTTCGCTTACTTTCTTGTGCAGACCCTGGATGTTACAGTACCCAAACTTAATGAATCTTTGTTTTTTTGTCATCACTGGCACATTATTATAACCCTGGTATGTCCCTGTATTGTGCATGTTTGTTGTTCTTCCTATGTTCCCAACATTTGTGCCACTCTGGGTTACCGGCTGTGGTCTCCTACCCCCCTTTTCTCCAAAAAAGGTCCAGCCACCTGTAAGATTTTTTGGCCCAACAGGTCTGTACCCATCCTACTTAAATGCAATCCGTCTCGCCCATACAACTCTCCTTGTCCCCAGAATGAATCCCAGTGGTCAATGAAATGTACTCCCAAGTCTTTGCAGTGCTCTCCCAGCTCCTCGTTTAGTGCCATAATCCGCGAGTTCCTCTCATTCCCACCACCCATAACGGGGAGCACCCCTGAAACGATGATCCGAGCATTCCTGCTAAGTAGCTTACTAATTAGGTCCTTGTATGTGTCCACCAAACGAACTGATTTCCTCTCTCTGATGTTATTGGACCCCACATGTAATACCACTACCGGATCAGGCCCCGACCCAGCTACAATACCGTCCACTCTATCCCTCAGGTCCTCCACTTTAGCCCCCGGAAAGCACAGAACTGTTCTATTTTTACTGTCCGGACCACAGACAACCTTGTCGATCCCCCGAACTATGCTACTTCCCGCAACCACCAACTTACTTTTGGACCTCGCCCTATTTATCTCCTCTAGTCTCCTATTGTTTACAGCGTCCTCTTCCTCTCCAACAGCCCCACTCGGAATCAATATCGGTATCGGTATCTTTGACCTAGGATTACTCCTATCCTTGTCCCTCCGTCTCTTTCCAGGCCCTGAGCTACCTGGACTACTCCCCTGGTCTTCCCCCGGATCCCTCCTCCTTTTTTCTGGCCTAGACCCCGAGCTACTATCTGTTGCAACTACCTCCATCTCCTCCTCTGTCTCTTCCGAATCGAGCACATCAAATCTGTTTCTGGTGCTGCACTCCCCACTGCCTTTGGACTTTACACCCCTATCTACCTGCTTCTCTGGCCCCCCTTTCCTACCACTTTTGGCAGTCCACGCCAAACGCTTTACAGCATTGCTCCGGCCTGGGCCCCCCTCATCTGTCCTACGTACTTTTCTAGCAGCCCCCACCTCATCACCTACCTCATTCACATCAAAGGTTCTACCCCCATGTTTCCTCTTGGAACCACCGACAACCTTCCATCCTTCTCGGAAAGCCACTTTCACATTACTACTTTGCTATTTATTGACAGAAGGATTTCACAGAGGGTTTCCCTGACGGTATTTATTTATTGGTGTTTACGGTCACATACTTATCCACAGTGGCTAATCGTGACCGTGACAGTTTTACGGGTGGGGGAAGTCGGGGGACCCAGAGAGAACCACCGAGCATCGACGAGCAACTGTCAGCCAAACATTCTAATTATGTTCAAGCTCCTCTGAAGCAGGGTACCAGCGGTTGAAGACATGTGCACCTTTGACATGCAGAACGCCTTAGTACATGGCATCATTGTGCCCCCATGTTGGCAACCGGGATAAAGTGCCTTGCCCAAGGACATTACGTGGGTCGTCTCAGACAGGGATCAAACTCGGGACCTCTATCATAGAAGTCAAACAGACTATCACTGAGAAAATGTGCTTTCTTTCCTGGCGGTATTCTGGCGGTATTCATATTTGTACGGCCAAACTGGTGGTGGATAACACGGAACACCAAAACATATAACACAAAATTTGTTCCCAATTGATTTTTGAAAAGCAGTTATGGAAAGCTCAAAGAGCTCTTTCCTTTTTGTTTTTGAACAAGTGAGTATTCACTCGGTCATTTTTTGCAGACAGTGCTATTTTTAAGTGGCCAAAGCACATGTTTCATTAAGTCCCAGAACATAACTAAAGCCGAATTTATTGATTAAACATCTCTGCATATAGCAAAGCAAAGTGTCTCAAATTAACCCATTCCAAAATGATAGCAGACAGTAACCAAAGTTGGATAATTTAGGTATTGCCAAATGGTACTCTTATTCTCGCTCTCATTGTGCTTGGGGGTTAAATCTGAGATTGAAAAGATATACCAATCTTACCCAGGGAAGGTGGGTACAGAAAAGTACGAAATTAATCAGAAAATGAATTTTGTCTGACAGTACTAATATTTGTACGAGCAAAACTGGTACTGGATTTATTTATTTATTTATTTATTTATTTATTTATTTATTTATTTATTTATTTATTTATTTATTTATTTATTTATTTATTTATTTATTAGGGTGTAACGACACATTAACAGCCAAGGTCATATTATGTCGGTGACATATGTATGGGTGGCGCAAGCCGGAGTACTCAGAGAGAACCACAGAGCAATGACGAGCAGCTGCCAGCTCCCCAACATACTGCCTCCGCACTGTAGCACAGGCAGGGTTAGATTGGTTGAAGACATGCGCACCATCGACGTGCAGTATGCCTTAGTACACGGCGTCTAGACCAGTGAAGGCAGATGCATGAAATCTTCAGAAGTTGTTCTACTATCCCTGCTCGACAGAACAGTATCTTTGTCAAGTGGGGTGAGCGAGTGGGAACAACGTGGATCACGTGGAAACTACGGGGACGATTCGTCCCTACTCTATTCCCAATGCAATGCCGTTTCCATTCACTATTTACCTCTCACCGGTCGAGTTTGGTATTATTTCTGTCTATTTGATGAACTGTCCAGCTTTAAATATTCGCACATTCATATGGGACAGAAAGTTTTGAGTTAAACTGCTTATTTTAGACCGTCCCGGCAGAAACTAACAACTCGATCCGGTGGAGAATTAATTTATTTATTTATTGGTGGTTAAGGTCACCTATTTATGCACACTGGCTAACCATGACCGCAACAGTTTTACGGGTGGAGGAAGCCGGGGTACCGGAGAGAACCAGCGAGCAAGGGCGAGCAACTGCCAGCTCCCCAACATACGAACTCCAGGGTTAGCATTGGTTGAAGACAAGTGCACAATCGACGTGCAGTACGCCTTAGTACACGAAGCCACTGTGCCCCCACGCGGGCAGTGGAGATGAAGTGTCTTGCCCAAGGACACAATGCGGTTGCGGTGGGATTATTCGGTGGAGAAAAAGCCGTCATCTGGCTAATTTAACATTCAAATTGAACAGTTACAATGTCGGATATATTCCAATTATGTCCCGACAATGCAAGGCAGCAACTTGAAATTCTCAGAATGTTTTCTACAGTCCCTGCCCGAAAGTTTAGTATCTTTGTCAAGTGCCGCGCGTGGAAATACTGTGCATCAGGTGGAAACCGAGGGCACAATTCGTCCCTACTTTATTCTCAATTCAACGACTTTTCCATTCATTATTCACCTGTCACCGGCTGAGTTAGGCATTATATCTGTCTATTTGATTTTCAACCATAACTATTTGCGGCTTCATGTTGCACCTCCGAAAGGCCACTGCACGGTTACCAATATATTCAGGGATTGATTTTACGAAAATAACAATTATTCCGACTATATCCACATGGGAACTCCTAAATATACCAAGGGTTAAACTATTGATAATAACGTATAAAACAGAAGTTATCATGCTATGCTTGCTGTATGCAGGAATAGAAAACATTCAGCGCTCAATGAATTAGGAATGGAGTAAATTGTCACTTAAACCTACGGAATTCTGAAAAAAATTAGAGTTTTTTTTCGACGGCACCAATTTTTATGCATTTAAGACAGGGATGGAGTTAAACTTTACAGCAACCTTATAACAGAAAATATTCTTGGAATTAAACTGTGAATCCGAATTTCGAAAGCATTTTCGGATATTCTATTCCAATCTACCACTGCATACTTATCAATATTCAGTGATTTTATGAAAATATCAATTATTCCAACCGTACCCATATGGGCAGTCTCGAATCTGCCAACGGTTAAACTTTTACTAATGACATATTTATTATTTATTTATTTATTGGTGTTTAAGGTCACATACTTATGCACAATGGCTAATCGTGACCGTGACAGTTTTACGGGTGGAGGAAGCCGGAGTACCCGGAGAGAACCACCGAGCAACGACGAGCAGCTGTCGGCTCTCCAACATCGTAACTCTGAACTCTGCACCGCAGCACAGGCAGGGTTAGATTGATTGAAGACATGCGCACCATCGACGTGAAGTACGCCTTAGTACACAGCGTCATCGTGCCCCCATGTAGGCAATCGGGGTGAAGTGTCTTGCCCAAGGACACAACGCGGTTGCCTCAGGTGGGATTCGAACCGAGGACCTCTCGGCTTGCAGCCTGCACCTCTACCAACTGAGCCACCGCGCCCCTACTAATGACATATAAAACAAAAGTTGTCATACTATGACTGCTGCATACAGCCATAGAAAACGTTCAGCGCTCAATCAGTTAGGAATGGAGTAAATCGTCACTTAAACTTACCAAATTCTGAAAAACGATAGTTTTTTTGGACTGCACCTATCTTTATGCAAACAGAACGAGCATAGGGTTAAACTTTACAACTAGACTTACAACAGCAAATATGCTCGGTAGGCAATTGTAAATACAAACATGTAAATCTTTTTTCGATATTCTTTTCGAAAATGGAAGAAAAGTGAGCTCCAAATTAGCCAGTTTTATGAAGAATTTTAGGGCACTCAAATTCAAGGCCAGAAAACTGGGTGAAGGTTAAATCTTTGAATAAAATATATAACAGCAAAATTGTTCTTGGATGAAGGCCCAATCCTCTCATGGAAAAGGTTTTGAGACAATGTGGCTCCAGTGCTGAGAAAGTGCATGTAAATGTTGGCGAAAATAACAATTATTCCGACAGTACCCTTATGGGGAGTCTCAAATCTGCCAAGGGTTAAACTTTAATAATATATAGAACAAAAATTTGTCATACTTTGACTGCTGCAAGCAGCTATAGAAAAAATTCAGAGCTCAAGCTGTTAGGAATGAAGTAAATCGCCACCTAAAGTTACCAAATTCTGAAAAATTGGAGTTTTTTTGGAAGGTACCTACTTTTTTATGCAACCAGAATGGGATAGGGTTAAACTTTACAACCAAACTTACAACAGCAAATATGCTCGGCAGTCAATTGTGAATACGTACATGAAAAGTGTTTGAAATTACCCCTTTCCAAATTGATAGAAAAAAGCAACCAAAGATGGCTAATTTTGGCATTTTCAAACGGTACTCTTATTCTCGCCCTCATTGTGCTTGAGGGTTAAATCTGAGATTAAGAAGTAAACAGTAACTTTCTTCCACAATCATTGTTGCATCTACCCATACCAAATTAATTATTACAACTACCTTGTAATTAGAAAAAAATGCTCTTGAAGTTGGCGAAAATAACAAATATTCCGACAGTACCCTTATGGGAAGTCTCAAATCTGCCAAGGGTTAAACTTTTAATAATAACATATAGAACAAAATTTGTCATACTTTGACTGATGCAAGCAGCTACAGAAAACATTCATAGCTCAAGTAATTAAAAATGGAGTAAATCGCCACCTAAACTTACGAAATTCTGAAAAAATGGAGTTTTTTCGGACGGTACCCACTTTTATGCAACCAGAATGGGATAGGGTTAAACTTTACAACCAAACTTACAACAGCAAATATGCTCGATACTCGATTGTGAATACGTACACGAAAAGTGTTTGAAATTAACCCCTTTCCAAAATGATGGAAAAAGCAACCAAAGTTGGCTAATTTGGCATTTTCAAACGGTACTCTTATTCTCACCCTCATTGTGCTTGGGGGTTAAATCTGAGATTAAAAAGTAAACAGTAACTTTCTTCCGCAATCATTGTTGCGTCTATCCAAACCAAAATAATTGTTACAACAACCTTGTTATTTGAGAAATTTGCCCTTGAAGTTGATCAATTTTGAAAAAAAAAAATCTATATTCATGTCATTTTTGGCCAGTGGGGCTTAATGTTGAAAGATTTGAGTGGTGATTGGGGTGTATCATATTATGTTGTAAATGTGTGGAAAATTTGAGCGAAATAACTGTAAACAATTTTGAGACATTCGAAAAATGATGAAATTTTGAAGGTTTTGGCAGAATATTTTGAAAATACGCGTTTTCACAGATATGACGATACCGCATTTCACTAGATTTTATGACATTACATAAGTGTGCCAAATTTGGTCAAAATCGTACAACTTGTTTTCGAGCAGTTCAACAGACAAAATACAGGGATGAAAAAAAACCCAAAAACTAGAGAATTGTAATTTGTTGGACAAATTACGGGCTTTCCCAACTTTTTAATGTGAAAAGGCAAACTGTATTGTACACAAAACTATCGATCAGGTTTGAAAACAGAAAATTTAGTGCAAATCAAAGTTTTTGTGATGCTACTAGTTTTTATGCAGCCAAAACAGATATTTGAGATACAGCAGGACACCAAAACATTTAACCCTTTACCTAACATGAAAAGCAGACGACACTTGCAAAAAAAATTCTTGAATAACTATTTTTTTTTCATTTTTTGTCTCAAAAACATAGGTTATGACCCCTTATTGGAACGAGCTCGACGAGCTCGTTCCAACGAGGGGTCATAACCAATGTTTTTGAGACAAAAAATGAAAATATTTTGAAAATTAATTGGCGATTTTTGAGAATAGCGCTGGCGGGTTTTGGCCGTTACGTTGGGTAAAGGGTTAACACAAAATTTGCCCTTCAATAATTACAGAATATTTTCATAGAAAGCAAAACAAGCGATGTTCTTTCTGCTTTGGAAAAAATTAGTACATATGAATTATGGGCGTACGGGCCGGGGTTTCATGAAGGACTGTGCCCCAACCCACCCCTGAGTCAGGAAGGAGCCGATTTTTCAGCCGATATGCCAGAAAATTTCGTACAATTTAGTTGCCAGAAATGACCACAAAACATTTTGGTTTTCCACACAAAATGTTGTTTTCCTATCTCATCACTTAGAAGTAGCAAGTAAACTGACCATTATACTGTACAAGTTGATTCAGTGGAACCGTATCCACGTTAATATTATTCATTTGTAATCACACAAGTACATATAAAGAGTTCTATTACTGCATATTACGGGAGCACGGTGGCTCAAAAGGTAGAGATGACTGTTGCAATCCAAGAAGTCCTCGGTTCGAATCCCACCTGTGGAAACCACATTGTGTCCTTGAGCAAGACACTTCATCCCAATTTAATTTCCCACGTGGGGGGGGGGGGGGGGGGGGGGGGGGCATGATGGCGATGTGTACTAAGGGTACCTTGAGGGTGTACTTGTCTTCAACCAATGCTAACCCTGCTTTTGTGGAGTTAGTATGTTGGGGAGACTGAGTCGCTTGTCATTGCTCGGTGGTTCTCTCCAGGTACTCAATGAGAGGGAGACCCCCTCCCCTTCCTCCCATACCCACATTTGGCATTTCCTCCTGACATTCAACTTTTTCGGGCTAAAAGGGTTCATCCCCACCCCCCACCCCCATCCCTGAAAAATAGCCCTGTACGCCTATGCAATGAATACCTGGACTTGAATAAATACCTATATTATGGTCATGATATAGCTGTAGATGCTGAAAGTGACCTTAAATATCAATAATTAATTTATTCTCTATCATTCTATCTGTTTGTGAATGTGTGGGATTTGTCAACAAACGAGGGTAAGCTTCCTACTCCATGATTTCACAATTTTTCCAGCACATCTGTTTCAGATACAATGAAATACATGTAATATGAGTTACTGTCCCGCACAAATTAGTTGTTTATTTGATATGGTTTAAACCATCTAGAGAGCTAGTATACACAGTGATGGGTACAGTTCAAGTCAAAATGAGTTGATTAAAGGGATGTTGAACAGCTTGTTAATATTTCTTGCATTACATTACTACTTTGCTATTTATTGACAGAAGGATTTCACAGAGGGTTTCCCTGACAGTATTTATTTATTGGTGTTTGCGGTCACATACTTATCCACAATGGCTAATCGTGACCGTGACAGTTTTACGGGTGGGGGCAGTCGGAGGACCCAGAGAGAACCACTGAGCATCGACGAGCAACTGTCAGCTCAACATTCTAATTATGTTCAAGCTCCGCTGAAGCAGGGTACCAGCGGTTGAAGACATGTGCACCATTGACATGCAGTACCCCTTAGTACATGGCATCATCGTGTACGCCTTAGTACATGGCATCATCGTGCCCCCATGTTGGCAACCGGGATAAAGTGCCTTGCCCAAGGACATTACGTGGGTCGTCCCAGATAGGGATCAAACTCGGGACCTCTATCATAGAAGTCAAACAGTCTACCACTGAGAAAATGTGCTTTCTTTCCTGGCGGTATTCATATTTTTACGGCCAAACTGGTGTTGGATAACACGGAACACCAAAACATATAACACAAAATTTGTTCCCCATTGATTTTTGAAAGCAGTTATGGAAAGCTCAAAGAGCTCTTTCCTTTTTGTTTTTGCACAAGTGAGTATTCACTCAAAGTCAATTTTTGCAGACAGTGCTATTTTTAAGTGGCCAAAGCACATGTTTCATTAAGTCCCAGAACATAACTAAAGCCGAATTTATTGATTAAACATCTCTGCATAGAGCAAAGCAAAGTGTCTCAAATTAATCCATTCCAAAATGATAGTAGAGGGTAACCAAAGTCGGATAATTTGGGTATTTCCAAATTTTATTTATTTATTTAATTAATTAATTAATTAATTAATTAATTAATTAATTAATTAATTAATTAATTAATTAATTAATTAATTAATTAATTTATTTATTTATTTATTTATTTATTTATTTATTTATTTATTAGGTTTTAACGACACATTAACAGCCAAGGTCATATTATGTCGGTGACAGTTGTATGGGTAGAGGAAGCCGGAGTACCCAGAGAGAACCACCGAGCAATGACCAGCAGCTGCCAGCTCCCCAACATAGGCAGGATTAGATTGGTTGGAGACATGCGCACCATCGACGTGCAGTATGCCTTAGTACACGGCGTCATGGTGTCCCCATGCGGACAGTCGGGGTGAAGTGATCAGGACATAATTGGAATATATCCGACAGATACAATGTCGGATATATTCCAATTATGTCCCGATCATGCAAGGCAGCAACTTGACATTCTCAGAATGTTTCCTACTGTCCCTGCCCGACAGTTTAGTATCTCTGTCAAGTGCCGAGACCGCGTGGAAATACCGTGGATCAGGTGGAAACCGAGGGCACGATTCGTCCCTACTTTATTCTCAACTCAACGACTTTTCCATTCATTATTTACCTGTCATCGGCCGAGTTAGGTATTATATTTGTCTATTTGATGAACTTTTCAACCTTAACTATTTGCGGCTTCATGTAGTACCACTGAAAGGCCACTGCACGGTTACCAATATATTCAGGGATTGATTTTACGAAAATAACAATTATTCCGACTATACCCACATGGGAACTCCTAAATATGCCAAGGGTTAAACTTTTGATAATCACGTATAAAACAGAAGTTGTCATGCTATGCTTGCTGCATGCAGGCAGGCATAGAAAACATTCAGCGCTCAATGAATTAGGAATGGAGTAAATTGTCACTAAAACCTACGAAATTCTGAAAAAATGAGTTTTTTTCGACGGTATCTACCATTATGCATCTGAGACAGGGATTACGTTAAACTTTACAGCAAACTTATAACAGAAAATATTCTTGGAATTGAACTGTGAATCTGAATTTCGAAAGCATTTTCGGATATTCTATTCCAAACTACCACTGCACGCTTATCAATATTCAGTGATTTAATGAAAATTAAAATTATTCTGACCATACCCATTTGGGCAGTCTCGAATCTGCCAACGGTTAAACTTTTAATAATGACATATAAAACAAAAGTTGACATACTATGACTGCTGCTGCATACAGCCATAGAAAACGTTCAGCGCTCAATCAATTAGGAATGGAGTAAATCGTCACTTGAACTTACCAAATTCAGAGAACGAGCATAGGGTTAAACTTTACAACCAAACTTACAGCAGCAAATATGCTCGGTAGGCAATTGTAAATACGAACATGTAAATCATTTTTCGATATTCCTTTCGAAAATGGAAGAAAAGTGAGCTCCAAATTAGCCAATTTTATGAAAAATTTTAGGGCACTCAAATTCAAGGCCCGAAAACTGGGTGAAGGTTAAAACTTTGAATAAAATATATAACAGCGAAATCGTTCTTGGATGTAGGCCCAATCCTCTCGTGGAAAAGGTTTTGATACAATATGGCTCCAGTGCTGAGAAAGTGCATGCAAACGTTGGCGAAAATAACAATTATTCTGACAGTACCCTTATGGGAAGTCTCAAATCTGCCAAGGGTTAAACTTTTAATAATAACATATAGAACAAAATTTGTCATACTTTGACTGCTGCAAGCAGCTATAGAAAAGATTCAGAGCTCAAGCAATTAAAAATGGAGTAAATCGCCACCTAAATTTACCAAATTCTGAAAAATTGGAATTTGTTTGGACGGTACCTACTTTTATGCAACCAGAATGGGATAGGGTTAAACTTTACAAATAAACTAACATAGCAAATATGCCCGATAGTCAATTGTGAATACGTACATGAAAAGTGTTTGAAATTAACCCCTTCCAAAATGATAGAAAAGGCAACCAAAAATGGCTAACTTTGGCATTTTCAAACGGTACTCTTATTCTCGGCCTCATTGTGCTAGAGGGTTAAATCTGAGATTAAGAAGTAAACAGTAACTTTCTTCCACAATCACTGTTGCATCTACCCATACAAAAATAATTATTACAACTACCTTGTGATTAGAAAAAAATGCTCTTGAAGTTGGCGAAAATAACAAATATTCCGATAGTACCCTTATGGGAAGTCTCAAATCTGCCAAGGGTTAAACTTTTAATAATAACATATAGAACAAAATTTGTCATACTTTGACTGCTGCAAGCATCTATAGAAAACATTGAGAGCTGAAGCAATTAAAAATGGAGTAAATCGTCACCTAAACTTACGAAATTCTGAAAAAATTGGAGTTTTTTTGGACGGTACCCACTTTTATGCAACCAGAATGGGATAGGGTTAAACTTTACAACCAAACTTACAACAGCAAATATGCTCGATAGTCAATTGTGAATACGTACACGAAAAGTGTTTGAAATTAACCCCCTTTCCAAAATGATGGAAAAAGCAACCAAAGTTGGCTAATTTGGCATTTTCAAACGGTACTCTTATCCTCACCCTCATTGTGCTTGGGGGTTAAATCTGAGATTAAAAAGTAAACAGTAACTTTCTTCCGCAATCATTGTTGCATCTATCCAAACCAAAATAATTGTTACAACAACCTTGTTATTAGAGAAATTTGCCCTTGAAGTTGATCAATTTTGAAGAAAAATTCTATATTCATGTCATTTTTGGCCAGTGGGGGATAAAGTTGAAAGATCTGAGTGGTGATTGTGGTGTATCATATTATGCTCTAAATGTGTGGAAAATTTGAGCTAAATAACTGTAAACAATTTTGAGACATTCGAAAAATGGTGAAATTTTGAAGGTTTTGGCAGAATATTTTGAAAACACGCGTTTTCACAGATATGACGATACCGCATTTCACTAGTTTTTATGGCATTACATAAGTGTGCCAAATTTGGTCAAAATCGTACAACTTGTTTTCGAGCAGTTCAACAGACAAAATTCAGGGAGGAAAAAAAAAAAAAAAAAAAAAATATAGAAGAAAAATTTTGAAAAAGAAGAATAACAATAGTCTTTCCCAAACTGGGTTTGGGAAAGCCTAAATATTGTTCCATGGGGGTTGGGACACTGTTTTGCTTGCAGTATGGTTAAATGAGACAGATTTTTTCAAAAATATTTTGTGCTGATGCAGATGTTAGTTTTATTTTGGGATCAGGGTAGTTTTTTTAAAGAAAGCTGTAAATTCTCATCCTTCTCAGTTAATTTATAAAGTAACAGGATAGAAAAATCTTTTGGAGGCAATACCAGTTTTTAAGCCCACTTGACAAAGTTTGGACACTTTTCCTTAAAAGAGCAAATTTTCCATGTTTTTGACTCAGCCAAAGCCAAAAATTGGATTCTAATGCAGAAATGACTCTTTTATCTCATGGAAGTGGTAAAATGTCTCTTTGGTGGGATTAGGGATGATTATAGGTATCGGGGAACTAAATATTGAAATTAGAGTGAACCACCCTAAAATGTTGCACTCGGAAATGATGCAATCTCTAAAAATAAACAGCCTTGGGAAAATCCATTGTTTCAATAAAAGTTTGAAACATTCTATTGACATCTTGCATTATTGTTGAATACTCCTGATAAAAAAGAGGGTGATTTGATGACTTTTGGACCTAAAAAATACAATTTACTTTTTGTGTGTTTTTTGTAGGGAATTCCCTGAAAATTATGTGCACGTGACCGGTACTTCCCTTTGTGTCAGTTTTTCTCTCTTATTTGTTGCATGACCCCCTGTTTTCAGATCAGAAAAAGTTGTCTGAAGGGCTATACTTGACAGAGATATTTGAATGCCAGAATTAAAGTGATGCGATCATATTTTTTTCCGCCTGAACGTTATAATGGTCGCCTATGGGAAAATATTTAGTTCTGTGATACCTATAGGAAATAGGTTTTTTGGCTTCCAAACCAGATTCAATTATTATTTTGGGGGATTATTTCACATTTAAATATTTATTTGGGGACCACACACCTTACCAAACCATTTTATTGTTTTGAAAAGTTACATTTTTGTCACAGTCAGCAATAAAAGCTATATATTTCCAAAACTAAGGCTGTTCATGCAAGCAAATTCACATCTTGAGCAAGTGTATTCCCCAGGAGCACACTATAACCTCTGGCAGCTGCTAACTAACAGCTTATCTTACCCTATTAACATATTTATTTAAACCATGGTTTCCCCTCATATTACTAGGGGCAGGGAGGATTCCAAATCTTCCAACCCCCTCCCAAATCACCATTCAAACACAGACAGAAAACCTACACTGCCCTTCTATTCACTAGTATTTAGAAGTTTTTCTCTTCTATATTATGCTCTTCAAAATGTTGGAAAACAATTCCTTCATTGAAAGAGAATCCTGGAACACAAATTTGAGGAGGGGTGGGGCTACAGTGGAAAATAACATAATAAAATTACAAATGTGAGTGAATGGCATTTGTGCATAGCTACCAATATAGTTGTCTAGTACTAGTGCTGTCATGGTTCCCATGATACAGCATAAATTTACAGTGACAGTTGTGAAATATTGCTCTTTCCCTGAACCAAGTCTTCCCTCCCACACATATTTAACCCTTCTGCTGATGATAAACATTTGGAAAGACTGAATAGCATGTTTTTAGAGGCTGAAGTTAGTATCATACACTTTCACTTTCTTATGATTTACTTTGAGGCTTCAGCACTCATGGTCCACTGCGTTATTTGTCAATTTAACAACCTTGCCCTGGCTCTTCCACTATATTTTTCATTGTATGCCATTCGGTACTCTCATGTAGACCTCGCACATGTGTGACTGCAAGCCTATCTGTCTGTGTGTCTGTCTGTGTGTCTGTCTCTTCATCAGACATGGTGTTTCTTTGCTTTTCACTTGCCTGGGTCTACATTTTCAATAATTGGCAGCTGACTAACTCCCCCCCCCCCCCCCCCCCACACACACACACACACTCACACATACAAGTATATTAAACATCAAATACCACTACATTCTTGAAGCAAATGTCTGATTCATCTTCTTTGGAAACATGTTTTCAACAATTTCAATCTTTTTGCCAGAATGGGTGTCTGTGGGGATTAAAACAAAGGTTATGAAAGTGCACTTATGGGAACTTGCAGCATAAGCATAGCACTATAGAATCAATATTTGATGGTTTTAGGCATCTTACCAGTGTTATGAGATATCACAGTAGCAGGTGCTGGTCATTCTTTTGGAAAAAACACTGTTTTATGTTTTGTCAGTGCCATACCAATGACTCTATGTGCCTTTAATGAGAAACTGAGGCTTTTCCTTTACAAAAATTGCAAAATATTCATCAAATACAATGTGAACTAGAGAATTGTAATTTGTTGGACAAATTACGGGCTTTCCCAACTTTTTAATGTGAAAAGGCAAACTGTATTGTACACAAAACTATCGATCAGGTTTGAAAACAGAAAATTTAATGGAAGTCAAAGTTTTTGTGATGCTACTAGTTTTTATGCAGCCAAAACAGATATTTGAGATACAGCAGGACACCAAAACATTTAACACAAAATTTGCTCTTCAATAATTACAGAATATTTTCATAGAAAGCAAAACAAGCGATGTCCTTTCTGCTTTGGAAAAAATTAGTACATATGAATTATGGGCGTACGGGCCGGGGTTTCATGAAGGACTGTGCCCCAACCCACCCCTGAGTCAGGAAGGAGCCGATTTCTCAGCCGATATGCCAGAAAATTTCGGACAATTTAGTTGCCAGAAATGACCACAAAACATTTTGGTTTTTCACACAAAATGTTGTTTTCCTATCTCATCACTTAGAAGTAGCAAGTAAACTGACCATTATACTGTACAAGTTGATTCAGTGGAACCGTATCCACGTTAATATTATTCATTTGTAATCACACAAGTACATATAAAGAGTTCTATTACTGCATATTACGGGAGCACGGTGGCTCAAAAGGTAGAGATGATTGTTGCAATCCAAGAAGTCCTCGGTTCGAATCCCGCCTGTGGCAACCACATTGTGTCCTTGAGCAAGACACTTCATCCCAATTTAATTTCCCACGTGGGGGAGGGGGGGGGGGGCATGGTGGCGATGTGTACTGAGGGTACCTTGAGGGTGTACTTGTCTTCAACCAATGCTAACCCTGCTTTTGTGGAGTTAGTATGTTGGGGAGTCTGAGTCGCTTGTCATCGCTCGGTGGTTCTCTCCAGGTACTCAATGAGAGGGAGACCCCCTCCCCTTCCTCCCATACCCACATTTGGCATTTCCTCCTGACATTCAACTTTTTCGGGCTAAAAGGGTTCATCCCCACCCCCACCTCCATCCCTGAAAAATAGCCCTGTACGCCTATGCAATGAATACCTGGACTTGAATAAATACCTATATTATGGTCATGATATAGCTGTAGATGCTGAAAGTGACCTTAAATATCAATAATTAATTTATTCTCTATCATTCTATCTGTTTGTGAATGTGTGGGATTTGTCAACAAACGAGGGTAAGCTTCCTACTCCATGATTTCACAATTTTTCCAGCACATCTGTTTCAGATACAATGAAATACATGTAATATGAGTTACTGTGCCGCACAAATTAGATGTTTATTTGATATGGTTTAAACCATCTAGAGAGCTAGTATACACAGTGATGGGTACAGTTCAAGTCAAAATGAGTTGATTAAAGGGATGTTGAACAGCTTGTTAATATTTCTTGCATTACATTACTACTTTGCTATTTATTGACAGAAGGATTTCACAGAGGGTTTCCCTGACAGTATTTATTTATTGGTGTTTTCGGTCACACACTTATCCACAATGGCTAATCGTGACGGTGACAGTTTTACGGGTGGGGGAAGTCGGAGGACCCAGAGAGAATCACTGAGCATCGACGAGCAACTGTCAGCTCAACATTCTAATTATGTTCAAGCTCCGCTGAAGCAGGGTACCAGCGGTTGAAGACATGTGCACCATTGACATGCAGTACCCCTTAGTACATGGCATCATCGTGTACGCCTTAGTACATGGCATCATCGTGCCCCCATGTTGGCAACCAGGATAAAGTGCCTTGCCCAAGGACATTACGTGGGTCGTCCCAGATAGGGATCAAACTCGGGACCTCTATCATAGAAGTCAAACAGTCTACCACTGAGAAAATGTGCTTTCTTTCCTGGCGGTATTCATATTTTTACGGCCAAACTGGTGTTGGATAACACGGAACACCAAAACATATAACACAAAATTTGTTCCCCATTGATTTTTGAAAGCAGTTATGGAAAGCTCAAAGAGCTCTTTCCTTTTTGTTTTTGCACAAGTGAGTATTCACTCAAAGTCAATTTTTGCAGTCAGTGCTATTTTTAAGTGGCCAAAGCACATGTTTCATTAAGTCCCAGAACATAACTAAAGCCGAATTTATTGATTAAACATCTCTGCATAGAGCAAAGCAAAAGTGTCTCAAATTAACCCATTCCAAAATGATAGTAGAGGGTAACCAAAGTTGGATAATTTGGGTATTTCCAAATTTTATTTATTTATTTATTTATTTATTTATTTATTTATTTATTTATTTATTTATTTATTTATTTATTAGGTTTTAACGACGCATTAACAGCCAAGGTCATATTATGTCGGTGACAGTTGTATGGGTAGAGGAAGCCGGAGTACCCAGAGAGAACCACCGAGCAATGACCAGCAGCTGCCAGCTCCCCAACATAGGCAGGATTAGATTGGTTGGAGACATGCGCACCATCGACGTGCAGTATGCCTTAGTACACGGCGTCATGGTTTCCCCATGCGGACAGTCGAGGTGAAGTGATCAGGACATAATTGGAATATATCCGACAGATACAATGTCGGATATATTTCAATTATGTCCCGATCATGCAAGGCAGCAACTTGACATTCTCAGAATGTTTCCTACTGTCCCTGCCCGACAGTTTAGTATCTCTGTCAAGTGCCGAGACCGCGTGGAAATACCGTGGATCAGGTGGAAACCGAGGGCACGATTCGTCCCTACTTTATTCTCAACTCAACGACTTTTCCATTCATTATTTACCTGTCATCGGCTGAGTTAGGTATTATATTTGTCTGTTTGATGAACTTTTCAACCTTAACTATTTGCGGCTTCATGTAGTACCACTGAAAGGCCATTGCACGGTTACCAATATATTCAGGGACTGATTTTACGGAAATAACAATTATTCCGACTATACCCACATGGGAACTCCTAAATATGCCAAGGGTTAAACTTTTGATAATCACGTATAAAACAGAAGTTGTCATGCTATGCTTGCTGCATGCAGGCAGGCATAGAAAACATTCAGCGCTCAATGAATTAGGAATGGAGTAAATTGTCACTAAAACCTACGAAATTCTGAAAAAATTAGTTTTTTTCGACGGCATCTACCATTATGCGTCTGAGACAGGGATTTTGTTAAACTTTACAGCAACCTTATAACAGAAAATATTCTTGGAATTGAACTGTGAATCTGAATTTCGAAAGCATTTTCGGATATTCTATTCCAAACTACCACTGCACGCTTATCAATATTCAGTGATTTAATGAAAATTAAAATTATTCCGACCATACCTATATGGGCAGTCTCGAATCTGCCAACGGTTAAACTTTTAATAATGACATATAAAACAAAAGTTGTCATACTATGACTGCTGCTGCATACAGCCATAGAAAACGTTCAGCGCTCAATCAATTAGGAATGGAGTAAATCGTCACTTAAACTTCCCAAATTCAGAGAACGAGCATAGGGTTAAACTTTACAACCAAACTTACAACAGCAAATATGCTCGGTAGGCAATTGTAAATACGAACATGTAAATCATTTTTCGATATTCCTTTCGAAAATGGAAGAAAAGTGAGCTCCAAATTAGCCAATTTTATGAAAAATTTTAGGGCACTCAAATTCAAGGCCCGAAAACTGGGTGAAGGTTAAAACTTTGAATAAAATATATAACAGCAAAATCGTTCTTGGATGTAGGCCCAATCATCTCGTGGAAAAGGTTTTGATACAATATGGCTCCAGTGCTGAGAAAGTGCATGCAAACGTTGGCGAAAATAACATTTATTCTGACAGTACCCTTATGGGAAGTCTCAAATCTGCCAAGGGTTAAACTTTTAATAATAACATATAGAACAAAATTTGTCATACTTTGACTGCTGCAAACAGCTATAGAAAAGATTCAGAGCTCAAGCAATTAAAAATGGAGTAAATCGCCACCTAAATTTACCAAATTCTGAAAAAATTGGAATTTTTTTGGACGGTACCTACTTTTATGCAACCAGAATGGGATAGGGTTAAACTTTACAAATAAACTAACAACAGCAAATATGCCCGATAGTCAATTGTGAATACGTACATGAAAAGTGTTTGAAATTAACCCCTTCCAAAATGATAGAAAAGGCAACCAAAAATGGCTAACTTTGGCATTTTCAAACGGTACTCTTATTCTCGGCCTCATTGTGCTAGAGGGTTAAATCTGAGATTAAGAAGTAAACAGTAACTTTCTTCCACAATCATTGTTGCATCTACCCATACAAAAATAATTATTACAACTACCTTGTAATTAGAAAAAAAATGCTCTTGAAGTTGGCGAAAATAACAAATATTCCGACAGTACCCTTATGGGAAGTCTCAAATCTGCCAAGGGTTAAACTTTTAATAATAACATATAGAACAAAATTTGTCATACTTTGACTGCTGCAAGCATCTATAGAGAACATTCAGAGCTGAAGCAATTAAAAATGGAGTAAATCGTCACCTAAACTTACCAAATTCTGAAAAAATTGGAGTTTTTTTTTGGACGGTACCCACTTTTATGCAACCAGAATGGGATAGGGTTAAACTTTACAACCAAACTTACAACAGCAAATATGCTCGATAGTCAATTGTGAATACGTACACGAAAAGTGTTTGAAATTAACCCCTTTCCAAAATGATGGAAAAAGCAACCAAAGTTGGCTAATTTGGCATTTTCAAACGGTACTCTTATTCTCACCCTCATTGTGCTTGGGGGTTAAATCTGAGATTAAAAAGTAAACAGTAACTTTCTTCCGCAATCATTGTTTCATCTATCCAAACCAAAATAATTGTTACAACAACCTTGTTATTAGAGAAATTTGCCCTTGAAGTTGGTCAATTTTGAAGAAAAATTCTATATTCATGTCATTTTTGGCCAATGGGGGTTAAAGTTGAAAGATCTGAGTGGTGATTGTGGTGTATCATATTATGCTCTAAATGTGTGGAAAATTTGAGCTAAATAACTGTAAACAATTTTGAGACATTCGAAAAATGGTGAAATTTTGAAGGTTTTGGCAGAATATTTTGAAAACACGCGTTTTCACAGATATGACGATACCGCATTTCAATAGTTTTTATGGCATTACATAAGTGTGCCAAATTTGGTCAAAATCGTACAACTTGTTTTCGAGCAGTTCAACAGACAAAATTCAGGGAGGAAAAAAAAAATTAAAAAAAAAAAAATAAAAAAAAATAGAGAAGAAAAATTTTGAAAAAGAAGAATAACAATAGTCTTTCCCAAACTGGGTTTGGGAAAGCCTAACAACAGTAAACACGGTAGAATGAGTTTTAATTGTCCCATTTATTCGCTATAACATTGTTACATACGACAGTTTTAAACTTTATTCAAAGTCAAAACACAGCCTTTTAAATTCGTAACAAGGTCGCTGCTCATCATGTGCTTTTAATTGGAGGACAAATCGCCCCTATTACATTCGGCCCAGACAATCGTTGAGCTAACGCGAAAAACATTCATGTCACTGGTTCGTGCCGATGCGTGTTACTGAAAGTCACCTGTTGTAGTTCATATAATTACAGGAGAAGTAGATTACCACTAAACCACTGCGGAAGGGAGCAATTATTTTCAAGTTTAAGGGAGTAGTAGAAGCGCTAGCGGTATTTAAAAAAATGCCAGCGGTACCTTAACTTTTACTTATAAATGTAAGTATATGTTGGGTGTGAAATGCACCCCACAGCCGGTGAAGTAGAAATTTCATGAGGGGGTTAACCTTCCTCACTCCCAATTTTTTTTTTTAAATTCCCAAACCATCTTGTGACTCGCAGCCCCCTTCCCACCCATGCGACGCATGGATGCCCCAACACAGTGCCCCTTCGTCTTCCTGCCTTAATAACTTACGGGTTTCAGTGCCGAGAGAGAGAAGAGAGAGAGAAATAGAGATAGAGAGAGAGAGAGAGAGAGAGATAGAGAGAAAGCGGGAGAGAGAGAGAGAGAGTGAGTGTGTGTGTGTGAGTGAGTGTGTGTGTGTGTGTGTGTGTGTGTGTGTGTGTGTGTGTGTGTGTGTGTGTGTGTGTGTGTGTGTGTGTGTGTGTGTGTGTGTGTGTGTGTGTGAGAAGATAGAGTGGGAGACAGGCAGACAGGCAGACAGACAGACAGACAGACAGACAGACAGTCAGAGAGAGACAGAGACAGAGAGAGCGTGAGAGACAGAGAGAGAGAGAGAGAGAGAGAGAGAGAGAGAGAGAGAGAGAGAGAGAGAGAGAACGGTAGTTTAAAAAAAAAAAACCCTAATTTTCTGTGTCAAATGGGTGAGGTGTTAGGCTATTGACATTGTCAATTTATTCTGCTGGAACGATAATTTCAAATTAACACATCCACAATAATCGGCTTCTGAAAACATCAGGTTCATACAATGATTGGTATTTGTTTGATTATGTCAATAATACGCTAATGTGGTGTCGCTTTCATTGCGAGATCATTGCCACTGGTTTAATTGCTGGAAAAACACTAATCATACAGCTTCTGATTACATATGGGAGCTGCCTTGCTAATTTTTTTATGTTTTTTGCGCAGTTTCACTAAACATGAGCTATTATCTGGGTGAAATTTACACTTGATGGGTGTTTCCAAATTGGTCCGCTATCCATGTACTGTTTCTGTGTTTTGCACCAGGCTACTTGACAACCTCAAGCAAAATATAATTTGCCCACGCATATAAGATCATGTTTCACTCAATTTATTAGAATGGGTCGATATGAATAGGAGCGAAATTCTGGATCAAAATTAATATCCGACTTCCCATGCACATGTCTGAAATTTGTAAAAAAAACTTTGCCATCGTGAAAACGCACACGCTTCCTGACGTATTCTTTCAAACGTTATTGTGGAATAAATAGTTGAAACACTTTTTCACTGATCCCTGTTATTAGTCTGTGTGAAACACACAGACTATTGTTTTTGCACGGTTTCTTTTTCTTTTTTCTTCTTCTTCTTCTTCTTCTTCTTCTTCTTCTTCTTCTTCTTCTTCTTCTTCTTCTGTCTTCTGTCTTCTCATCACTTTTTTGTCCGCAAGATAACTCGAAAACGAATTGCCCTATCTCGTTGGTTTTTGGCATGCTAATAGACAGCCACAAGTTCTCGGCCACTTATGTTTTTCAGATTCTTGGGGTATCGGGGTGTCTGTGTTATGAAAGTGGGTCACACCCATATCTCAACCAACACCAAATGAGTCGACATTCGACGGAGGTTCAAAATATGGGTCAAGGTCACGGAGGTCATCTAAGGGTCATTGAGTGCATTTTTCAGAATTGCTGAAGATCACATTTTTTGACCCCCTAAAGTTTTCCTGACATACACACATGCATTTTGACGTAAAAAAGTGGGCGTGGCCAAAATTTTTGAAAGTGGGTCACGCTCATATCTCAAGCATGATATGACGTATGGACGTGGGACCAACACCAAATGAGTCGACACTCGATGGAGATTCAAAATATGGGTCAAGGTCACGGAGGTCACCTAGGGGTCATTAAGTGCATTTTTCATAATTGCTAGAAATCACATTTTTTGACCCCCTAAAGCATTCCTGACATACACACATGCATTTTGACGTAAGAAAAGTGGGCGTGGCCAAAATTTTTGAAAGTGGGTCACGCTCATATCTCAAGCATGGTATGACGTATGGACCTGGGACCAACACCAAATGAGTCGACACTCGATGGAGATTCAAAATATGGGTCAAGGTGACGGAGGTCGCCTAGGGGTCATTAAGTGCATTTTTCATAATTGCTAGAAATCACATTTTTTGACCCCTATAACATTTCTGACATGCACACATGCATTTTGACGTAAAAAAGTGGGCGTGGCCAAAATTTTTGAAAGTGGGTCACTCTCATAACTCAAGCATGGTATGACGTATGGACCTGGGACCAACACCAAATGAGTCGACACTCGATGGAGATTCAAAATATGGGTCAAGGTCACGGAGGTCACCTAGGGGTCATTAAGTGCATTTTTCATAATTGCTAGAAATCACATTTTTGACCCCCTAAAGCATTCCTGACATACACACATGCATTTTGACGTAAAAAAAGTGGGCGTGGCCAAAATTTTTGAAAGTGGGTCACGCTCATATCTCGAGCATGGTATGACGTATGGACCTGGGACCAACACCAAATGAGTCGACACTCGATGGAGATTCAAAATATGGGTCAAGGTCACAGAGGTCAGTTGGGGTCATTAAGTGCATTTTTCATAATTGCTAGAAATCACATTTTTTGACCCTCTAAAGCATTCCTCACGTACACACATGTATTTTGAAGTAAAAAAAGTGGGCGTGGCCAAAATTTTTTAAAGTGGGTTACGCTCATATCTCAAGCATGGTATGACGTATGGACCTGGGATCAACACCAAATGAGTCGACACTCGATGGAGATTCAAAATATGGGCATGGTCACGGAGGTCACCTAGGGGTCATTAAGTGCATTTTTTATAATTGCTAGAAATCACATTTTTTGACACCCTAAAGCATTCCTGACATACACACATGCATTTTGACATAAAAAAGTGGGCGTGGCAAAAATTTTTGAAAGTGGGTCATGCTCATATCTCAAGCATGGTATGACGTATGGACCTGGGACCAACACCAAATGAGTCGACACTCGATGGAGATTCAAAATATGGGTCAAGGTCACGGAAGTCACCTAGGGGTCATTAAGTGCATTTTTCATAATTGCTAGAAATCTCATTTTTGACCCCTAAAGCATTCCTGACATACACACATGCATTTTGACGTAAAAAAAAGTGGGCGTGGCCAAAATTTTTGAATGTGGGTCACGCTCATATCTCAAGCATGGTATGACGTATGGACCTGGGACCAACACCAAATGAGTCGACACTCGATGGAGATTCAAAATATGGGTCAAGGTCACGAAGGTCACTTGGGGTCATTAAGTGCATTTTTCATAATTGCTAGAAATCACATTTTTTGACCCTCTAAAGCATTCCTGACGTACACACATGTATTTTGAAGTAAAAAAGTGGGGGGTCAATGAGTGCATTTTTCATAATTGCTGGAAATCACATTTTTTGACCTCCAAATGCTTCCCCAAAAATTCAGATGTGCATTTTTTCATGAAAAAAGTGGGCGTGGCCAAAAGTTTTGAAAGTGGGTCACGCTCATATCTCAAGCATGGTGTGATGCATGGACCTGGAGCCAACACTAAAAAGGTTGACACTTGATGGAGGTTCAAAAATGTGGGTCAAGGTTACGGAGTTCACTTGTGGTCATTGAGTGCATTTTTTCAGAATTGCTGGAAATCACATTTTTTGACTCTCTAAAGCATTCCTGAAGTCCATACATCCATTTTTACGTAAAAAGTTGGTGTGGCCAAAATTTGTGAAAGTGGGTCATGCTCATATTTCAAGCATGGTATGATGTATGGACCTGGGACCAATACCAAACGAGTCGACACTCGATGGAGATTCAAAATTTGGGCCAAGGTCGAACAGGAGTCACGACGGCTATTACCATTGCTGGAAATCATATTTTTGAACCTCCTTGTGCATTCCCTTGATTGGTCCCTTTGAATACTGTGAAAATATATACCTTATCTGGTTTCTTGGAAAAAATTAACTGATTTTTGAATGAATATCTATAAATACTGTCATTGAAAACCTATTTTTTATTTCTTTAAAACTATTTTATCCCCAAAATAAGCCTCTAAAGTATTCCCATTACATTCATAGAGGGGCACGGTGGCTAAGCAGTTAGAGGTGCAGGCTGCAAGCCGAGAGGTTCTCAGTTCGAATCCTATCTGCGGTAAATGTCTTGTGTCTTTGGGCAAAAACACTTCACCCCCATTGCCCACATAATGGCATAGTGATGTTGTGTACTAAGACATACTGCATGCCGATGATACACTTGCACTAACCCTGCTTGTGTGGAGTTAGCATGTTGGGGATCCACACAGTTGCTTGTTGTTGTTGTTTGGTGGTTCTCTGTGTTCTCTGGTTTCCTCCATCCGTAAAAACTGTACGACACGAGGCGGGCCTAGCTGTTGAAGTGTCGTTAAACCCCAATAAATTAATAACATTCATAGAATGTCTTCTATGCGCTGTTTGTCAACATGATAACCCAAATACAATCAATCCTATCTCATTGTTTTTGGTATACTGATAGACTGCCTGCCATTGGTACTTGGTCATCTATGATTTGGAGGCATGTGGGGCCTTCGGGCTCTAGATGTTAAAAATATGTTTACAACATTTACTGGGAAATGAGTTAGCTGAAGAAGTAACCATTATCTAAAACAGAAATCTCCAGAGAGAAAGCTGAGATAGAATTCTTTGTTACATTGAACAGCACTGTATATTTATGTTGTATCATGTTACAAAACTTCAGTCTCAGTCATTGAAGAGAGAGAGAATCCTTCACTTTTCAAAGCATTTTTTTTAAAAATCTATTTATTCTCAATCATAACTCAAGATTGAGAGGTTTTGGGACGGAGTGGTGCGTGGCTTTCTCGAAACACCTATCACAGTTACAAAGTAATAAAATGGAATATTTGAATGGCCAGATTTTAACCCTCTTAATACTTCGATGTGAGTAAAAAAATATCTTTAATATAACTCATGGCTACAGAATGTTTTTCACTCTCTTTTCTGAAACATTTAATTCTATGTGGAATGGGACACCTTTTCAGTGTGCTTTCCAAACTAAGGGATTCTTAACCCTTTAGCCAACATAACGGCAAAAACCGGTCAGCTTTATACACAGAAATGTCTATTCAGTTTTAATTACTTTTTCATTTTTGCTTGAAAAACATAGCTTATGACCCTTCATTGGAATGAGCTCATTTTTTAAAGGATTATTTATTTATTGGTGTTTAATGTCACATATTTCTGCACAGTGGTTTACCATGACCAGGACAGTTTTACGGGCGGAGAAAGCCAGAGTACCTGGGGAGAACCTCCGGGCAACAGCGAGCAACTATCAGATTCCCCACATACTAACTCCACACAAGCAGGTTTAGCATTGGTTGAATACAGGTGCACCATCGATGTGCAGTACGCTTTAGTACACATCGCCACCATGCACCCACGTGGGCAATGGGGTGAAGTGTCTTGCCCAAGGACAGAGTGAGGACCGCTCGACTTGCAGCCTGCACCTCTGCCAACTCAGCCACTGCGCCCCCATTTAACCCTTTACCCAACGGAGACGATAGCAAAATTTATTATTTCAAATATTATTTTTTTCAAATTTTCCAAACAATTTCAACAAAACCATATCATGAGACCCCCTCGTTGGAACTAATATTTTTTCAACTTCTCAATTTGCATATTACGCGGGCGGATGCGGCCGATTCGTTGGGTAAAGGTTTTTTTTAATTTTTATTGGTGTTTTAAGGTCACATATTTCTGCACAATGGCTAACCATGACCGTGACAGTTTTACGGGTGGAGGAAGCCGGAGTACCCGGAGAGAACCACCGAGCAACGGCGAGCAACTGTCAGCTCCCCAACATACCAACTCCACACAAGCAGGGTTAGCATTGGTTGAAAACAGGTGCACCATCGACGTACAGTACGCCTTAGTACACATCGTCACCGTGCCCCCACGTGGGCAATGGGGGTGAAGTGTCTTGCCCAAGGACACAACGCGGTTGCCGCAGGTGTTATTCGAACCGAGGACCTCTCGGCTTGCAGCCTGCACCTCTACCATCTGGGTAAAGGGTTAAAGGATTAAAATGGAATATTTAAAGCGAATATTTTAATCCTCTGAAAATCTTAATATGGGGGCACGGTGGCGCTGTGTACTAAAGCGTACTGCACTTCGATGGAGCACCTCTCTTCGAAAAAATCATTGAGAATAATGAAAACCATTTCCATTCTCACAGTGTTGTTCTAAACACACATAGATATAGATGGGACCTCGGTATTTTGACAATGCCAGTAAGTCTTCAGACAGGCTCTTGGGGGTCTTCAAGGCCTTTCAACGTCTACATTCCAACATTACTGAACCTTTTTACTTGCAATATATTTTCCAGAGGTACCATGCATGCCCTTCATCAATGCCTTGCTAATATGGACATTTGCCATCATCTACAAATATGGCAGATCCGGAGTTGGTGGAGCCAATATTTATAAAGTAGTTTGTGCTCATACTTCAGGTTTAGTATGACCTATAGTAATGGTACCTACACCAAATGAGTTGAAACTTGCTGGAGGTTCAAAATGTGGTCCACCTCTATGCGGTCAAGATAGGTCACTAAATGCATACTTTTTCTTCCTATTGGGAATTTCATTTTATACCAATTAATGCAGTTCTGAAGATTATACATGTATCTCACCATTCAAATAAATGGTAGCGGCAGTAATGTCCATTTCTGATTCCTTGATCGAACCCTATATATGGTGTGTACATATATGCCTTTTCGGGTTTCTTAGAAAAATTGTTCTGATTCCTGTATGAATATTTTCTCCATGAAAGAATTTCACAAAAAGCAGTGGGGAGAAAGCTGTGACTGTCACATACAATAACATGATCTATTTATTTAATCTCATTGTACAGAATTACTTCCCAAACCAAGTTAATATAAAAACAAACAACTTGATAATGAAGAATTCCAGTGTACATGTAATTGTAAAACTACACTGGAGATTTGTTGTTTAAACCTGTCACAATACTGTCAGGATGCCGGTAAAAGATGCAATACTGACATAGTTGAATGTTCTGTCAACTGTGTTAGTGCTATGACTGTTTAAAATTTATTTATTAGAGAAGTTCTAGTTTTATGTATGCCTTGTTTAGGTCACTAGATGCTATTTTAAGAGCAGGCTTTCAAATGAGCTCTTGGGGTTTTTTAAGGTTTTTATGACAATATCTCCGACATAGAGTCTATGCACCCTTTGTCAGCGCGACAACTCAAATACGGACCGTCCTATCTCTATGCATTTTGGCATGCTGGTTAACAATAACCAGTTTGCACTCATCTATGTTTTTTTTTCACCCGTTCCATCTGAATGTCAGATGACAGATCTGAAGTTGGTGGAGCTATTATTTCAAAGTGGGTTGCGCTCATTCTTCAATGTAGATGTGGACATGGGACTACACCGACTGAGTTAAACATTGCTGGAGATTCAATATATGGTCCACCAGAATGAGGCCATCAAGTGCATATTATTCAGAAAGACTGGGAAATGCATTTACACCTTAATGTATTTCTAAAGTATTTTACACCAGAAGATAAGCCTCCATAAATTCTCTTTCTGTAGAGTTTATTCCTGATACTTTAACCCTTTTCACACAGACTTGAATTTACTGGATGCAGTAAATTCTGTTTCTCTAGTTTGAGTACGCTTTCCTTTATCATTTTACCACAATAAGTGCAGAATATCGAATCACACAAATGGACGCCCTTCTCCAATGGTGAGCTGATGCATACACCACAATATTGGCTTTTGACTGCTCCACAGATAAATAGCTTATTTTTGGTATGGCCAGGTTTAAACAGCAATACTACATCACTGGTGGAGAAGGCTCTTTATATATTTCTATACTACTCAAAGTTTGCTAAGCACCAAATATTTGATACATCATCGGCGGGGGGGGGGGGGGGGGGGGCACCAAAAATTTGCAAGACGTGACGTGGGGGTGGGTGGGTCTCTTGAGTGCGCCAAAAATATGCATTTCCAACTTGTGCAATTTTTTGAATTTTTTAAAAATATATCAATATATCAGCTAATATATACCATCATTTGTGTTTCAAACCTTAAAGATGATGTTGTACATCACACTCTTAACATAAATACGACATCAGGAGACTTCAAATGTGAGAATATTGGGCTTAATCTGGGAAAATGTCACACGTTAGTAGGGGGTGGGTGTCTTGTTCGAAATGTAGAAAATGTGCAGACAATATTTTGGGAAAATTCTCTCTGATGCACTAAATTCAACCCACGTTATTTATTAGTCTGTGTGAAACACACAGACTACTGTTTTTGCACGGTTTCTTTTTCTTTCTTTTTTTTTTCTTTTTTTTTCTTTTTTTTCTTCTTCTTCTTCTTCTTCTTCTTCTTCTTCTCCTGTCTTCTGTCTCATCACTTTTTTGTCCGCAAGATAACTCGAAAACGAATTTCCCTATCTCGTTGATTTTTGGCATGCTGATAGACAGCCACAAGTTCTCACCCATCTATGTTTTTCAGATTCCTGGGGTGTCAGGGGTGTCTGTAGGGGTGTTTTGAAAGTGGGTCACGCCCATATCTCAGGCGTGGTATGACATATGGACCTGGGACCAACACCAAATGAGTCGACACTCGATGGAGATTCAAAATATGGGTCAAGGTCATGGAGGTCACATAGGGGTCATTAAGTGCATTTTTCATAATTGCTGGAAATCACATTTTTTGAACCCCTAAAGCATTCCTGGCATACACACATGCATTTTGACGTAAAAAAGTGGGCGTGGCCAAAATTTTTGAAAGTGGGTCATGCTCATATCTAAGCATGGTATGACGTATGGACCTGGGACCAACACCAAATGAGTCGACACTCGATGGAGATTCAAAATATGGGTCAAGGTCACCGAGGTCACCCAGGGGTCAATGAGTGCATTTTTCATAATTGCTGGAAATCACATTTTTTGACCTCCAAATGCTTCCCCAAAATTCAGACGTGCATTTTTTCATGAAAAAAGTGGGCGTGGCCAACATTTTTTAAACTGGGTCACGCTCATATCTCAAGCATGGTGTGACCTGGAGCCAACACTAAATGAGTCGACTCTCAATGGAGGTTCAAAAATATGGGTCAAGGTCACGGAGGTCACCTGGGGTCATTGAGTGCATTTTTCAGAATTGCTGGAAATCACATTTTTGACCCCCTGAAGCATTATTGGCATACACACATGCATTTTGACATAAAAATGTGGGCGTGGCCAAAATTTTTGAAAGTGGGCCACGCTCATATCTCAAGGATGGTATGACACACAGACATGGGGACCAACACCAAATGAATCAACACTCCATAGAGGTTCACAATATGAACAAGGTCACTGAGGTCGCCCAGGGATAACTGAATGCATTTTTTAGTATTGCTGGGAATCACATTTTTTGACACCTAATGCATTCTCTTGACAAACCTTTTGAATGCTGCGCACATATATTCCTTTTCTGGTTTCTTAGAAGAATTGTTCTAATTCCATTATGAATATCTGTAAATACTCTTCAAGAAAATCCATTCCAGATTTGTTTAAAAATATGTTACTCCCGAAAATAACCCTCCATAAATTCTCTTTCTATATAGTTTTTTCCCAATAGATATTTTAACTCTTTTCTTACAAGCTTAAATTTACTGGATGCAGTAAATTCTATTTCTCTAGTATTAACATTATTTTCTATTTCAATGATTTTTGTCTGATGGATTCTTTACTATTCTACTGAAATTTGGCACATATGTAGAGTTTCATTAAAAGTTTCTCATCTGGATCATGGCATTTCTGAAGTTTTTCTTTTTCTGCCAAAACCGTGCAAAATGTTGTCACAATGTTACGTTTTGTCACAATTCTCAAACAAGACCCAGGACGATTTGGCTGGAGCTGTCATTATATTTGTAGCATGACTTACTACCCATGACTACATAAGCTGTATTATCCACGTTGCTCCCTTTTGACCTCAAAATTCCGAGCACAGTGCAATTTTGGAAAAAACTGGGGAAATTCACATGCAATTTCTCAGCACTACGGCCACATTTTTTCAAAGCGTTTCCTATGAGAAGTTTGAGCATTCATCCAAGAATAATTTGGCTGTTATATATTCTATTCAAAGTCTTAACCTTAAACTCGTTTTCGAGCCTTGAATTCGAGTACCCTTAACTCGTTCATAAACATGGCTCCCTTTTAGTTCATTTTTCTTCCATTTACGAATGGTATATCGAAAAGTGATGCACATGTTCGTATTCACAATTACCTATCGAGCATATTTTCTGTTGTACGTTTGGTTGTAAAGTTTAACCATATGGCCATTTTATTTGCATAAAGATAGATGCTGTCCAAAAAACTCGCGCTTTTTCAGAATTTGGTACGATTAAGTGACAATTTACTCCATTCCTAATTGATTGAGTGCTGAATGTTTTCAATAGCTGCATGCAGCAGTCATAGTATGAAAACTTTTGTTCTATATGTGAGTATTAAAAGTTTAACCCTTAGCAGATTTGAGACTCCCATATGGGCAGTGTTGAATTCCTAAAAGAAATAGTGGGGGGACGGTGGTCGTCACACCAGACGCCGAAGGCGTCTGCCGCACGTGCCAAAGGCACGTGCGTTTAGAGGGGGGGGGGGGGGTCTGGGGGGGTTCTCCCCCAGAAAAAAATTGGATTTTTAGACGTTCTGAGGCGTCTTCTGGTGGGATTTGGATCTCAAAATACTGGAAAAAATCTTGACAAAAATGTTGCTTTTTCATTTGTGAAACCCAATACATTCGTGAATGGGGGTAGATTATGTCGGATTCTGGTTCTCTGATTTCGATCCTCGACTATCCACTTGTGTATCAATGTTAATTGACGTGAATAGTATAGACGTTTCTCCCACATCAATCAACAATTTATCATTTAATTCGCTTCTCACGTCTTGATTGGAGCATTAATTCTTTAACCCCTAGAACTTAGAACTGATCACTGCGGGACGCCTTGTGAATTGATACACCATTCTAAAATTAAGGTGTTAAAGTATCTCCATAGCTGTGATGGGTGTGCTTTTCTATCTTGATCACAAGATTGTACATTTCTTCCCCTTGTTGTTCATGAATATGAATTTTTTCAGTGCACCCACTGGGGAATGCCTGCAACTTGCAAGCATTCCCCAGTACACTGGGAAAATCCTTATTTATAAACAATGCACATTCAGCAGTGTTGGGTCATCTCTGAAATCTAATTACATGAAAAACCAGTTCCTGAATATTTAGTCTGGCTTGTAAATTTTTGTTTTTAAATATGAAATTGTTTCAATGTACTGGAGAATGCCTGCAGGCATTTTCCAGTATACTGAAACAATTTCATATTTATGAACAATGCGCATTTAACAGCGTCGGCCGTCGGGCCATTTTAAAATAAGCTTGTGAATTGACTTGTAAAACGTGAACACTAGGTCGGTCACGGATGACACCAAATAACGACTTAACAAAACATTCATTGAATTTATTGATATATATATTTATTGAATAAATATATATATCAATAAATTCAATGAATGTTAATTTTATTGATATGCTGATAGATGTGAAGGAAACACCTGTATGCACGAACCATGATACAGGCCTAAAATTTACAGGAATTTCAACAATGAACGTTTCTTCGAGTCATCACAAGTTTCCGGGTCTTCAGCTTTGCGTTTTTTAACACGGGTGTCATCGGCAGAGTGGTGTTTCCTCAACCACGTTATAGCATACTTTTGTGGACTCCATTCTTCCAAGGCTGGTGCATTTAGCTTTATAAAGATTAAGTCGGACACATTCTCGATGAGCAAGCGATTTCTTAAAACTGTACAAGTCAAGTTCATCTGGCTGAATCCTCGCTCACATTCAGCGGATGATATCGGAATCACTAAGACGCATTTCAGCAAAGGCGTCAAACCATCGGGTACGCGTCGGCCATTATTTTCAACAAATGTTTGGTAAGCTTCAACAATAGGGTAAGTGGATAGGCGAAAACGTTCACGCAATGATCTAACCTCATCGACACCGAATCCGTCTTCAATGTCAATTGGCCTGGTATGGGTACTGTCTGAATAATTGTGATTTTCGTAATATCTGAAAATTCTGTTGACATTCAGATTTACAGTTCAAGTCCAAGAAGATTTTCCTTGATAAGGTAGCTGTAAAGTTCAACCCAATCCCTGTTTCGGATGTATAAAGATAGGTGCCGTCGAAAATAACTCCATTTTTCAGAATTTGGTAAGTTTAAGTCGCAATTTACTCCATCCCTAATTGATTGAGTGCTGAATGTTGTCTATGGGTGCATGCGGCTAGCAAAGTATGACAACTTTTGTTTTACATGTTATCATTAAAAGTTTGATCCTTGGCAGATTTGAGAGTTCCCAAGTGCGTCCTGTTGAAATAATTGTTATTTTCGTAAAATCAGTACCTGAATATTGGTAAGCATGCAGTGATCTTTCGGTCCTATATAAAGGTGCAAATAGTTAAAGTTGAACAGTTCATCAGACAGAAATAATGCCAAACTCTGCCGTTGACGGGTAAATAATGAATGGAAATTTCAATGCATTGAAAATAAAGTGGCAACGAACCGTCCCCATGGTTTCCACGCGAGGCGTGGTGTTTTCCACGCGGTCAGAACACTCGATTTTATGCCCAAATGTCGGCCAGGCTACGTAGAACAAGTTCTGAAAATTGCAAGTCGCTGCCTTCAACGGTCTGGACACAGTGAGCGTATGTCCGATAGTGCTATTTTAATGTCTTTTGTGCAAATTCTCATTAATCTTTTCCCGCCAAAACCAACTCACCGCTGTTTCTTTTCACTTTTAACTTCCGACGATTCTCAAAGGCTTCAATGTTGCGATGGGATCCCTGGGTGCTGTTCTTAAAGAAACTACTTTGATTTACAGCCATCTCTCCGTCAGTCACACTCTATTGTAACTTTTAAGTGGACCTACCCCAGAGAGGGGGGCACCACGAGAGACTGTGCCCATTCCCGCCCTCTTCATTCGCTCCGACTTGAAAAAGACCAAATTCAGAAAATTACCTCCTCTCTTCAAAAACGCTAAATGTCAGCGAGTTCTCCGCGGATTTCCACGAAATTTTCACTCAGCATTCACGAATAGATGCTCCATCGGATGCCCGGAAAGGCGACACGAATTGCGCATTTCCTCAAGTCCAATTCGAAAAGAGCGTATGCGCATGCGCGTGAGGCTCCCATGGGCTATGCGCTCGGTTGTTGGATTTTTCAGGCACAGGTCGAGTTGGGCAGATCTTCTAGAACGAACGTTGAAAATTTCGAGTCGCTACTCCAAAAACTCTCTCCACAATCTACTGTATATGTAATGGAGTGTAAACTTTTTATGTCCTGCCGGCAGTACCAACCACCCTTCTAATTTTATATCTTGTTATTATTAATAAACGTTTAACCCTTGGCAGATTTGAGACTTCCCTTATGGGTACATCCACGGGGTTTTCACCCGGTCACAGGACTCAAAAAAGATACTAAACTGTCGAGCGGGGATAGAACACATTCTCAGAATTTCAAGTGGCTGCCTTGGACGGTCTGGTTACAATTGACGTGTGTCCTTGTTATGCCCACAACGAATAGTCAGGGGCCATATTGTTTTACCTCTGTCTTTCCCTCTATCTTTCTGCATATAGGGTATATTGTTTGTCCGTCTAACCTCTCTTATTAGCTCATCTTGACAAAGTCAAGCTGAGCTAATTTCATCCCTCTCTGTCCGTCGTTTTTGGTCTTCTCCTCCAAAGCCACTGGGCCAATTCAAGGGAAAGTTTGTGTGAGTGATGATTCCAAAGGGCCATGGCATTTTTGTTCAACTCAACATGCCCACACCCATAGGAAGGGTGTGGGAAAAATGCTCCAAAATTTTTTTTAAATCTTCTCAAGAACCAGTGTGTACAATGACTTGACATTTGCTATGGAACTTCCTTTTGGGGAGTAGAATCAACTTTTTTCAAACGAAGTTCGTGAAGCAATATTTGGCTTTGTAATGGGAGGGATAAGATTTTTGACCCCGCCCAAAATTTCTATTTTCTTAACCGGTGGTCTGGTATGACCCAAATTTGGTATGTGGTATTATTGGGTCATAAGTACTTGACCCATGCAGGAAAAAAATTCCCGCATCCCCATGGGAACCCTGGGAGCTAAAATTAGAAATATTTTCAAATGTCCATATTTCCCAAACCACACGGAACAGAGAGCTGTTATTTGGTATGAAGTATCCTTATGACCAGTAGAATTGAACGGTTAAAAAATTGCCATCGGTTATGTTAGGGTGTTCTGTAATGGGCATCGAAAAAAGTGCTGAGTCAGCATATTTGCAAAAATTAAAAAAAATCTTTTTCTCCAGAACCAATCATCAGAACCTTTTGCTATTTGGTATACCACATTCATAGGGGGAGGAGGGGGGGATCAGATGCAAGTTTGTTGAAATAAAAAACGCTCATTGGTTCATATTTGGGCTCACTATAGGAGCCCGAATTTTTAACATAGGGTTATATGGGGAATATGCTTTCATATTTGGTATACAACATCTCTAGGGGAAGGGGGGGGGGGGTCCGATTCAAGTTTGTTCAAATCGGATCCATAGGTTAATATTTGGGCTCGCTATGGTAGCCCAAATTTTAACTTGATGCAATATGAAGAAATTTCTTTAAAATTTCTCTTCTTCAGATCCAACAGTAAGAATGCTTTCATATTTGATACACAACATCTCTAGGGATGTCAGATTCAACTGTGTTCAAATCGAGAGCTTAGGTTAATATTTGAGCTCCCAATGGAGCCGGAATTGGCCATTTTGCTGAAGAATTAAAAATTTTGTATTCAGTACCCTCTAGAGGTGTGTAACTAAGATTAATCCACAAATGTTGTATCAAGGGGCTTCATTGGGGAGCTCAACATTTTACTTTATGATCAACTGAAGAAAAGGCATGATACCCGTATTATTTTTGTCACTCCTGAGGGACTCAAGAATTGAGAGTGTAGCCTATGCAGATGTTTTGTTTAATGTGCTCATTCTTGGACTATGATTAAATTGTGTTCTGTTCAAGATGAGCGCTTCAGGCCCCGTGAGGCCTCTTGTAATTTTCAATGTATTACTTTTTTATTTCACAGGATGTTTTCTACATTTTCCAGATGTGTGCGTATTGTCAGAATTTTGACTTGCTTCAATATTTTACAAAACTACTGGTTGTTAAACTTAGTCCATTTTAACTCAAGTTTGGTGAAGCCAAATTCGAGGTATTGTCATGGCCCGTCGTCTGTCTGTCCGTCTGTCGTGTTGTACACATGGCTTGGGCTAGAGGTTGTATTTATGAAACAAAACTTCTTGGGTACCTTTGTTGTCACTGTGAAACGAGAACAAGTGTTTTGGAGCCCGGTCCGGAATTCAAGATGGCCACTGGCAGCCATTCTGTACAAAATTAGGTGCAATCAGATTTTTTTGGCGCAGAACTTCCATATGAAAGCTCTGATTTGAATAATTTGTGTATGAATGTTTATTACCATGGAATACATCATATATAACACTTTTTTTTCTCGTGTGTAAATTATGCAAATTAGACTAACTTTTGATTTAATTAGTGTTATTTTCAGCACTGTAGGTGCAAATACCAATACGGTTCGGGCAAGAGGCCGTATTTATGAACCGATCGTTACGAAACTTCTTTGGTACCTTCGTTATCACCGTGGGACGAGAACGAGTGTTTTGGGGTCCGTTCTGAAATTCAAGATGGCCACTGGAAGCCATTTTGTACAAAATTAGGTGCAATCAGATTTTTGCGCCAAACTTCCATATGAAAGCGCTGATTTGAATAATTTTTTGTGTGAATGTTTAGTACCGTGGGATACATCACATATAATACGGTTCTTTTTCCTCGTACATTAATTATACCAATTAGACTAACTTTGAACTATTTAATGTTACTTTCAGCACAGTAACTGCAAATGCCAATATGGCTCGGGCAAGAGGCTGTATTTATGAACTGATCTTTACGAAACTTCATGGGTACCTTTGTTATCACCGTGGGACGAGAACGAGTGGTTTTGGGTGCAGTCCGAAATTCAAGATGGCCACCAGCAGCCATTTTGTACTTTAGTTAGTGCATCAGTTTTTTGTACAGAACTTATGTATGAAAGTTCTGATTTGAATAAATTTTTGTATGAATATTTAGTGCCATGGGATACATCACAAAAAGTACGGGTTTGTTTTTCTCGAGCAGAAATTATGCAAATTAGATGAACTTTTGATTTATTCAGTGCTACTAATACACAGTAAGTGCATGTGTCAATACGACTCGGACTGGAGGCTAAATTTATGAACCGATCTTCACAAAACTTCTTGGGTACCTTTGTTATCACCTTGGGACGATAACAAGTGAGCGGTTCAAAATTCAAGATGGCTGCCAGTGGCCATTTTGTACCGAAATTAGGTCCAATCAGTTTTTTTTGTACACAACTTCTATACGGCACAGGCTGGAGGCTGTATTTATGAACCGATCTTTACGAAACTTCTTGTGTACCTTTTGTTATCACCGTGGTATGAGAACGAGTGTTTTGGGGTGCGGTCCAAAATTCAATATAGCCGCCAGCAGCCATTTTGTACCAAAGTTAGTGCAATCAGTTTTTTGTACAGAACTTCTGTATGAAAGTTCTGATTTGAATAAATTTTTGTAAAAATGTTTAGTAACATAGAATACATCACATATAATACATTTTTTTCTCGTGTAGAAATTATGCAAATTAGATGAACTTTGATTTGTTCAGTGTTACTTATACACAGTAAGCGCATATGTTAATACGGCTCGGGCTAGAGTCTGTATTTATGAACCGATCTTCACAAAACTTTTTGGGGTACCTTTGTTATCACCTTGTGACTGGAATGAGTGTATTTGGGTGCCTTTGTTATCACTGTGCTACGAGAACAAATATTTTCGGGTTCAGTCAGACCCACTCTGGGACTCAAAGATTTCTTTTTATGTCCCCCCCCCCCGCCCCTCGACTAAAGTCGGGTGGCATATAGTGATTGAAGTGTGCTTGTGTCCGTCCGTGTATGTGTCCATGTGTGTGTGTGTGCCCGAGCCAATAACTCGAAGACTGTTTGGGCCACAGTCATCAAACTTCACACAATTATAAAGGACCATGGGAGGATGTGCCACACACCATGGCCGGTGTTTCTTTAGTTATAAAGTAGCTTTTGCTCATGCTTCACTTCAGGCTTGGTGTGACCTATAGAAATACTACCTACATCAAATGAGTTGAAACTTGCTGGAGGTTCAAAATGTGGTCCACCTCTATGCGGTCAAGAGAGGTCATTAAATGCATATTTTTTGCGACCTATTAGGAAAGTCACTTTATACCAATTAATGCAATTCTCAAGATTATACGTGTATCTCGTCATTCAAATGGCAGCGGCAGCAATTTCTGATTCCTTGATCGAATCCTATAAATGGTGTGCACATATATGCCTTTTCGGGTTTCTTAGAAAAATTGTTCTGATTCCTGTATGAATATTTTCTCCATGAAAGAATTTCACAAAAAGCAGATAAGGAGTAAGCTATGACTGTCACATACAATAACCTGATCTGTTTATTTAATCTCATTGTACAGAATTAATTCCCAAACCAAGTTAATATAAAAACAAACAACTTGATCATGAATAATTCCAGTGTACATGAAATTGTAAAACTACACTGAAGATTTGCTATTGAAACCTATCACAATACTGTCAGGATGCCGGTAAAAGATGCAATACTGACATAGTTGACTGTACTGTTAACTGTATTAGTGCTACGACTGTTTGAAATTAATTTATTAGAGAAGTTCTAGTTTTAGGAATTCCTTGTTTAGGTCACTAGATGCCCTTTTAAGAGTAGGCCTTCAAATGAGCTCTTGGGGGTTTTAAGTTTTTACGACAATATCTCCGATATAGAGTCTATGCACCCTCTGTCAGCGCGACAACTCAAATACGGATCGTCCTATCTCTATGCATTTTGGCATGCTGGTTAACAATACCCAGTTTGCACTCATCTATGTTTTTTACACCCGTTCGATCTGAATGACAGATCTGAAGATGGTGGAGCCATTATTTCAAAGTGGGTTGCGCTCATTCTTCATTGTAGATGTAGACATGGAACTACACCGACTGAGTTAAAAATTGCTGGAGATTCAATATATGGTTCACCTGAATGGGGTCATCAAGTGCATATTATTAAGAATGACTGAGAAATGCATTTACACCTTAATGTATTTCTAAAGTTTATGAATGTATTTCATCACTCAAATTAGTGGGCAGAGCCAAAATTTTTCATTTCTGATTCGTGTATCGAACCCTTTGAATGCTGGTCACATATATGCCTTTTCTGGTTTCTTATAAAATTGTTCTGATTCCTGTATGAATATCTGTAAATACTGTTAAGGAAAACCCATTTCTGATTTGTTAAAACATATTTTACTCCAGAAAATAAGCCTCCATAAATTCTCTTTCTGTAGAATTTATTCCTGATACTTTAACCCTTTTCACACAGACTTGAATTTACTGGATGCAGTAAATTCTGTTTCTCTAGTTTATTAATAGAACTTGTATGGATAGAAGAGGAAAGTAGCAAACACCTGAGAATACTGACAGAACAATTCAAATTAAAATTTGTTCCCGTATATGTACACCTGCTCTGGCCAAGCCAGATAATGGACAGCCTGTCATTTGTAGATTGAGGCCCACAGCAGCCCACAGAGGTTTAAATTGGTGGTACCAGTTAAAGAACATCATGAACCCCCCTTAAAGACAGCTGTTCCTACTAAGTTTATAAGTTTATTTTGGATTTTAATGGGAGAGTGGGGGTGGGTGTCTATTGTGAAATTTGCTTGTGACATATTTGCGATATTTTTGGTGGATATGGTTGAGGAATGTATTGAGATGGTCCCCAGTGTTTTCATAACCTCTCTTTGTCAGGCAAACTTTTTCGTGATAGTCAAGGAAAGCATGCACCCCTTAATTTTCATGATGTTTTCGTGTGCTGTCTACATGTAAATGACATGTGTAGTGCATACAATCTTCATTTCAACACAAACCCTTGTGATTTAATGACAGAATATGGCAAATGCAAATGTAAGAAGACATTTGTCTGAAGCAGAAATGTGGCGGGCTGTAGGGATGGTGGAGCAAGGGGCTACCCATCGTCAGGTTGGTGAAGCCCTTGGTGTGCACCATACGGTGATCGGAGCCTGGGCAAGATTTCAGCAGTATGGCACACCAGTAAGACAGCATGGTGGTGGCAGAGACAGGGCAACATCTGCAGCTGAAGACCGGTTTTTGATCATTCTGGCCTGTAGGAACCGCTTTGCCACAGCAACCCAGCTTCACAGTGACCTTCAGAATGCATCCGGGGTAAATGTTTCGACGCAGACTATCCGGGCAAGGTTGCACGAATGTGGTCTCCGATCGAGAAGACCATGTGTTCGCATTCCGCTGTCCCAGAACCACCGCCAGGCACCATATGAAAGGACCATGGACCAAGTTGGATGGGCCAGAGAAGATTGGCGACCTATCTTTTTTACACAGATAGGCGTTCTAGGGTATGGAGAAGTGCAGGAGAGCGATTCCTTGCAGCCAACATTGCTGAGCATGACCCCTATGATGGAGGGCCAATGATGGTCAGGGGCGACGTCAGTAGGGATGGACGTACAGACCTCTGTATCCTTGAACGTGGTACATTTGTTGTGAAGTGAGCCCACAGGGGTTAATCAAGCTCGCAAGTTCGGATAAAGAACTCGAGTCCATGAAAGTGTTATGAGGATTTATTTGGTAACATGGATTCAAGTTTTATTAACAGTAATAACATAAATTGAACATGACAATAAAATACATGGAATTGTATTAAACTGGCGACCAGAGTACAGGCGTTCTTTATGGGTACACGCCAGATGTTCTGTTGACAATATTAGGCATGCCTTTGCAGGCCAATATTGTCAACAAGCAAGTAAAATTGTAGGATTTGTTGATGGATGGAACAATAACATTCAGCAGTATTCCTGGGATGTTGGTGTTCGAACTGTCCAACAAATCATAACATGTACCTGGTGAGGCTCCCCGGATATCTGAGATGCTGAGTTGCAAAATTGCACAAGTCACCAGATCATTCTGTTGGTTAACTGACGCACGGCAGGATACTATTTTATAGCAGATATTCCATGGACTGCATACAGAGTAACCGACAGTTTGCATGACAGTAATAGAGTCCACAAAATGGCGACCGCCACGTCAAGGGACTTTCCCTAAATTCTCCAAAACTCAGGGAGAATTTGCTGACGGTCGTCACGTACCCCAGGTATTGCATCAGAAATTTGGTGTACACTATGATAAGCACCAATTTCTGACTGCTTACAAAAGTTAAAGTTGTCTCTGGGCTCCTGACGAACACTAAACGGTCCACAAGGAGAAACCTGGATGCCGCCACTGCTATTGAAGGAATGAACTTTGTTGTTTGATACAATTTACATTTTTATGCCAGATACAACGACAGGTTAGTCGCGAATTTGTTAATAAAATAAATGATTGGTTTATTAAAATAGTAGATAATTTGAAACTGGTCTTCGTTCTGATGTACACGACAAGTTCGTGAACTTACCTACTGAACTGAACCTAAAATCTGGAGCCTGTGTCTGATATCGTCTGGTAAGGAATCACAAAACGCCACGGGCTGGTGGAATCTCACAGAACTGCCAGTAAACACAACGCTTGGGGTCAGAATTTACGACCACAGATCGATAGACTTTTTACTTAATTTCGCAACACATTGATTGCACAGCGGTATATTGATGAGATCCTGGATGCCCACGTCAGATTGTATGCAGGTGCAGTGGGTGATAGATTCATTCTGATGGATGATAACGCTCGTCCTCATGTTGCACATGCTGTCGGGGAGTACCGACAGAGGGAGGTGATTGAGCGTATGGACTGGCCAACAAGATCCCCTGACCTCAATCCAATCGAACATGTCTGGAATGAGTTGCAGCTTGCAATTTCATCCCGTCCAGTCCAGCCAAAAAGTATCCAGGAGCTGGGTGCCATACTGGCCCAAAAATGGAACAACATTCCATAAAGGACCACCAGGAACCTGATTGGGAGCATGAGAAGGTGTTGTCAAACTGTAATTAATAGTAATGGGTCTCATACTCGATATTGAACCCATACCGGTTCGCTCCGTCAACTTTTTGGCAAATTGAAAAATTTCCTCTTTGCCAATAATATTTATTTTCCATGGTTATCGTATTCAAAAGCTAAAAAATAATGTCAAACACAACTAAAATCTTAATTTCTGTACTTAAATCATTAAAGATATAATTAAATAAAAAATATATAACTTTTCATTACACAATATTTCAACTAAAACGTAAAACAGGTAGTTGGATATACTTGGTGCTTAGCAAACTTTGAGTAGTATATTTATTTTTTTTCCGAAAGTCTCGATTGATTACTTCTTGATCAGCACCAAACATTTTTACTAATCACTGGCAGAATTTTATGGGGGGGGGGGGGGGGGGGGGGGGGGGTCTTCGGATCATGTTTCTCGACACCGAAAACATATAGCTTAATGTGCCGTATTTGTTATTTGGAACTATAGCTTGTTACAGTAAGGAGTGACAGCCCATATTTCTTTAGGACTGAAATGGAAAGATAATTACATTTGATCGACGATGTGGGGGGGGGGGGGGGGGGGGTTGAAGGTGTATCTGTTCACCTACGGTTACTTTTATGGAAGATGTAAACCAAATAGTGTGAACGAATCTTTTTAAATGCGAACTTCTCACAGGCCATATCTTTCTCAGGATCTAGCAGGATCTCATGTTTTCTTTCAACTGGAACTCCTGTCAAAGCGAACATATTGGAGTACTTTGGATAAGTGACGCGGGGAGGGTTAAACTTTTCTCTAATTGTACATCAATCACAAAGGGCATAAACAGAGCATACAACTTTTTTATGAATGAAAGGAGGATATTTTACGATCATAGCTTTGACTTGCGTCAATGATTTGGAACATCAGGTCCAGGCGGGCCTACAAGTCAAACTTCTGCTGTGTGTCGCGGTATTTTCGATTTAAAGTGAAATTACAAATTATAAAAGGATACTTTCTGAACATTCTCATCCTCAACACAAGTATGAGGTGGAAAAATAACGCTCTAAAAATCTTAGACCATTTGCATTAAATGTTGATGAGATCTGGAGAGGTAGCGTGTCGAGACCACGAATCTGTGGTCGAACTTCGAAATTGAATTCCACAAACAACCGAGCAGGCCTACAAAACTGTAGTTGCTCTGTCAAAGTTTCGGGTAACCGGACCCGATTCATACGTGCTGTACTGCGGTTGTGTAAGATAGTCCTTTACCTTTTCGGGAGACCAAAACTCTCAACTGGTTAAAATAGTGAGTGAGAGGCTATGGAAAAGTCAGTCATTGATACTGGGGACTCGGGGGACTGCGTGCTTTCTGATACCTGTACATTTTCAGATTTACAATTATTCATTGGTTTTTAAAGCTTCTTTCAGTCTGTAGCTATATCATGGTCACCACACAAGTGCAATGTCAAGATTTTCAAACCATTCTTACCTTTCATGCTCACTTTAGAGCACACAATCCAGACTATAATTAACGAGTCATAATTCAACAATGAAACATAACTCGTTTACAAACGTAAACAAGCACTGCTCAAATTCTCGGTGTTTAATTTTTAATTTATTATGTATGATGAAAAGAGAATCCAATGACCGATTTCATGATATGTATACAAAAGATTTCTTATGCAAGATTCTAACTCTGCAGCTTGATGTTTGCATCAACATTTTCTTGTTTCTGGACCATGCTCCATTGTTCCTATCCGACTAGACAACCAGCGTGTGTGTATCGGCGCCACTGATTGGTTAGCAGAATGTGCTGATTAGCAGGATGCTGAATTAATATAGCATGATGCCGAAATAATTAAGCATCATGCTGAATTACGAGAGGATCATGCATTTCAATTCAGCATGATCCTTAATTATTTAAGCACCATGCTGTATTATTTTTCAACTCTTTTTGAATGATATATTGTTTGCTATGATTTCATGAATGCTGGATAAATAATTAAGCGTGATTCCTAAATAATTAAGCATGATGCTTAATTTACTAAGCATCATGCTGTATTATTCAGACAACATGCTATATTATTTTAGCATCATGCTATATTATTTAGCATCATGCCTAATTATTTAAGCGTCATGCTTAATTCAAGGACTTGTGATTCCGTTCGAACGTCATACACACATTCAGAAAATAGTTCAAATAGAGATCACAAGATTCCAGTGTTAATTTTTGAAATCTCGAGAATATTTCTCTTCCTCTAGCGATTCCCTGCTTCTTCCACTGGTGGGAATAAAACTGCTTTTAATGATGTGAGCAACTCCAGACAACCTAGAAACTTTCTCGTGTCCTCTATTCCGAACCCACAGTTCTCTCTGGCTCATGCATCGAGGGTGACATAAACCACTCAAAGTGAATGCGAAATTTATTCTTATTAAACTGTCTAAAAATGACACTGGAATAGTCACAGCTTTAAAAGGAGCGTTGAAATGGGGAACGTTAGCTAATAAATGTGAATTTGAGCAACTCAGAAACATTGGCACCCCTAGTGCCAATTTTGGGACGAGCTCGGTGCCCAATTTTGGTAGCAATCTTCATGAATCTATTTGTGCCACCCAACAATGCAGTTTATTTGGCGAAAATCAGTTGATAAATGCGATTTTGAGCAACTCAGCACATTTGGGATGCTAGGGGGCCCAATTTTGGGAGAGTCAGGTACCTAATTTTGGTGGCAATGTTCATGAATCTATTTGTGCCACCCCACAATGCAGTTTATTTGGCGAAAATCGGTTGATAAATGCGATTTAGAGCAACTCAGCACTTTTGGGCTACTAGGATGCCCAATTTTGGGAGGGTGAGGTACCTAATTTTGGTGGCAATCTTCATGAATCTATTTGTGCCACCCCACGATGCAGTTTATTTGACGAAAATCGGTTGATAAATACGATTTAGAGCAACTCAGCACTTTTGGGCTTCTAGGGTGCCCAATTTTGGGAGGGTGAGGTACCTAATTTTGTGGCAATCCTCATGAATCCATTTGTGCCACCCCACATTGCAGTTTATTGGAGAAAATCGGTTGATAAATGCGATTTTGAGCAACTCAGCACTTTTGGGCTCCTAGGGTGCCCAATTTTGGGAGGGTGAGGAGCCTAATTTTGGTGGCAATCTTCATGAATCTATTTGTGCCACCCCACAATGCAGTTTATTTGGCGAAAATCGGTTGATAAATGCGATTTTGAGCAACTCAGCACTTTTGGGCTCCTAGGGTGCCCAATTTTGGGAGGTTGAGGTACCTAATTTTGGTGGCAATCTTCATGAATCTATTTGTGCCACCCCACAATGTAGCTTATTTAGCTAAAGTCGGTTGATAAATGCGATTTCGAGCAACTCAGAACTTTTGGGCTCCTAGGGTGCCCAATTTTTGGAGGGTGAGGAGCCTAATTTTGGTGGCAATCTTCATGAATCTATTTGTGCCACCCCACAATGCAGTTTATTTGGCGAAAATCGGTAGATAAATGCGATTTTGAGCAACTCAGCACTTTTGGGTTCCTAGGCTGCCCAATTTTGAGAGGGTGAGGTACCTAATTTTGGTGGCAATCTTCATGAATCTATTTGTGCCACCCCACAATGCAGTTTATTTGGCGAAAATCGGTTGATAAATGCGATTTTCAGCAACTCAGCACATTTGGGCTCCTAGGGTGCCCAATTTTGGGAGGGTGAGTTACCTAATTTTGGTGGCAATCATCATGAATCTAGTTGTGCCACCCCACAATGCAGTTTATTTGGCGAAAATCGGTTGATAAATGCGATTTTGAGCAACTCAGCACTTTTGGGCTTCTAGGATGCCCAATTTTGGGAGGTTGTGGTACCTAATTTTGGTGGCAATCTTCATGAATCTATTTGTGCCACCCCACAATGCAGTTTATTTGGCGAAAATCGGTTGATAAATGCGATTTTGAGCAACTCAGCACTTTTGGGCTCCTAGGGTGCCCAATTTTGGGAGGGTGAGGAGCCTAATTTTGGTGACAATCTTCATCAATCTATTTGTGCCACCCCACAATGCAGTTTATTTGGCGAAAATCAGTTGATAAATGCGATTTTGAGCAACTCAGCACTTTTGGGCTCCTAGGGTGCCCAATTTTGGGAGGGTGAGGAGCCTAATTTTGGTGACAATCTTCATAAATCTATTTGTGCCACCCCACAATGCAGTTTATTTGGCAAAAATCATTTGATAAATGCGATTTTGAGCAACTCAGCACATTTGGGCTCCTAGGGTGCCCAATTTTGGGAGGTTGAGGTACCTAATTTTGGTGGCAATCTTCATGAATCTATTTGTGCCACTCCACAATGCAGTTTATTTGGCGAAAATCGGTTGATAAATGCCATTTTAAGCAACCCAGCATTTTTGGGCTCCTAGGGTGCCCAATTTTAGGAGGTTGAGATACCGAATTATGGTGGCAATCTTCATAAATCTATTTGTGCCACCCCACAATGCAGTTTATTTGGCGAAAATCGGTTGATAAATGCGATTTTGAGCAACTCAGCACCTTTGGGCTCCTAGGGTGCCCAATTTTGGGAGGGTGAGGAGCCTAATTTTGGTGGCAATCTTCATGAATCTATTTGTGCCACCCCACAATGCAGTTTATTTTGCGAAAATCGGTTGATAAATGCGATTTTGAGCAACTCAGCACATTTGGGCTCCTAGGGTGCCCAATTTTGGGAGGTTGAGGTACCTAATTTTGGTGGCAATCTTCATGAATCTATTTGTGCCACCCCACAATGCAGTTTATTTGGCGAAAATCGGTTGATAAATGCGATTTTAAGCAACTCAGCACTTTTGGGCTCCTAGGGTGCCCAATTTTGGGAGGTTGAGGTACCTAATTTTGGTGACAATCTTCATGAATCTATTTGTGCCACCCCACAATGCAGTTTATTCGGCGAAAATCGGTTGATAAATGCGATTTTGAGCAACACAGCACATTTGGGCTCCTAGGGTGCCTAATTTTGGGAGGTTGAGGTACCTAATTTTGGTGACAATCTTCATGAATCTATTTGTGCCACCCCACAATGCAGTTTATTTGGCGAAAATCGGTTGATAAATGCGATTTTGAGCAACTCAGCACATTTGGGCTCCTAGGATGCCCAATTTTGGGAGGGTGAGGTACCTAATTTTGGTGGCAATCATCATGAATCTATTTGTGCCACCCCACAATGCAGTTTATTTGGCGAAAATCGGTTGATAAATGCGATTTTGAGCAACTCAGCACTTTTGGGCTCCTAGGGTGTCCAATTTTGGGAGGGTGAGGAGCCTAATTTTGGTGACAATCTTCATCAATCTATTTGTGCCAACCCACAATGCAGTTTATTTGGCGAAAATCAGTTGATAAATGCGATTTTGAGCAACTCGGCACTTTTGGGCTCCTAGGGTGCCCAATTTTGGGAGGGTGAGGTACCTAATTTTGGAGGCAATCTTCATGAATCCATTTGTGCCACCCCCACATTGCAGTTTATTTGGCGAACATCGGTTGATAAATGCGATTTTGAGCAACTCAGCACTTTTGGGCTGCTAGGGTGCCCAATTTTGGGAGGGTGAGGAGCCTAATTTTGGTGTCAATCTTCATGAATCTATTTGTGCCAACCCACAATGCAGTTTATTTGGCGAAAATCAGTTGATAAATGCGATTTTGAGCAACTCGGCACTTTTGGGCTCCTAGGGTGCCCAATTTTGGGAGGGTGAGGTACCTAATTTTGGTGGCAATCTTCATGAATCTATTTGTGCCACCCCGCAATGCAGTTTATTTGGCGAAAATCGGTTGATAAATGCGATTTTGAGCAACTCAGCACTTTTGGGCTCCTAGGGTGCCCAATTTTGGGAGGTTGAGCTACCTAATTTTAGTGGCAATCTTCATGAATCTATTTGTGCCACTCCACAATGCAGTTTATTTGGCGGAAATCGGTTGATAAATGCGATTTTAAGCAACTCAGCACCTTTGGGCTCCTAGGGTGCCCAAATTTGGGAGGGTGAGGAGCCTAATTTTGGTGGCAATCTTCATGAATCTATTTGTGCCACCCCACAATGCAGTTTATTTGGCGAAAATCGGTTGATAAATGCTATTTTGAGCAACTCAGCACTTTTGGGCTCCTAGGGTGCCCAATTTTGGGAGGTTGAGGTACCTAATTTTGGTGGCAATCTTCATGAATCTATTTGTGCCACCCCACAATGCAGTTTATTTGGCGAAAATCGGTTGATAAATGCGATTTTGAGCAACTCAGCACTTTTGGGCTCCTAGGATGCCCAATTTTGGGAGGGTGAGGTACCTAATTTTGGTGGCAATCATCATGAATCTATTTGTGCCACCCCACAATGCAGTTTATTTCGCGAAAATCGGTTGATAAATGCGATTTTGAGCAACTCAGCACATTTGGGCTCCTAGGGTGCCCAATTTTGGGAAGTTGAGGTACCTAATTTTGGTGGCAATCTTCATGAATCTATATGTGCCACCCCAGAATGCAGTTTATTTGGCGAAAATCGGTTGATAAATGCGATTTTGAGCAACTCAGCACTTTTGGGCTCCTAGGGTGTCCAATTTTGGGAGGGTGAGGAGCCTAATTTTGGTGACAATCTTCATCAATCTATTTGTGCCACCCCACAATGCAGTTTATTTGGCGAAAATCAGTTGATAAATGCGATTTTGAGCAACTCGGCACTTTTGGGCTCCTAGGGTGCCCAATTTTGGGAGGGTGAGGTACCTAATTTTGGTGGCAATCTTCATGAATCCATTTGTGCCACCCCCACATTGCAGTTTATTTGGCGAACATCGGTTGATAAATGCGATTTTGAGCAACTCAGCACTTTTGGGCTCCTAGGGTGCCCAATTTTGAGAGGGTAAGGTGCCTAATTTTGGTGGCAATCTTCATGAATCTATTTGTGCCACCCCACAATGCAGTTTTATTTGGCGAAAATCGGTTCATAAATGCGATTTTGAGCAACTCAGCACTTTTGGGCTCCTAAGGTGCCCAATTTTGGGAGGTTGAGCTACCTAATTTTAGTGGCAATCTTCATGAATCTATTTGTGCCACTCCACAATGCTGTTTTATTTGGCAGAAATCGGTTGATAAATGCGATTTTAAGCAACTCAGCACCTTTGGGCTCCTAGGGTGCCCAATTTTGGGAGGGTGAGGAGCCTAATTTTGGTGGCAATCTTCATGAATCTATTTGTGCCACCCCACAATGCAGTTTATTTGGCGAAAATCGGTTGATAAATGCTATTTTTGAGCAACTCAGCACATTTAGGCTCCTAGGGTGCCCAATTTTTGGGAGGTTGAGGTACCTAATTTTGGTGGCAATCTTCATGAATCTATTTGTGCCACCCCACAATGCAGTTTATTTGGCGGAAATCGGTTGATAAATGCGATTTTAAGCAACTCAGCACATTTGGGCTCCTAGGGTGCCCAATTTTGGGAGGTTGAGGTACCTAATTTTGGTGGCAATCTTCATGAATCTAATTTGTGCTACCCCACAATGCAGTTTATTTGGCGAAAATCGGTTGATATATGCGATTTTGAGCAACTCAGCACTTTTGGGCTGCTAGGGTGCCCAATTTTGGGAGGGTGAGGAGCCTAATTTTGGTGTCAATCTTCATGAATCTATTTGTGCCACCCCACAATGCAGTTTATTTGGCGAAAATCGGTTGATAAATGCGATTTTGAGCAACTCAGCACTTTTGGGCTCCTAGGGTGCCAAATTTTGGGAGGGTGAGGTACCTAATTTTGGTGGCAATCTTCATGAATCTATATGTGCCACCCCACAATGCAGTTTATTTGGCGAAAATCGGTTGATAAATGCAATTTTGAGCAACTCAGCACTTTTGGGCTCCTAGGGTGCCCAATTTTGGGAGGGTGAGGAGCCAAATTTGGGTGGCAATCTTCATGAATCTATTTGTGCCACCCCACAATGCAGTTTATTTGGCGAAAATCGGTTGATAAATGCAATTTTGAGCAACTCAGCACATTTGGGCTCCTAGGTGCCCGATTTTGGGAGGGTGAGGGTACCTAATTGGGTGGCAATCTTCATGAATCTATTTGTGCCACCCCACAATGCAGTTTATTTGGCGAACATCGGTTGATAAATGCGATTTTGAGCAACTCTGCACTTTTGGGCTCCTAGGTGCCCGATTTTGGGAGGGGTGAGGTACCTAATTTTGGTGGCAATCTTCATAAATCTATTTGTGCCACCCCACAATGCAGTTTATTTGGCGAAAATCGGTTGATAAATGCGATTTTGAGCAACTCAGCACATTTGGGCTCCTAGGGTGCCCAATTTTGGGAGGGTGAGGAGACTAATTTTGGTGCCAATCTTCATGAATCTATTTGTGCCACCACACAATGCAGTTTATTTGGCGTAAATCAGTTGATAAATGCGATTTTGAGCAACTCAGCACTTTTGGGCTCCTAGGGTGCCAAATTTTGGGAGGATGAGGTACCTAATTTTGGTGGCAATCTTCATGAATCTATTTGTGCCACCCCACAATGCAGTTTATTTGGCGAAAATCGGTTGATAAATGCGATTTTTGAGCAACTCAGCACTTTTGGGCTCCTAGGGTGCCCAATTTTGGGAGGTTGAGGTACCTAATTTTGGTGGCAATCTTCATGAATGTATTTGTGCCACCCCACAATGCAGTTTATTTGGCAAAAATCGGTTGATAAATGCGATTTTGAGCAACTCGGCACTTTTGCGCTCCTAGGGTGCCCAATTTTGGGACGGTGAGGTACCTAATTTTGGTGGCAATCTTCATGAATCTATTTGTGCCACCCCACAATGCAGTTTATTTGGCGAAAATCGGTTGATAAATGCGATTTTGAGCAACTCAGCACTTTTGGGCTCCTAGGGGTGCCCAATTTTTGGGAGGTTGAGGTACCTAATTTTGGTGACAATCTTCATGAATCTATTTGTGCCACCCCACAATGCAGTTTATTTGGCGAAAATCGGTTGATAAATGCGATTTTGAGCAACTCAGCACTTTTGGGCTCCTAGGATGCCCAATTTTGGGAGGGTGAGGTACCTAATTTTGGTGGCAATCATCATGAATCTATTTGTGCCACCCCACAATGCAGTTTATTTCGCGAAAATCGGTTGATAAATGCGATTTAGAGCAACTCAGCACTTTTGGGCTCCTAGGGTGCCCAATTTTGGGAAGTTGAGGTACCTAATTTTGGTGGCAATCTTCATGAATCTATTTGTGCCACCCCAGAAGGCAGTTTATTTGGCGAAAATCGGTTGATAAATGCGATTTTGAGCAACTCAGCACTTTTGGGCTCCTAGGGTGTCCAATTTTGGGAGGGTGAGGAGCCTAATTTTGGTGACAATCTTCATCAATCTATTTGTGCCACCCCACAATGCAGTTTATTTGGCGAAAATCAGTTGATAAATGCGATTTTGAGAAACTCGGCCACCTTTGGGCTCCTGGGGTGCCCAATTTTGGGAGGGTGAGGTACCTAATTTTGGTGGCAATCTTCATGAATCCATTTGTGCCACCCCCACATTGCAGTTTATTTGGCGAACATCGGTTGATAAATGCGATTTTGAGCAACTCAGCACTTTTGGGCTCCTAGGGTGCCCAATTTTGAGAGGGTGAGGTGCCTAATTTTGGTGGCAATCTTCATGAATCTATTTGTGCCACCCCACAATGCAGTTTATTTGGCGAAAATCGGTTGATAAATGTGATTTTGAGCAACTCAGCACTTTTGGGCTCCTAGGGTGCCCAATTTTGGGAGGTTGAGCTACCTAATTTTAGTGGCAATCTTCATGAATCTATTTGTGCCACTCCACAATGCAGTTTATTTGGCGGAAATCGGTTGATAAATGCGATTTTAAGCAACTCAGCACCTTTGGGCTCCTAGGGTGCCCAATGTTGGGAGGGTGAGGAGCCTAATTTTGGTGGCAATCTTCATGAATCTATTTGTGCCACCCCACAATGCAGTTTATTTGGCGAAAATCGGTTGATAAATGCTATTTTGAGCAACTCAGCACTTTTGGGCTCCTAGGGTGCCCAATTTTGGGAGGTTGAGGTACCTAATTTTGGTGGCAATCTTCATGAATCTATTTGTGCCACCCCACAATGCAGTTTATTTGGCGAAAATCGGTTGATAAATGCGATTTTGAGCAACTCAGCACTTTTGGGCTCCTAGGATGCCCAATTTTGGGAGGGTGAGGTACCTAATTTTGGTGGCAATCATCATGAATCTATTTGTGCCACCCCACAATGCAGTTTATTTCGCGAAAATCGGTTGATAAATGCGATTTTGAGCAACTCAGCACTTTTGGGCTCCTAGGGTGCCCAATTTTGGGAAGTTGAGGTACCTGATTTTGGTGGCAATCTTCATGAATCTATTTGTGCCACCCCAGAATGCAGTTTATTTGGCGAAAATCGGTTGATAAATGCGATTTTGAGCAACTCAGCACTTTTGGGCTCCTAGGGTGCCCAATTTTGAGAGGGTGAGGTGCCTAATTTTGGTGGCAATCTTCATGAATCTATTTGTGCCACCCCACAATGCAGTTTATTTGGCGAAAATCGGTTGATAAATGTGATTTTGAGCAACTCAGCACTTTTGGGCTCCTAGGGTGCCCAATTTTGGGAGGTTGAGCTACCTAATTTTAGTGGCAATCTTCATGAATCTATTTGTGCCACTCCACAATGCAGTTTATTTGGCGGAAATCGGTTGATAAATGCGATTTTAAGCAACTCAGCACCTTTGGGCTCCTAGGGTGCCCAATGTTGGGAGGGGTGAGGAGCCTAATTTTGGTGGCAATCTTCATGAATCTATTTGTGCCACCCCACAATGCAGTTTATTTGGCGAAAATCGGTTGATAAATGCTATTTTGAGCAACTCAGCACTTTTGGGCTCCTAGGGTGCCCAATTTTGGGAGGTTGAGGGTACCTAATTTGGTGGCAATCTTCATGAATCTATTTGTGCCACCCCACAATGCAGTTTATTTGGCGAAAATCGGTTGATAAATGCTATTTTGAGCAACTCAGCACATTTGGGCTCCTAGGGTGCCCAATTTTGGGAGGTTGAGGTACCTAATTTTGGTGGCAATCTTCATGAATCTATTTGTGCCACCCCACAATGCAGTTTATTTGGCGGAAATCGGTTGATAAATGCGATTTTAAGCAACTCAGCACATTTGGGCTCCTAGGGTGCCCAATTTTGGGAGGTTGAGGTACCTAATTTTGGTGGCAATCTTCATGAATCTATTTGTGCTACCCCACAATGCAGTTTATTTGGCGAAAATCGGTTGATAAATGCGATTTTGAGCAACTCAGCACTTTTGGGCTGCTAGGGTGCCCAATTTTGGGAGGGTGAGGAGCCTAATTTTGGTGTCAATCTTCATGAATCTATTTGTGCCACCCCACAATGCAGTTTATTTGGCGAAAATCGGTTGATAAATGCGATTTTGAGCAACTCAGCACTTTTGGGCTCCTAGGGTGCCAAATTTTGGGAGGGTGAGGTACCTAATTTTGGTGGCAATCTTCATGAATCTATATGTGCCACCCCACAATGCAGTTTATTTGGCGAAAATCGGTTGATAAATGCAATTTTGAGCAACTCAGCACTTTTGGGCTCCTAGGGTGCCCAATTTTGGGAGGGTGAGGAGCCAAATTTGGGTGGCAATCTTCATGAATCTATTTGTGCCACCCCACAATGCAGTTTATTTAGCGAAAATCGGTTGATAAATGCAATTTTGAGCAACTCAGCACATTTGGGCTCCTAGGTGCCCGATTTTGGGAGGGTGAGGTACCTAATTTGGGTGGCAATCTTCATGAATCTATTTGTGCCACCCCACAATGCAGTTTATTTGGCGAACATCGGTTGATAAATGCGATTTTGAGCAACTCTGCACTTTTGGGCTCCTAGGTGCCCGATTTTGGGAGGGTGAGGTACCTAATTTTGGTGGCAATCTTCATAAATCTATTTGTGCCACCCCACAATGCAGTTTATTTGGCGAAAATCGGTTGATAAATGCGATTTTGAGCAACTCAGCACATTTGGGCTCCTAGGGTGCCCAATTTTGGGAGGGTGAGGAGACTAATTTTGGTGCCAATCTTCATGAATCTATTTGTGCCACCACACAATGCAGTTTATTTGGCGTAAATCGGTTGATAAATGCGATTTTGAGCAACTCAGCACATTTGGGCTCCTAGGGTGCCAAATTTTGGGAGGATGAGGTACCTAATTTTGGTGGCAATCTTCATGAATCTATTTGTGCCACCCCACAATGCAGTTTATTTGGCGAAAATCGGTTGATAAATGCGATTTTGAGCAACTCAGCACTTTTGGGCTCCTAGGGTGCCCAATTTTGGGAGGTTGAGGTACCTAATTTTGGTGGCAATCTTCATGAATGTATTTGTGCCACCCCACAATGCAGTTTATTTGGCAAAAATCGGTTGATAAATGCGATTTTGAGCAACTCGGCACTTTTGCGCTCCTAGGGTGCCCAATTTTGGGATGGTGAGGTACCTAATTTTGGTGGCAATCTTCATGAATCTATTTGTGCCACCCCACAATGCAGTTTATTTGGCGAAAATCGGTTGATAAATGCGATTTTGAGCAACTCAGCACTTTTGGGCTCCTAGGGTGCCCAATTTTGGGAGGTTGAGGTACCTAATTTTGGTGACAATCTTCATGAATCTATTTGTGCCACCCCACAATGCAGTTTATTTGGCGAAAATCGGTTGATAAATGCGATTTTGAGCAACTCAGCACTTTTGGGCTCCTAGGATGCCCAATTTTGGGAGGGTGAGGTACCTAATTTTGGTGGCAATCATCATGAATCTATTTGTGCCACCCCACAATGCAGTTTGTTTCGCGAAAATCGGTTGAAAAATGCGATTTAGAGCAACTCAGCACTTTTGGGCTCCTAGGGTGCCCAATTTTGGGAAGTTGAGGTACCTAATTTTGGTGGCAATCTTCATGAATCTATTTGTGCCACCCCAGAAGGCAGTTTATTTGGCGAAAATCGGTTGATAAATGCGATTTTGAGCAACTCAGCACTTTTGGGCTCCTAGGGTGTCCAATTTTGGGAGGGTGAGGAGCCTAATTTTGGTGACAATCTTCATCAATCTATTTGTGCCACCCCACAATGCAGTTTATTTGGCGAAAATCAGTTGATAAATGCGATTTTGAGAAACTCGGCACCTTTGGGCTCCTGGGGTGCCCAATTTTGGGAGGGTGAGGTACCTAATTTTGGTGGCAATCTTCATGAATCCATTTGTGCCACCCCCACATTGCAGTTTATTTGGCGAACATCGGTTGATAAATGCGATTTTGAGCAACTCAGCACTTTTGGGCTCCTAGGGTGCCCAATTTTGAGAGGGTGAGGTGCCTAATTTTGGTGGCAATCTTCATGAATCTATTTGTGCCACCCCACAATGCAGTTTATTTGGCGAAAATCGGTTGATAAATGTGATTTTGAGCAACTCAGCACTTTTGGGCTCCTAGGGTGCCCAATTTTGGGAGGTTGAGCTACCTAATTTTAGTGGCAATCTTCATGAATCTATTTGTGCCACTCCACAATGCAGTTTATTTGGCGGAAATCGGTTGATAAATGCGATTTTAAGCAACTCAGCACCTTTGAGCTCCTAGGGTGCCCAATGTTGGGAGGGTGAGGAGCCTAATTTTGGTGGCAATCTTCATGAATCTATTTGTGCCACCCCACAATGCAGTTTATTTGGCGAAAATCGGTTGATAAATGCTATTTTGAGCAACTCAGCACTTTTGGGCTCCTAGGGTGCCCAATTTTGGGAGGTTGAGGTACCTAATTTTGGTGGCAATCTTCATGAATCTATTTGTGCCACCCCACAATGCAGTTTATTTGGCGAAAATCGGTTGATAAATGCGATTTTGAGCAACTCAGCACTTTTGGGCTCCTAGGATGCCCAATTTTGGGAGGGTGAGGTACCTAATTTTGGTGGCAATCATCATGAATCTATTTGTGCCACCCCACAATGCAGTTTCTTTCGCGAAAATCGGTTGATAAATGCGATTTTGAGCAACTCAGCACTTTTGGGCTCCTAGGGTGCCCAATTTTGGGAAGTTGAGGTACCTGATTTTGGTGGCAATCTTCATGAATCTATTTGTGCCACCCCAGAATGCAGTTTATTTGGCGAAAATCGGTTGATAAATGCGATTTTGAGCAACTCAGCACTTTTGGGCTCCTAGGGTGCCCAATTTTGAGAGGGTGAGGTGCCTAATTTTGGTGGCAATCTTCATGAATCTATTTGTGCCACCCCACAATGCAGTTTATTTGGCGAAAATCGGTTGATAAATGTGATTTTGAGCAACTCAGCACTTTTGGGCTCCTAGGGTGCCCAATTTTGGGAGGTTGAGCTACCTAATTTTAGTGGCAATCTTCATGAATCTATTTGTGCCACTCCACAATGCAGTTTATTTGGCGGAAATCGGTTGATAAATGCGATTTTAAGCAACTCAGCACCTTTGGGCTCCTAGGGTGCCCAATGTTGGGAGGGTGAGGAGCCTAATTTTGGTGGCAATCTTCATGAATCTATTTGTGCCACCCCACAATGCAGTTTATTTGGCGAAAATCGGTTGATAAATGCTATTTTGAGCAACTCAGCACTTTTGGGCTCCTAGGGTGCCCAATTTTGGGAGGTTGAGGTACCTAATTTTGGTGGCAATCTTCATGAATCTATTTGTGCCACCCCACAATGCAGTTTATTTGGCGAAAATCGGTTGATAAATGCGATTTTGAGCAACTCAGCACTTTTGGGCTCCTAGGATGCCCAATTTTGGGAGGGTGAGGTACCTAATTTTGGTGGCAATCATCATGAATCTATTTGTGCCACCCCACAATGCAGTTTATTTCGCGAAAATCGGTTGATAAATGCGATTTTGAGCAACTCAGCACTTTTGGGCTCCTAGGGTGCCCAATTTTGGGAAGTTGAGGTACCTGATTTTGGTGGCAATCTTCATGAATCTATTTGTGCCACCCCAGAATGCAGTTTATTTGGCGAAAATCGGTTGATAAATGCGATTTTGAGCAACTCAGCACTTTTGGGCTCCTAGGGTGTCCAATTTTGGGAGGGTGAGGAGCCTAATTTTGGTGACAATCTTCATCAATCTATTTGTGCCACCCCACAATGCAGTTTATTTGGCGAAAATCAGTTGATAAATGCGATTTTGAGCAACTCGGCACTTTTGGGCTCCTAGGGTGCCCAATTTTGGGAGGGTGAGGTACCTAATTTAGGTGGCAATCTTCATGAATCCATTTGTGCCACCCCCACATTGCAGTTTATTTGGCGAACATCGGTTGATAAATGCGATTTTGAGCAACTCAGCACTTTTGGGCTCCTAGGGTGCCCAATTTTGAGAGGGTGAGGTGCCTAATTTTGGTGGCAATCTTCATGAATCTATTTGTGCCACCCCACAATGCAGTTTATTTGGCGAAAATCGGTTGATAAATGCGATTTTGAGCAACTCAGCACTTTTGGGCTCCTAGGGTGCCCAATTTTGGGAGGTTGAGCTACCTAATTTTAGTGGCAATCTTCGTGAATCTATTTGTGCCACTCCACAATGCTGTTTATTTGGCGGAAATCGGTTGATAAATGCGATTTTAAGCAACTCAGCACCTTTGGGCTCCTAGGGTGCCCAATTTTGGGAGGGTGAGGAGCCTAATTTTGGTGGCAATCTTCATGAATCTATTTGTGCCACCCCACAATGCAGTTTATTTGGCGAAAATCGGTTGATAAATGCTATTTTGAGCAACTCAGCACTTTTGGGCTCCTAGGGTGCCCAATTTTGGGAGGTTGAGGTACCTAATTTTGGTGGCAATCTTCATGAATCTATTTGTGCCACCCCACAATGCAGTTTATTTGGCGGAAATCGGTTGATAAATGCGATTTTAAGCAACTCAGCACATTTGGGCTCCTAGGGTGCCCAATTTTGGGAGGTTGAGGTACCTAACTTTGGTGGCAATCTTCATGAATTTATTTGTGCTACCCCACAATGCAGTTTATTTGGCGAAAATCGGTTGATAAATGCGATTTTGAGCAACTCAGCACTTTTGGGCTGCTAGGGTGCCCAATTTTGGGAGGGTGAGGAGCCTAATTTTGGTGTCAATCTTCATGAATCTATTTGTGCCACCCCACAATGCAGTTTATTTGGCGAAAATCGGTTGATAAATGCGATTTTGAGCAACTCAGCACTTTTGGGCTCCTAGGGTGCCAAATTTTGGGAGGGTGAGTTACCTAATTTTGGTGGCAATCTTCATGAATCTATATGTGCCACCCCACAATGCAGTTTATTTGGCGAAAATCGGTTGATAAATGCGATTTTGAGCAACTCAGCACTTTTGGGCTCCTAGGGTGCCCAATTTTGGGAGGGTGAGGAGCCAAATTTGGGTGGCAATCTTCATGAATCTATTTGTGCCACCCCACAATGCAGTTTATTTGGCGAAAATCGGTTGATAAATGCAATTTTGAGCAACTCAGCACATTTGGGCTCCTAGGTGCCCGATTTTGGGAGGGTGAGGTACCTAATTTGGGTGGCAATCTTCATGAATCTATTTGTGCCACCCCACAATGCAGTTTATTTGGCGAAAATCGGTTGATAAATGCGATTTTGAGCAACTCTGCACTTTTGGGCTCCTAGGTGCCCGATTTTGGGAGGGTGAGGTACCTAATTTTGGTGGCAATCTTCATAAATCTATTTGTGCCACCACACAATGCAGTTTATTTGGCGAAAATCGGTTGATAAATGCGATTTTGAGCAACTCAGCACATTTGGGCTCCTAGGGTGCCCAATTTTGGGAGGGTGAGGAGCCTAATTTTGGTGCCAATCTTCATGAATCTATTTGTGCCACCACACAATGCAGTTTATTTGGCGAAAATCGGTTGATAAATGTGATTTTGAGCAACTCAGCACTTTTGGGCTCCTAGGGTGCCCAATTTTGGGAGGTTGAGCTACCTAATTTTAGTGGCAATCTTCATGAATCTATTTGTGCCACTCCACAATGCAGTTTATTTGGCGGAAATCGGTTGATAAATGCGATTTTAAGCAACTCAGCACCTTTGGGCTCCTAGGGTGCCCAATGTTGGGAGGGTGAGGAGCCTAATTTTGGTGGCAATCTTCATGAATCTATTTGTGCCACCCCACAATGCAGTTTATTTGGCGAAAATCGGTTGATAAATGCTATTTTGAGCAACTCAGCACTTTTGGGCTCCTAGGGTGCCCAATTTTGGGAGGTTGAGGTACCTAATTTTGGTGGCAATCTTCATGAATCTATTTGTGCCACCCCACAATGCAGTTTATTTGGCGAAAATCGGTTGATAAATGCGATTTTGAGCAACTCAGCACTTTTGGGCTCCTAGGATGCCCAATTTTGGGAGGGTGAGGTACCTAATTTTGGTGGCAATCATCATGAATCTATTTGTGCCACCCCACAATGCAGTTTATTTCGCGAAAATCGGTTGATAAATGCGATTTTGAGCAACTCAGCACTTTTGGGCTCCTAGGGTGCCCAATTTTGGGAAGTTGAGGTACCTGATTTTGGTGGCAATCTTCATGAATCTATTTGTGCCACCCCAGAATGCAGTTTATTTGGCGAAAATCGGTTGATAAATGCGATTTTGAGCAACTCAGCACTTTTGGGCTCCTAGGGTGCCCAATTTTGAGAGGGTGAGGTGCCTAATTTTGGTGGCAATCTTCATGAATCTATTTGTGCCACCCCACAATGCAGTTTATTTGGCGAAAATCGGTTGATAAATGTGATTTTGAGCAACTCAGCACTTTTGGGCTCCTAGGGTGCCCAATTTTGGGAGGTTGAGCTACCTAATTTTAGTGGCAATCTTCATGAATCTATTTGTGCCACTCCACAATGCAGTTTATTTGGCGGAAATCGGTTGATAAATGCGATTTTAAGCAACTCAGCACCTTTGGGCTCCTAGGGTGCCCAATGTTGGGAGGGTGAGGAGCCTAATTTTGGTGGCAATCTTCATGAATCTATTTGTGCCACCCCACAATGCAGTTTATTTGGCGAAAATCGGTTGATAAATGCTATTTTGAGCAACTCAGCACTTTTGGGCTCCTAGGGTGCCCAATTTTGGGAGGTTGAGGTACCTAATTTTGGTGGCAATCTTCATGAATCTATTTGTGCCACCCCACAATGCAGTTTATTTGGCGAAAATCGGTTGATAAATGCGATTTTGAGCAACTCAGCACTTTTGGGCTCCTAGGATGCCCAATTTTGGGAGGGTGAGGTACCTAATTTTGGTGGCAATCATCATGAATCTATTTGTGCCACCCCACAATGCAGTTTATTTCGCGAAAATCGGTTGATAAATGCGATTTTGAGCAACTCAGCACTTTTGGGCTCCTAGGGTGCCCAATTTTGGGAAGTTGAGGTACCTGATTTTGGTGGCAATCTTCATGAATCTATTTGTGCCACCCCAGAATGCAGTTTATTTGGCGAAAATCGGTTGATAAATGCGATTTTGAGCAACTCAGCACTTTTGGGCTCCTAGGGTGTCCAATTTTGGGAGGGTGAGGAGCCTAATTTTGGTGACAATCTTCATCAATCTATTTGTGCCACCCCACAATGCAGTTTATTTGGCGAAAATCAGTTGATAAATGCGATTTTGAGCAACTCGGCACTTTTGGGCTCCTAGGGTGCCCAATTTTGGGAGGGTGAGGTACCTAATTTAGGTGGCAATCTTCATGAATCCATTTGTGCCACCCCCACATTGCAGTTTATTTGGCGAACATCGGTTGATAAATGCGATTTTGAGCAACTCAGCACTTTTGGGCTCCTAGGGTGCCCAATTTTGAGAGGGTGAGGTGCCTAATTTTGGTGGCAATCTTCATGAATCTATTTGTGCCACCCCACAATGCAGTTTATTTGGCGAAAATCGGTTGATAAATGCGATTTTGAGCAACTCAGCACTTTTGGGCTCCTAGGGTGCCCAATTTTGGGAGGTTGAGCTACCTAATTTTAGTGGCTATCTTCGTGAATCTATTTGTGCCACTCCACAATGCTGTTTATTTGGCGGAAATCGGTTGATAAATGCCATTTTAAGCAACTCAGCACCTTTGGGCTCCTAGGGTGCCCAATTTTGGGAGGGTGAGGAGCCTAATTTTGGTGGCAATCTTCATGAATCTATTTGTGCCACCCCACAATGCAGTTTATTTGGCGAAAATCGGTTGATAAATGCTATTTTGAGCAACTCAGCACTTTTGGGCTCCTAGGGTGCCCAATTTTGGGAGGTTGAGGTACCTAATTTTGGTGGCAATCTTCATGAATCTATTTGTGCCACCCCACAATGCAGTTTATTTGGCGGAAATCGGTTGATAAATGCGATTTTAAGCAACTCAGCACATTTGGGCTCCTAGGGGGCCCAATTTTGGGAGGTTGAGGTACCTAACTTTGGTGGCAATCTTCATGAATCTATTTGTGCTACCCCACAATGCAGTTTATTTGGCGAAAATCGGCTGATAAATGCGATTTTGAGCAACTCAGCACTTTTGGGCTGCTAGGGTGCCCAATTTTGGGAGGGTGAGGAGCCTAATTTTGGTGTCAATCTTCATGAATCTATTTGTGCCACCCCACAATGCAGTTTATTTGGCGAAAATCGGTTGATAAATGCGATTTTGAGCAACTCAGCACTTTTGGGCTCCTAGGGTGCCAAATTTTGGGAGGGTGAGGTACCTAATTTTGGTGGCAATCTTCATGAATCTATATGTGCCACCCCACAATGCAGTTTATTTGGCGAAAATCGGTTGATAAATGCGATTTTGAGCAACTCAGCACTTTTGGGCTCCTAGGGTGCCCAATTTTGGGAGGGTGAGGAGCCAAATTTGGGTGGCAATCTTCATGAATCTATTTGTGCCACCCCACAATGCAGTTTATTTGGCGAAAATCGGTTGATAAATGCAATTTTGAGCAACTCAGCACATTTGGGCTCCTAGGTGCCCGATTTTGGGAGGGTGAGGTACCTAATTTGGGTGGCAATCTTCATGAATCTATTTGTGCCACCCCACAATGCAGTTTATTTGGCGAAAATCGGTTGATAAATGCGATTTTGAGCAACTCTGCACTTTTGGGCTCCTAGGTTCCCGATTTTGGGAGGGTGAGGTACCTAATTTTGGTGGCAATCTTCATAAATCTATTTGTGCCACCCCACAATGCAGTTTATTTGGCGAAAATCGGTTGATAAATGCGATTTTGAGTAACTCAGCACATTTGGGCTCCTAGGGTGCCCAATTTTGGGAGGGTGAGGAGCCTAATTTTGGTGCCAATCTTCATGAATCTATTTGTGCCACCACACAATGCAGTTTATTTGGCGTAAATCGGTTGATAAATGCGATTTTGAGCAACTCAGCACTTTTGGGCTCCTAGGGTGCCAAATTTTGGGAGGATGAGGTACCTAATTTTGGTGGCAATCTTCATGAATCTATTTGTGCCACCCCACAATGCAGTTTATTTGGCGAAAATCGGTTGATAAATGCGATTTTGAGCAACTCAGCACATTTGGGCTCCTAGGGTGCCCAATTTTGAGAGGTTGAGGTACCTAATTTTGGTGGCAATCTTCATGAATGTATTTGTGCCACCCCACAATGCAGTTTATTTGGCAAAAATCGGTTGATAAATGCGATTTTGAGCAACTCGGCACTTTTGCGCTCCTAGGGTGCCCAATTTTGGGACGGTGAGGTACCTAATTTTGGTGGCAATCTTCATGAATCTATTTGTGCCACCCCACAATGCAGTTTATTTGGCGAAAATCGGTTGATAAATGCGATTTTGAGCAACTCAGCACTTTTGGCCTCCTAGGGTGCCAAATTTTGGGAGGGTGAGGTACCTAATTTTGGTGGCAATCTTCATGAATCTATATGTGCCACCCCACAATGCAGTTTATTTGGCGAAAATCGGTTGATAAATGCGATTTTGAGCAACTCAGCACATTTGGGCTCCTAGTGTGCCCAATTTTGGGAGGTTGAGGTACCTAATTTTGGTGGCAATCTTCATGAATGTATTTGTGCCACCCCACATTGCAGTTTATTTGGAGAAGATCGGTTGATAAATGCGATTTTGAGCAACTCTGCACTTTTGGGCTCCTAGGGTGCCCAATTTTGGGAGGGTGAGAGACCTAATTTTGGTGACAATCTTCATGAATCTATTTGTGCCACCCCACAATGCAGTTTATTTGGCGAAAATCGGTTGATAAATGCGATTTTGAGCAACTCAGCACTTTTGGGCTCCTAGGGTGCCCAATTTTGGGAGGGTGAGGTACCTAATTTTGGTGGCAATCTTCATGAATCTATTTGTGCCACCCCACAATGCAGTGTATTTGGCGAAAATCGGTTGATAAATGCGATTTTGAGCAACTCAGCACTTTTGGGCTCCTAGGGTGCCCAATTTTGGGAGGGTGAGGAGCCTAATTTTGGTGGCAATCTTCATGAATCTATTTGTGCCACCCCACAATGCAGTTTATTTGGCGAAAATCGGTTGATAAATGCGATTTTGAGCAACTCAGCACTTTTGGGCTCCTAGGGTGCCCAATTTTGGGAGAGGGTGAGGTATCTAATTTTGGTGGCAATCTTCATGAATCTATTTGTGCCACCCCACAATGCAGTTTATTTGGCGAAAATCAGTTGATAAATGCGATTTTGAGCAACTCAGCACTTTTGGGCTCCTAGGGTGCCCAATTTTGGGAGGGTGAGAGCCTAATTTTGGTGGCAATCTTCATGAATCTATTCTTGCCACCCCACAATGCAGTTTATTTGGCGAAAATCGGTCGATAAATGCGATTTTGAGCAACTCAGCACTTTTGGGCTCCTAGGGTGCCCAATTTTGAGAGGGTGAGGTACCAAATTTTGGTGGCAATCTCCATGAATCTATTTGTGCCACCCCACAATGCAGTTTATTTGGCGAAAATCGGTTGATAAATACGATTTAGAACAACTCAGCACATTTGGGCTCCTAGGGTGCCCAATTTTGGGAGGGTGAGGTACCTAATTTTGGTGGCAATCTTCATGAATCTATTTGTGCCACCCCACAATGCAGTTTATTTGGCGAAAATCGGTTGCTAAATGCGATTTTGAGCAACTCAGCACTTTTGGGCTCCTAGGGTGCCCAATTTTGGGAGGGTGGGGAGCCTAAATTTGGTGGCAATCTTCATGAATCTATTTGTGCCACCCCACAATGCAGTTTATTTGGCGAAAATCGGTTGATAAATGCGATTTTGAGCAACTCAGCACTTTTGGGCTCCTAGGGTGCCCAATTTTGGGAGGGTGGGGAGCCTAATCTTGGTGGCAATCTTCATGAATCTATTTGTGCCACCCCACAATGCAGTTTATTTGGCGAAAATCGGTTGATAAATGCGATTTTGAGCAACTCGGCACTTTTGGGCTCCTAGGGTGCCCAATTTTGGGAGGGTGAGGTACCTAATTTTGGTGGCAATCTTCATGAATCTATTTGTACCACCCCACAATGCAGTTTATTTGGCGAAAATCGGTTGATAATTGCGATTTTGAGCAACTCAACACTTTTCGGCTCCTAGGGTGCCCAATTTTGGGAGGTTGAGGTACCTAATTTTGGTGGCAATCTTCATGAATCTATTTGTGCCACCCCACATTGCAGTTTATTTGGAGAAGATCGGTTGATAAATGCGATTTTGAGCAACTCTGCACTTTTGGGCTCCTAGGGTGCCCAATTTTGGGAGGGTGAGAGACCTAATTTTGGTGACAATCTTCATGAATCTATTTGTGCCATCCCACAATGCAGTTTATTTGGCGAAAATCGGTTGATAAATGCGATTTTGAGCAACTCAGCACTTTTGGGCTCCTAGGGTGCCCAATTTTGGGAGGGTGAGGTACCTAATTTTGGTGGCAATCTTCATGAATCTATTTGTGCCACCCCACAATGCAGTGTATTTGGCGAAAATCGGTTGATAAATGCGATTTTGAGCAACTCAGCACTTTTGGGCTCCTAGGGTGCCCAATTTTGGGAGGGTGAGGAGCCTAATTTTGGTGGCAATCTTCATGAATCTATTTGTGCCACCCCACAATGCAGTTTATTTGGCGAAAATCGGTTGATAAATGCGATTTTGAGCAAGTCAGCACTTTTGGGCTCCTAGGGTGCCCAATTTTGAGAGGGTGAGGTACCTAATTTTGGTGGCAATCTCCATGAATCTATTTGTGCCAACCCACAATGCAGTTTATTTGGCGAAAATCGGTTGATAATACGATTTAGAGCAACTCAGCACTTTTGGGCTCCTAGGGTGCCCAATTTTGGGTGGGTGAGGTATCTAATTTTGGTGGCAATCTTCATGAATCTATTTTTGCCACCCCACAATGCAGTTTATTTGGCGAAAATCGGTTGATAAATGCGATTTTGAGCAACTCAGCACTTTTGGGCCCCTAGGGTGCCCATTTTGGGAGGGTGAGGTGCCTAATTTGGTGGCAATCTTCATGAATCTATTTGTGCCACCCCACAATGCAGTTTATTTGGCGGAAATCGGTTGATAAATGAGAGTTTTGAGCAACTCAGCACTTTTGGGCTCCTAGGGTGCCCAATTTTGGGGAGGGTGGGAGCCTAATTTTGGTGGCAATCTCATGAATCTATTTGTGCTACCCACAATGCAGTTTTATTTGGCGAAAATCGGTTGATAAATGCGATTTTGAGCAACTCAGCACTTTTGGGCTCCTAGGGTGCCAAATTTTGGAGGGTGAGGTACATAATTTGGTGGCAATCTTCATGAATCTATTTGTGCCACCCCACAATGCAGTTTACTTGGCGAAAATCGGTTGATAAATGCGATTTTGAGCAACTCAGCACTTTTGGGCTCCTAGGATGCCCAATTTTGGGAGGTTGAGGTACCTAATTTTTGGTGGCAATCTTCATGAATCTATTTGTGCCACCCCACCATGCAGTTTATTTTGCGAAAATCGGTTGGTGGCGAATGTCGAATAAGGAGCCGGGAATAAGTAACGGTTGTCACGTTCGTCATTTTTCCCTTCTTGTGTTGAAGTGTGGAATACCCTACCGGAGGTTGTTCGAAACAGTCGGTCGCTTGGGGAATTCAAAATGTCCATCTCACCACCCTTGTGTAAGCCTCCAACATATTTTTCAACCGGTATAAGGAAATACAATATTATTCACTCAAAATTAAGAACTGGATGTAGTGACCGTAATGGTGACAAGTTCCGCAACTGCATCTCAGATTCTCCATTTGCTTGTGTAACGATGGCGTTGAGGATGCAGAACATTAGTTCTTCCTGTGTTCTTTAAATTCTGATATTCGCTGTATCCTCATAGATGGTTTGTCGAAACTTACGCCCAACTGGAATTCATTGGATTTAATTTTGTATGGAAGCCTGTCATTACCCGAAAGCAGCAATGTATTAGTTTTCTTATCTGTTCAAAAATTTATTCATGACTCGCATAGATTTGATGTACAGTTGCTGAATTAGCTGCGCCTCTCAGCAAGTCTGAGTGTCCCAAGGTTATACAGGTGATCTAACTTCCACTGTGGGTGTCCTCTCGCAGTGGGACCTGGCAATCAATCTATGTGAGGACAACACGGTGGATGTTAGGTTAGTACGGGCGTGGAATGAGCACGCAAAGATTAACTGGTCTCAACAATGTTCTTGTGAACGTTCCTTAGCGGCATTAAACTAAATTTAGAATTGAATAAATTGTGGGGGGGGGGGGGGGGTCATCATCACTGGATTTTTTTTTTGTTTTGTTTGTTCGTCTTCGACTTCTTTGATTTCAATTCTGCTTTTACCCGTTTTTCTATCTAGTCTCTCTCTCTCTCTCCTCTCTCTCTCTCTTCTCTCTCCCCCCCCCCCCCCCCCCCCCCCTCTCTCTCTCTCTCTCTCTCTCTCTCTCTCTCTCCCACACTTCCTCTCTATCCTCTCTTTCTTTACTTCTCTCTCTCTCTCTTTTGAGTTAACTTCTTTTGTGTATAATGTTTACATATTGTTATATTTTGTTCTGCCTTTTGTATTCTATTAGTCTCTGTACAGGAACGGAGGGTTTCCTAAGTGGTCAGCACTTGTCCTCCAATCCTGATTTGCATTGTTGAATGGCAAATAAAAATATGTTTAATCTAGTCATCAGTACATAAATAACCTCAAAATATCCGCTGAGATGCAAGGAGATGGGAGTTTTTGAACCCAGGAATTCAAAATTTTTCTCACACGGGCCCAACCATGGTCGGCCCGTGGTACCCACGACACTTGGCCAACCCATATCGGACACATTTATTTCCCTCTGGTGGAAACCCTGATTATTGTTACCTTAGTTACCTAGCTCAAACTACAGGGATGAAAAATTCTGAAAAATGTGAAGGCTTTGAAAGCTTTTCCCGCTCACACCACGTGCATCCCCTATTAAAAAAAGCCTCCAAACCAGTCTCTGCGAGTTTGCCCCCCCCCCCCCCCCCCCACACACACACACTTGCTTTGGGCTGGCTACGCCACTGAATGCCACATGCCAACACATGACAACCAACAGGGTAATGGTGATGCTAAGTGACGATAAGTTTGTAGGTTGAAATTTTACGTGTATGTTTATTTAGTGTGATTTAACTAAACTGTCACATTTTATGTTTCTTGACTTTGCTTGTATACTTGGCATTACTTGCATACATCTCGGTGGAAAATTGTCGAAAAGAGTACAAAATAAATCATCCAAATGCTTACCCCTTGGCAGTGGTGGCGCTAGTATTTCCCCGACAGTGGGTACTGACGTCCCCGACAAAGGGGCTAGGTATATACTAGTCTATAAGACGGCTATATACAGCCTCTCTCCCACCCGGGGCTCAAGCACCGGGGTGGGTGAGGGGTACTGTATATCCGTCTCGCAAAGGCTATGTTGTACCGGGTACTGACGTCCCCGACAAATGGGCTAGGTATATACTAGTCTATAAGACGGCTATATAAGCCTCTCTCCCACCCGGGGCTCAAGCACCGGGGTGGGTGAGGGGTACTGTATATCTGTCTCGCAAAGGCTATGTTGTACTCCAGAAATAATTGCGAGATTGGATATAAGATGGTATTATTTATTATTTATTTATTTATTGGTGTTTAAGGTCACCTTCAGCATCTAAAGCTATATTGTGACCACAACATATGTATAAAGTCGAGTTCGGTCAATCGTTTACACTTGTGTTGACTAGAGGACTGGCATAGGCAAATGGTTAACGGACCCTATTATAAGTAGGTGATAAGTGCGGATTCAAGCATCAAAATGACATGTATATGTACATGTACACGTACATCGATGTACGCCTCCATAGGGATTCAGTGTTAAAATCGTGTACCTGTACACGATTTTGTCGTTTTTTAGGGTGATTTAGAATCCGCTTGCGGATTCAAACATCACTGGATTCTATATTCATCGCTCAAGAGTGAAAAAACGTAGATGAAATTTTAAGGAAAAAGAGGTGTATCGTCTGATTTTAGAATCCGCAAATGGGTTTCCCCCATAGGATTCAGTGTTAAATCGCGAGCAAAAAAACGTGTTGCGGATTCTAAATCATCATCAAAAAGTGGTTTGCGGATTCTAACATCATCCTGTCTGTACACGATTTTAACACTGAATCCCTACGGAGGCGTACACGGAAATCCATTTGTGGATTTTACGTCAGAAATCGAATTGTGTACGGTACATGGAAAAGAGGTGATTCTGAACCCGCAAACCCACTGCCACGTTTCCCAAGGAAATAAAAAAAAGTGATTAATATATATATAGGAGAGAAAAAAAAAATATAAATAAATAGTTATTTAAAAAAATAAAGATATCAAATCGAATAGATAATAAAAAAAAATACGTAAATCATGTGCGTTTCCCAGACTATTAGTGCGGGGTTTCTTTTAAACATGCTGATGAGAGCATACGCAATCTGCGTGAATGAAGAACTATGTCCCATCTTGTTAGAACGATGCGTCGGATGTCGGGATCATTTAGACTTCGATCACGAGAATCATTCATGTCTGACGATGGAAAGGGAAGATATGGTCGTCAAGTATTTCGAACCGGCGTTCGAACGCGTTAGATTCGACGATGTGATCACGCTTTGGAAGAGATTAGTCTTCTGTAAGAATCAAGACAAGCCCACAGTTTTGGAAGAACTGAAATTGGCGCATAGAAGTCTGACTTTAGAAGACGAGGGATGCATCATGAAATTATTGTTCAATGAAGCATACGTCTAAGTTTTCTCGTTGATATAAAATAAGGGAGAATAGATAATAAAAATAAATACACACATAAATTTTTTATCTAATATTAGAAAGAAAAAAAAACACAAAAATGAGAACCAGAAATAAATTGTATCTAACGTTAGATGACGACGAGGATGAAAAAAACACAAAAATGAGAACTTGAAATAAATTGTATCCGACGTTAGATGTCGATGAGGATGAGAAGGAGAACGGCGTTTTGCTGACGGCACCGTCGCTAGAAGAAAAAGAAAGAGGAGAGAGGTATCGCATCGATCAAATCAGTAAAATCCAAGAGTATCTAACTCGAGAGAGAGATTCTCGCCATTCTCTAAAGAAGAAGTATTCGCGTTTCGTGAAATTCGTCAACGCGATCGACACGACACTCATCACGATTTCCATGGGTTTACACGTGGCCGGCATCGGAATGTTGTCGACCGCAGTCGGCATTCCGATCGTGTTGACCGTAGAAGGAGTGGCTCTCACCGCCGGATTGTTTAGCATGCTCGGAAACTTTCTGAGTAGGAAATTATATCTGAAGGCGAGGAAACACGACAAGATTCGCGTCTTGGCCGACTCCAAGATCGACACGATATCTGAAATGATCTCGATGGCGTTGAAAGACGGTAGGATATCGGACGGAGAATACTTCGCGATATTGAGCGAGAAAACAAAATACGATGCCATGAAAGAAGCTGTGAGAATCAAGACTCGTCAGATCTTCAAAGAAGAGATGAAGGATTCTCTCGTGGAAAAGGGGAGGAAAGAGGCCAGGGAGGAATTCAGTAAGATGATAGAACTCAAGAGCAGCAATTGAAAAAAACATATATATATATATATATATATATATATAATAAGAACAGAGTTAATTAATTATTAAATTTATATATGAAATAAAAAACGAAATTAATTTAAATAACTTTTAAAAATGTATTGCGTAAGGTGTAAGAGAGTTACCGAGACGAGTAATTCTCGAGAAGTACGAACTAAAAATGACACACAGATGCTTCGCGGAATTTGCGATGTGTGTGGTTCTATCAAGACTCGATTCGTCAAAAAAAAAGAATGTGAGCAAAGGTAAAGGCATCGTGAATAAAATGATCAATAATCTACCTTTTGAAATGCATCTGCCTGGTCACAGTTTCACGGGACCCGGAACAAAATTGAACAAGAGACTCAACGCCGATCTGACTCCTAAATCTTGGAGGAAACCTGTGAATAGGGTGGATGCGGCCGCGTATGATCACGATCTGTGCTACGCCGGACATCCCGACACCAAGACTCGCAACGACGTCTGCGATAAAACATGTTGGGGAAATTGAGAGGCATATCGAATACGACCAGGAGAGAGAAGATAGAACGTTCGCTGGTCGGCAATCTGATCGGTGCAAAACGTTGATTCGGATGGGGCGTTCAAAAAAAAAAGTGCATCTGAAAAGAAGAAGAAACGATTATTGACGAGCGAATTGGCCGAGGAGTTACACAAACCCATCGTGCATAAATTTCGAAAGAGAAGAGTGTTCGTGAAGGGTTTGGATGATATTTGGTCTGCTGATTTGGTCGACATCAGATCGTTTTCGAGGTGGAACGAGGGTATCAAATATCTATTGACGGTCATCGCCGTGTTTTCCAAATACGGTTGGATCAGAGCTTTGAAGAATAAATTGGGACCTTGCGTCGCCGATGCTCTGAAGAGCGTGTTCGACTCATCTTCTCGAAAACCGAGTAAATTGTGGGTGGATAAGGGAAAGGAATTCTACAACAAGCACGTTCAGCGATTGGTCGACCTCTACTCAATCAAAAACGAAGAGAAAGCCAGCGTGGTGGAACATTGGAATCGAACGATGAAGGAAAAGATGCACAGATACTTCACGGCGAATTCGACCAAGAAATACATATATGCTCTAAATGGTCTGGTCAAAGATTACAACAAAACGCGACACAGATCGATCAAGATGACTCCCGTGGAAGCTAGCGATCCTCGAAATGAAAAACGGGTCTACGCGAATCTATATCCTGAAAGATCTAAGATTAGGAAGAAGTCTAGAACGCCGAAATTTGCGGTCGGTGATCGAGTGAGAATCTACGCTTATAAGAAGCACTTTGAAAAGGGTTATACTCCTCGATGGACCCCAGAAATCTTCGTGATAATCAAAATATTTCACACCGATCCGGTGACTTACGAAATCGAAGCTTTGGATGGAGAAGAGATCAAGAGAAAGTTTTACGAAAAACAATTACAGAAGACAAAGTTTTGATAAGAAAACAAATTTCTTTTATTTACTCTCTTTAACATTTTCTTGTTTACACACATATATATAAGAGAGAAAAATAATAATAAAAAAAAATAATTAAAAACTATTTTTAGATAAAAAAAAAAAAGCAAGTTAAACAAAAAAACCCAAAATCCTTTAAAAATGACAAATATACTAGATATAGCACAAAGCATAGTGAAAGATGAAAGTATTCAAGAATATGAGGTTCACGAATATGAACCAGTAACCGGAACGAGTTTGAACAATGCGGGAGAGATAAGAATCAACGTCGAAACTCAAGATCTATTCATACATCCTAGCGAGAGTTACATAGTGGTGCAGGGACGTCTCACCAAGGAAGATGGGAGCGACTACGCCGACGACAACACGGTTACTCTAGCCAATAACGGCATCATGCATCTATTCAGTAATATAAAATACATGCTATCTGGACAAGAGATAGGATCTGTGTTTCATCCCGGTCAGGCCACCACGATGTTCGGACTCTTGACGTATCCTGATGATTTTTCGAAATCCAGAGGACTTAATCAGTTGTGGGTGAAAGACACTGTCGGCCCTGCTAGCGCCAGCACCGCCTTGATATTCGACTACATCGTCAAGACGTCCAGACCTAAAGGAACGTTCAGAATACCTTTGAAACACATCTTCGGATTTGCGGACGATTACAACAAGATCATGTACAGATTCAAACACAATCTGACGTTTATTCGAAAAGGAGACGACGACGCAATAGAGAGACTCACTGCGACCAATGCGGGTAAGATAACTCTACACAAGATATCGTGGTTCGTTCCGCACGTGGAGCCTTCGATCGTGGAAAAAGCGCGTCTCTACAAGATCATAGAATCCAAGAGTAAATTACCTGTGGGATTTAGAATGAGACAGTGCGACACGGCTAGCATTCCCCTCTCCACGAATCACTTTGATTGGAGATTGACGGTGAAATCAGCTTCCGAGAGACCACGTTTCATCGTGGTTGCGTTTCAAACCGATAGGGACAGGTCTCAGGAAAAGAATGCATCACTGTTCGATCACTGCCATTTGAGAAACATGCAAGTGTTTCTGAACGCCACGAGATATCCAGCAATCGATTACAAAGCGTCGTTCGACAAGAACGATTTCTGCAGACTGTACAGCGACGCCGCTGATTTTAGAAAGAAGTATCACGATCTAGATGAATTGATGAGCAACCCTAACATATCTCCCGGCGAATACAAGTCGATGTATCCCATCTTCGTATTCGACGTCAGTAAACAGAGTGAACGACTCAAGAGTAGCATCTTAGACATTCAGATCAAGATGCAATTCGATAGGAACGTGCCGAGAAAAACCGAAGCCTCCATCCTGGTCCTGTCGGACAGAGAATTACAATTCGAATCGGATGGAAATAAGATGTCGATCATTCGATGAGAGACGAGTGTGAAAAAAAAATTAAAAACAAAAAATAAAATAAAAAAAAGTAATGAGTAATTATTAAAAAAAAACAAAAACAAAAAAGAAAAATAAATAAAGTAATGTGATCTAGAGAGATTGAACATCTTTCTAAATCTCATTACTTTTTTTTTTGTTTTTAATAAATCACACATTATTTTTTTTTTTAATTCCTTATTTTCCACGCGTTCACTGTTTGTTCAAAGGAACTAGTTCGATCAGTAGACTCACCACAGAAGTGGCGGCTTCGGGATTATTGGTTTTCGTAACAAAATTAATCCTGTCTCCGGCATTCACTTTGAGAGGCGTGCTGAACGTGCTAACATTCGAGTGTTGATTCTCAGTCTTTTCGATGCTGTATCTCTTATTGCTCTCTACTCCATTCACCATGAGATTGACGACCGCTCTGTTATTCAAATCCGAGGAAGCCAGACTCATTCAAAGGATTTCACCTCCCAGCGGCATGGGATATCCCACCTGACCATGTTTCGATCCACTACCTCCATTTCTGAAAGACCACTCAGCTTTTCCCTCATCTAAGGTGCCGGCCTCCTCGGCCCACACGGTGATCAATTGTCTAGCATATTTGACTTTCTCCACCACTGAAATCAGGGTGCAGGCATCTGTCATGTTCACGGGATCCGGTAGATTCGTGAGCGCGTGTCCACCCATGTCTAGTTTACCTTCCATTATGTCACCCTTTCTCCAGACCGAGTTGTCGTCCACGTACTTTCTGCTGACTGCGCTGGAATCGAATTCGGGATCATGACTGAGTCCGAATACATTCTCACCGTTCATGTCGATACCACCCTCCATGGTTCTGCCAGATTGTTTGTTCAGGTAGAGATCGTCCACTTGTGATTCTAGGTATTCTTGTGATCGTATCACGGCAGAATCTACGTACCCCTTGTTGACCGCGGTTGAGTCCGCATCCGTGTCATCGACCTTCGACAGATTCAATATCTTGTTGAATCCCGCATTCAGATCCAATTTCATTTCTCGTCTGTCAGACTTTCTCTGTTCCAGATCTATGTAGTGTTTGGTCGCCACGTCCTTGGGATTCGTGGAAGTGGCCACGTTTGTTATCTTGTTAGAATTGGCATTCAATTCCGAGTGCATCATTTTCTGAACGTATCTATTTCTCAGGTGTTCGCTGAATCTCACGTGAGAGTCGTTCGCGTATTCCTTGGTCGCGGCATCAGTGGGATCTATGGGATTCGCGACGTTCACCAAATGTTTGGATTTCAGATCGAGATCGTTGGTCATGCTTTTATCCACGTAATTATCTAGCATGATTCATTCGAAATCGGCATTCCCCCTGTCGACGTATTTTTTAGTCGCAGCATCTGTGAGATCTATCGGCTCGGGAAGATTGTAGAGCTTCTTATCGTTCATGTTCAAAGGTTCCTCTCGAGGTTCGTATCTCCGAACGTAACGTTCATCCAAGTTGGCAACGTCATAACCATCGTCGACTTCGAACGTCTTCCTCTTCTTTCTTTGGTTGACTTTTTCGTCGTCACTTCTACCAAATTTATCGACTGGCATGTTGTTTTGTGATTTTTTGGGTTTTTTTTTTTTAAATATATTTCAAAATGCAGTTTATTAAAAAATGAATTATTTTATTTTTATTTTTCGTTTTTATTCGATTAAAATTTTTTAAAATATTTTTTTTTATCTTTATATATACTATATAAAAAAAAAATCTCTAATGTAAATCATTGAGAATGTCTTGAAACCGATCTCCTTCAGACCATCTCTTGAGAACGTAGAGACACAGGTGACCGCAAAACACTTGATCTGGTGATTGCACTTGTTCGTTCCGTGTTGTAACAAACCATCGATTTGTTGAAATAGTTCTTTATTTCTTTTGGCGGTGAGATTCCGTAGCTGTTGAAATAATAATTCTTCTTCCCGTTCTTGAACCATGCCACCCAGTGAGTGCCTTCACCCGATAAATCGTCTAGATTTAAAATTCCGCATTCCGATTGTCGAGGTCTTCTCTTCGGCAAGGCATCTCTGGAAAACACGCCTAGAAAATCTTTGATTTTCAAATCCTTCGCCGCATTCGACAGATCAGTGTTGGATAGGGGTTCGTTAGGTAAGACGACACCTTCAACGGATATCTCTTTTTTCTTATTCATAAATGCGTATATATATATATATATATATATATATATAGATATATTTTTTTATTTATTTATTTTATTATAATTCACTGTAATGACGTTATTTTATTTTTATTTTTCTTTTTAAACTAACTCTCTCGATGTCTCTATCGATTTCTATAATTTCGAATCCATCTAATTCCTCTTGATTTTCTGGAATCCTATCATCCTTACTCATATCTGGAATCCTATCATCCACAATCATAACTGGAATCCAATCATCCTTACTCATATCTCTAATTAGATCCACAGTTGAATGTACGAGTGCCAAAGTGTTTATGTTATCGTCTAACATGAATCTCTTATTGTCGTCGGCCGTCAGCAAAATCTTGTTGATTATTTCGGTATACAAGTCGTGATTTTCGCTTCGAATCGATTTCATAGTCTAATACACCGGACCACTTCCTAACAGACAATCTTTATACTCTTGGAAAGAGATGTTTTTCTTCACCACACACGCTTTAACCCCTTTGCACTTCTTGATCTCTTCATCTTCTAGATGATAAGCATACAGTTTGGGTCTCAAGACCACGAATTCGACGATTTGTTTACTGCCGCTTTCATCCTTAAATTTACCCAACACCTTCTTGTTGTCGTTCGATTGAATGTTGGACGGGTGATCGACGGGATAATTGCTCATGTTGAACCACACAGCCACTCCGGAGATATATCTCGGTAGACATCTTTCGTCTCTATCTCGTAAACTAAACTGTCCGTGTCAGTGAACAGTAGTTTGGCTTTATCACCAAATTTTCGTTTGATGTAATCGTAGTGAAACTCGTACATCAATCGCTTGCTGATATCTAAGATGATCGGTCTGAGATAATACGGTTTGTCGAACTTCAGGTGCGTCTTTTGCATGTGAACGGCCACTAGATTTTCGTTGAATATGGTTTGGTGTTTGCAATTGGGTTTCACCACTAATTTTTTTAGCTCTTTTCTCAGACGTGACGAGTCGAACATCTCTTCCTGATGTTTTCTATTGATTTACCGTACACGCAGTTGTTCATGAGTTTGAAGAAATCTTTTTCGAAGTCGTTCTCAGCTCGAATTCTGAGATTCATGTTGAGATCGATGTATTTTTTCATCCAAGGCTCTTCGTCGAATCGAATGATGTTACGTTTGTTAAATAAATTGGGAATGAGTTTTTCCTCGTCTCCTTCGTTCGGTTCCATTCGTTCGGGAGCCAGTGGATAATCGTTGTGTAGATTGTGTAATTCTTCCGGATAGTTCAAATCGACTTCTAAAATGCAAGGATAGTCTCTCCATTTTTGCATCTCTTCCGGTTCCTTCACCCATTTGAAATTTCCAATCAGTAAAGGATGACTCATAGCCCAACCGTACAGATTATTAGCGTCCCAATACTGTATGTATTTATTCGACCGTTTTGAATCGAAACCTTCTTTCATGTAGGGATTGTTAGCTTCAGAATATCTGTGAGAGATCATCGAGACGCCACCTCTCGCAGCCTTTTCGAACATGAGCAACATGTCCACATTGGATAATAATTCCAACTGGACTTCAGTGGTCTTAAACAGAGAATCCCACGCCAGACCGGGTGCGGTGAAATACCAAGCGGGATCCAGATCATAATTTCAACTACAGACGTCTCGAAAATTTTCGAACACGTCTGCCAAGAGCAGATCTCTTCAGATAGAGATCATGATAATCTCTCATGGTTTTCATATCGAATGATTTCCACACGTTTTTGGCGTGTTCGTAATTCTCGTCGGAAATGTCGGATTCGTATAATTTCAAATAAAAATCTTTTTTCGAAGGTAGTGCGGTGTCTTCGAATCTCTTTAGATCGTTCATGTAATCGTAAGGATAGACTCCTTTCCTCAACATGACATCTACTCGTTCTCCGAAATGTTCGCTCGAGATTTTAAATTTATCCTTGCTCATGTTATCGACTAATTTTTCCAGAGCGGTCGACATGAATTTAAAACTGTCGATGAAACATATGCCTCTACGAATGGATTTCGTTTTTTCTTCCAACTTATTTCTGTCGATTACTCTTTTCTTCTCCATGAGCTTCCATTTCGTGAAGGAAATGTATCTTTCTTCGCTGTTCGCGATGCAATTTAATTCTTCGTGTGAGGTGCCGAGATTTTTCACGAACAGATGACTGTCGTAACCCGAGAGATTGTGAAACATCACCGGATAGAAAACAGTGTCTCGATATTTTAAATTACACTTGCTGTGAGCCGGACCGCGATACAGACCCGTGTAATGATCATGGTCTCTGACCTTCTTATTTTCCTCCGAATTCTCGTCGAACGATTGTCTGCATATGTAACATTCGGTGGCTCTGTTATTTTCGTCCTGCTGCTCTCGCGTGATGATCATTTTCGCTGGAGTTTTGAATTTGTCGTATAACATTTGAATTTTCGATTCTAACTCTTTCACGAACCTTTGAGCTACGTCGTCGTCTTCGCACTGTTTCGTGTAGGTGAAGGGACCCATGTCGTGTTGCGAGTCGAAAACGCATTTCACGTAAATGCAATAGCCCGAAGGTATGTGTTTTTGATATCTTTCGATGTAACTCTGAAGAGCGTTGGGTTGACAGGAACTCATTTTCGCGGTGAAACATTCGAAATCGGCGTGCACGACGAATGGTACTTTTAACCTTCTATTGTGATTTTCAAACTTTATGATGGTGTTGGGTTTGGGCATTTTGATGGCAGCAACTTGATTTTTGTTGCAATATTCCTGATGTTTTGCTAACGATTTTTCACTGTGAAACGCGTTCATGCAGTTGTAACATAAATATATCTTTCCTTTATGTTTATTATTTTGTCTCGACAATAATCGGCTCGGATGTTTAACCCAACAATAATGACGATTGTCACCATTTGAAATCAATAATAAAATAATCGTCTTTTCTCTTTCGAGATACGAAGTCTGTCTGAGAGGATAGATCGTTTGGTTTTCATCGTCATATCCCAAGACGTTCACTGCTACGGTGGGATTTTGAACCTCAAAACATTCGATGTGTTTTAACTCTGTTGGAAAAGTCACTCCGGTCCAATCGAGATTTTTAGAAGTCTCCTCGTAACAAGAAACTCTTTCGATGTTCATTTTGACAGGGTATAAAGTGGAGGTGACTGCCCATTTAAAACACTGATCATCTTTATTTCTCACGTTGACCACGGCGTGTTTTTTAGCTAAGAAATACATAATTTCATGTAGGAAGACCCTTTCAACGAATCGTTTACAGTTATGTGAATTTCGAGTTTCAACACCTCATCGAACGTCCAATTACTACCTTCATGTTGATAATTCGCGAGAGACGTCAACATCTTGTCTTTCATCTTTTCGAAAACGTCCGATAAATCTGAACCTCGAAAAACGTGTTCAACATTAGATCTGAAATATGCAGTTTTCACGATGCTCTCGCCGGACTTCACGTCGATTTTATTCATCACGCAATGGAGTATCATCTTAATTTTTAGTCCCATGTTCATGTGTTCGCGAAAACAAATCCAATACTTTCTTCTTCACCCGTTCCATGAACGATTTCGGATCGATTTTCTTCAACGAGGGAACCACGTCGAAAGTTTTAAAAATGCCTTTGATCACACTCTCCCGTTCTATGGGCTTCGATTGGAATAGTTCCGTGGCGAGTCATGCTAGATATTCTTCTCCTTTCCCTTCGTTCATTGCTCGTCGAATTTCGCTCGATATATCTCGTTTGTCTAGAATCTGAAGTGCATCACTCGTTTTCATTTTAGTCTTTCTTTTCTTTTCTTTTGAAACTTGAAGTTCTTCTTCAACGGCTTTTCGTTTAGTCGTCTTCTTATTTTTCACAATCGAAATGTTTTGGGTTTTTTTTCGACGTCGGCATTTCGATTCCTTTTACTATCTTTTTCTTCTTCTTCTTCTCATTTTTCACAACCGATGTATTTTTTGACATCGTTGCTATCGATATTTCGTTTGCCTTTCCATCGTTTCGTAATTTTTTCTGTATGACTTCAATTTTTTTTGATTTAGTTCTATGATTTCTGAAATGTGAAATTTTTAATAGTTTACAAATCTCGTTTAACTGAGGTACGGTTTTCTCATTTAAATTTTCCATTTTTTTTTTATTTGTTTGCTTCATTTGTAAGAATTTTTTTTTTTTTTCGAATTTTGTATTTAAATAATTTGTTAAAAGTTTTGTTTTCTTTAATGTGAAAAATATTTTTTTTTTGATGAAATTAATCAATTTTTTTATGTTCCTTAACGTGAAAAAAAACTGAATTAATACGAGAAAAAAAGGATGTTAAAATTTAACTTTTTATTTATATATATAAAGAGAAAAAAAACTTTTACAAAAAAAAAATCTTTTTTATATATATATAAAGAGTAAAAAAAAAAAAAAACTTTTTAAACAAATTATTAAAATACAAAATTTAAAATATACATTATTTGCAAGAATTAATAAAACAAAAAAAAAACAAATAATAGATCATGACAACAACATCCATGACGGAATCTCAATATAAATCTCGACGCTGTTCAATAAATCGTTATTCTCCAAAAAACCAAGAAGATAAAAATCGTAATTTATTTTTACGAATTTTGAAAGAAAACGATACGATTTGCGATAGAAAATCGAATCGTAATAATTTTAGCGAACAAAAATTAATCGACAATGTCATTCGAACTATTAAAAAAGAAGAAGAAGGTTCAAAACAAATAGAACTCTTACAACTTTTACACGAAGTCTTGCACGAGGTTCAAAACAAATTTCCGCAAAGCAGACGCGTGTTCATATCACCTGATTCCTTCTCAATAGATGATGATAACTGCAAGATGTGAAGGCCAATTTTTAAACGTTTGAAGTCTTGCACGTTCTAAACTATAATTCAGATGTTCGGACTTGATCATTGTTTTTTATCTCAAAATTGGGTTTGTAAGAATATTTTTTTTTTTTCGAATTTTGTATTTAATGATAATTTGTTAAAAAGTTTTAAAAATGTTTATATATGTTTTAATTCCTTCAAAACAAATTAATTAATTTTATGTTCTTAACGTGAAAAAAAATTGATTTAATACGAGAAGAAAAAGGATGTTAAAATTTAACTTTTTATTTATATATATATATAAAGAGATAAAAACTTTTCACTAAAAAAATTTTACATTAAAGAAAATTAAAAATTAAAAAAAACAACTTTTTTATATATATATAAAGAGCAAAAAAAAAATAAACAAACTTTTTTAACAAATTATTATTTAAATACAAAATTTAAAATATACATTATTTGCAAGAATTCATAAAACAAAAAAAAACCACATAAGCGATCATGACAACAACAACACCTAAAAGATGCGAATTGAAATTGAAACAAGTCGAAATGTGTAAGAAATTAGGTTTTAAAATCTATAGATTACAACGACATGATCCCATCGAATTGAACGAGGTCGAAGGGCTTAGAGCACAAATACGACAAATATCGCATGCCTTTGAAATTGGACGAAGCCGCGCTCAATTTGTTTTACGAGTACGAAAGCGATCTGCAGAACATCGTCATCGCCAAAGATAGAGAATTCGACAAGGACGATTTGTTGTTGCCCTATGGAAGTTACATATTTCCAAACATCTCATTCGAACTCGTGGAGAAATCGGGTGGTGAGAGCACGTTGACCAAAGTAACAAAACTCAAAAGAGTAAAGATGAACATTCAACACATTTGCGAAAAAGGAGAAAACACGAGTGTCAACATGCTAATAACGGACTTGGAAATATAAACAATAGAGACATTGATTTTTTAGCGAAGAAGAAGGAAAAAAAAAAAAAAGTAATGAGATCATCTTTAGATCTCATTACTATTTTTTTTTTTTTTTTTCCTTCTTCACTATTACCATATATTATAATAACGTTTCCTTTTTTCTTAAATTTCAGCGTCGATTCTTCTTTTTTCTTTTTTTTTGTGATATGATACGTTTTTATAACAACACATTTGTTTATCCGAATCATAATTATGAACGAATGTTGTGCATCTCTTGGTAACACTCGCATCGTTACCATTCTCTTCAGAAGGTAGTGGTGACGGTGGAAAGCGTCTCATTCTTTTCAATTTCAACCGTCTATCCCGCGCTTTATTTATCTCTTTCATCAGTTCTTTCCTTAGATATCCATCATTAGCGTCTAACCATTTTTCCACATCTTTTTATTCGCACTCTGTCTCCCGATATTCATCATTATCGTCTAATTGTTTCTCCACCTTTTTATCCATTTTATATATTATTTTATATTTTTCTATGATTGATATTTATATATAATTATATAATTTTTTTTTATATTATAATAACATATTCAAAATCGGTATATTCTTAAACGGCGAATTCTCACCAAGCAACAAACCCTTTCCGAGTCGCTCAATGTTCTGTCCACTCTTCAGATAGAGACCGTTTCCACTCAAAGAGTTGCCACCTCTAACGGGTTCTAGATGCAATTCTTTACCACTGTCGTCTACGTGAACGGCTCCTCCCTTCTTCAAAAACAGTCCGCTGCCACCCATTAATTTCTCAACTGCCGAACTCGCGAGTCCCGTGAGAGCTCCCATGATGAGAGTTTTTCCAAGAAAGGGTAGTGCCTTTGCGGCGCTTCCTGCCAATAGCAGTATGAAACCACCTTTCATTCTCAAATTGTATCTCAATTGAGCGGAACTCAATCTCACCGTCAACCCTCTTCCATCACGAATCACTTTCTCCATCCTTTTGATTTGACTTTTGGTCCAGGCGATCGAATCCTGACCGCCTCTCGTCAGATCTTCGTGAGTGAATTTGAATCTCACCGCCTCGCCTCGAGTTCTTAACACTCTCTGAAGTTTCTTCCTCTGTCCTGCGGATATGTTCACGTTTTTTTTTCACGTATTCTGTCATAATTCTTTTTTTTTAAATATATATTTCCTTCAATTGTTTTCTTGTTTTAATGATAGTTATATATATTAAATAATTTTTGTAAAATTAATATTGCGTTTATTTTATTTTTGTTATGTATATATTTACAGAATATTTTTTTTTGTTTTTTTTTTGCTTTTATATTTCTCTTATGTGAAATCGTATCGTCACCCTCTCTCCACGAAGATCTAACAGTTCACCATTTTGATCCGTCAACGTGGTTTTGAGCCTATACAACGTGTCTAAAATCACTGGTAGATAAACTAAATTTCGAGGTCGCTCCATGATCTTATAACCCGGCGACACATTTGGAAAGAAGGAATAGATCGTCAGTTGAGCTACCATTCATGAAGCTTCCAGCAATCACATCCACGTTCACCAGAATGCTATAGACTGCGAGAATATCGACCATATTTTCAGATGCCGCGTGGTCTCGATACATCTTTTGATCGAATCCTAACATCTTGCCTATAGAATCATCCGTGTTGAAATCCACTTGAAAATTATCTTCCAAATCCAACATCGTCTGTAAGGTATTAGGATTGGGAGCGAGTCTGATCTTGTTGCTTCCCTTTCCATCCGTCTTCATTCGCGTCTGAATGTAATTGTACAAATCGTTTATGTCGTAACTTCCTTTGGGAATTCGAATCTCCAACCAATCCACTCCGTCGGAATACTTGAACGAGTTATTCTTTTCGGTGACGTTGGGAAAGGAATAATAATAAGTCTCCAGATTCACCAATGCCATCTCGTATCTTTTCTCTCTATTCAATTCGATGGAAGGTTCGAATTTCGTAGCAAATCAAGTCGAATCGCCACTCACCACGATTTGAATGGATTGTTTTGCAGCCGTATTCTCGGCTATCCGTTCTAACAATTCTCCTTGTTCGAACATTATATTTTAATTTTATTTTTTTTATTTTTTTCAAAACTAATTATGTGAAGATTTATTATTTTCTAATTTTTTTTTATTTTCACGCTCTATCTTATTATCATCAGAAACATAAAACTTGTCGAATCCGCACTGATATTTTCCGTGATTAAATTCGCTAGTCAAATCCATCACAACGAAATTGTAAATTCCTCCATCCCAAACCCTCTTGCAGAATCTCCTGAATTCCGCCACGCTCATGTCGTTTGCAATGTGATCGCCGTAGATGTGATTGAGATTCTTGAGATCTTGGTGAAAGAGACATAGAAAATTAGCGTTCTCCCTTATCGTCTGTCTGGGCAATCGAAAATAATTCTGCGACAGGTAGAAACAGTCCACGTTGCTGTGTCGACCCCTAACGTAATACGATTCGCATCGGTTCTGTCTCTCCAAAAGCAGATCATCGAAAATCATGAGATTCTTATCTTCGATTTCAATTCTCTAGGATCCGGAACGTCGCTAGCGTTCTCATAAAATTGACACTCGGCGTTCGAAGATGCATTTCTCTTCATCAGTTCCATCACCGCACCATCGAAAATGGTCGAAAGAGGAGCTTCACTTTTGTCGAATTCCTCCCTACTGTCAAAGATTCTGGCTATGACGTCCTTGGGCAATCTACGATCCATGCACTCTCGAAGCAATCTGTATTCGGGTTGAAACAAGCTCTTGCCAAACACGAACAATCTGTCGTAATCCATCCAGTCGGGTCGGGACAACAGATTCATCAACAGATTAGTCTTTCCACAATTCGATTTTCCCACTATCAAGCCTCTTATGCTTTTGGGAAAGAACTTGTTATTCGACCTCTTAGTCGTGGCGTCGTTCCAAGACATATCTTTAATGTTCATCTTTGTTTTATTTTTTTTGTTTTTTTTTGTTTGTTATTTTAGATTCTTTCAAACACAATTTTTTATGTTTTTTCAAACTCACTTTTTAATATTATTATTTATTTATATTACACCGTCGTGAGTTCTCTTCAATCTGGATCCACTCGTCATTTTGGCTAAATCTTGTATGGGTACCACAGCATCCTTAAAATCTTTCCAACTTTTCGGCGTTTGCTCTAACGCAGCTCGCTTCGCCGGCGGACTGATCAACTTGTCGATCAATGCATCGGCTGCCCTCTTGCCAGCAACAGAAGCTATCCTACCACTGGCTTCGGAAGCGGCTTTCTTACCAGCATCCAAAGCCATCTTCTTACCGACCTCAAACACGGTCGATGCGAGTTTTCGACCCGCATCGCTCGTGAACGCTCGCATTATAGATACATCAATCCTTCAATTCGTTCATCAGCCTTTTATAATGGTTTTTATTCAAAACCTTCTGTCTTAACAATTCGTCAGATATAGTAACTATTTCATTATCTAACCCTGTGTTACCAGCCCGTCTGCTTGCCATCAACAAACTCAATCTCTGAGACAGAGCATCAGAATCGCTCGGAAGAAAAGTGGTTTTCACCCCTTTACCAGTCACCGATTCGACAAACTTCTTATTCATATCCCATATGGGTTTCACCACTTTTGTCCACTTGTAACCTCTGTTGGCTTTGGGTCTCGTCTCTCTGGCATCGTTATTTCTCTTCAAGGCATGGGTCTGAACCAGAATGTCGCCGTAGTTGTCGAAATCCTGTTCCGTGTAATCACTAGGCTTATCGTAAAGGAGCAATTTGCGCAGTCCAGAAGTTAATTCGTATCTATTCGAGACTACGGTTAATTCATCATCATCTATTTCTACTTCTGTATCGCCGACTAAAGTTCTACCATCCGAATCCTTATAAAATCCATAAAACAGATCTCTCTTACCGCCATCCTCGGACGACACGACGCTATCAGTGGTGATAGTCGAAGCTGTATCGCCGCTCTCGCTCAAGTCGGTTTGAATCCCTGTGGGAACGTAATCCTGTGTAGATTGAAAGGAATACCAATTTCCAAAACTACCGGGGAACGAACCCATTCTCAAAGAACTCTCTTTTATGGGTCTCAATTCTTCAACTATCTCCTTCCTGCTTCGCTCTTGACCCTCCGTCATGGGTTTAAATATTTTTGTGGCTTCGCGTCTGAGATCTATCTCTCCGAGACGTCTGCTTCTGTCAGCCGATTGAATGCCCTTCTTGGCACGTTCATATTCGCCTAAAATTTGATCTCGGCTTCTAGAATCCATCTGTAAAAACATTTTTCATTTTTAATTGTTAATGTTCCTTTGAATATGCTAATGTGAGTTATTTTATTATTTTCAAAATTAAATGTATAATTATTTTTTATGTTTTAAGTTAATAAAAATCTTCTGTCTTTAATATAATAACTAAAAAAAATTCATATCTCAACTCAGTATTGATTGAATTGGGAAAACTTGAAAGTTTGAAAAAAAAAGTTTAAGCACATGACAAACCAGTTTCTGATTTGACGCATTTGAGAAAAATTACGTTTGTTAAATTTTCATTCATATCAAAACAATTGACTCAATGTCGAATTGAAATAGAACTTTGAAGCACATAAAGAAACTGGTTTTCTAATTTAACGTTAAAAAGGATTCTCTCAAAATCTCTGATCATTATCATGAATATATTAAAAATTTACCACTCAAACCTAATTGAGTGGAAAAATGCATTTATTATACATTATTAAAAGGATCCATTAAAATGAAAGTGTCAATGACACTGTAGCTCAACTTGTCAAGACAAAGACATGCACATGTATAGTATGTGACACAGCAATGACAAACATCTAGGTAATGACCTGATAACAAAGGTACATATAAAGTATTGTAATGGTCTGTACATAAATACTGACCGTTGCCTGTAACAAATGTATAGGTAAAGTATTGTAAAGGTGGGTGACAGTCAGATGCTAAACTAGAAAAGAAAACTTTGAGTCCCAGAGTGGGTCTGACTGAGCCCCAAAATATTTGTTCTCATAGCACAGTGATAACAAAGGCACCCCAAAACACACTCGTTCCTGTCCCAAGGTGAAAACAAAGGTACCCAAGAAGTTTTGTGAAGATCAATTCATAAATACGAGCTGTATAGAACTTGTGACAAAAAACTGATTGGACCTAATTTTGGTACAAAATGGCCACTGGCAGCCATCTTGAATTTTGGACCGTACCCAGAAACACTCATTCTCGTCCCAAGGTGATAACAAAGGTACCCAAGAAGTTTTGTGAAGATCGGTTCATAAATACAGCCTCTACCCTGAGCCGTATTGACATGTGTGCTCACATTGTGCAAGTAGCACTGAATAAGTCAAAGTTCATCTAATTTGCATAATTTCTGCACAAAAAAACCCTTCGAATATGTGATGTATTCCATGATACTAAACATTCATACAAAAATTTATTCAAATCGGAACTTTCATACAGAAGTTCTCTACAAAAGACTGATTGCACTAATTTTGGTACAAAATGGCTGCTGGTGGCCATCTTGAATTTCGGACCACACCCAAAAACACTCGCTCTCATCTCACGGTGATAACAAAGGTACCCAACAAGGTTCGTAAAGATTGGTTCATAAATATGGCCTCTAGTCTGAGCTGTATAGAAGTTGTGTACAAAAAACTGATTAGACCTAATTTCGGTACAAAATGGCCAGTGGCAGCCATCTTGAATTTTAGACCACACCCAGAAACACTCGTTCTCGTCCCAAGGTGATAACAAAGGTACCCAAGACATTTCGTGAAGATCAGTTCATAAATACAGACTCAAGTCTGAGCCGTATTGACATGTGTACTTAATGTGTGTAAGTCGCACTGAAATATCAAAGTTCATCTAATTTGCATAATTTCTGCACGAGAAAAAAACCCGTATTATATGTGATGTATCCCATGGTACTAAACATTCACACAAAAAATTATTCAAATCAGCGCTTTCATATGGAAGTTCTGTGCAAAAATCTGATTGCACCTAATTTTGTACAAAATGGCTGCCATCGGCCATCTTGAATTTCGGACCGGACCCAAAAACACTCGTTCTCGTCCCACGGTGATACCAAAGGTACCCAAGAAGTTTCGTAAAGATCGGTTCATAAATACGGCCTCTAGCCCGAGCCGTATTGGCATTTGCACTTACAGTGCTGAAATTAACACCAAAAAACATCAAAATTAGTCTAATTTGCACAATTTATGCACGAGAAAAAAACCCGTATTATATGTGATGTACCCCATGGTACTAAACATTCATACAAAAAATTATTCAAATCAGAGCTTTCATATGGAAGTTCTGTACAAAAAACAGATTTCTGCATCATCGGTACAAAATGGCGGCTGGCAGCAATCTTGAATTTCGGACCGCACCCAAAAACACTCGTTCTCGTTCCACGGTCATAACAAAGGTACCCAAGAAGTTTCGTAAAGATCGGTTCATAAATACGACCTCTAGCCCGAGCCATAGCCAATTGTTGACAGACGGACAGACGGACGACGGGCCATGACAATAGCTCAAATTTGACTTCGTCAAAGTTGAGCTAAAAAACGAAAACCTTCATTCACACCACAACAAAAACATGAGTGTCATTCATCAAACATTCCATAAAGTGTTTTATTAAGATTTGCTTCACAAAATTAACACTCATATTTATAATCGACTCTTTTGAACGAAAGCCTTCTTTCACACCACAACAAAAACATGAGTGTCATTCATCAAACATTCCATAAAGTGTTTTATTAAGATTTGCTTCACAAAAATTAACTGTGACAAAACGCGAACAAATGATCTTTTACCTCTGATTTTTTCTAATTTTTTTTTCTAAACTCAATTTGTTTTTCGTCGCATTGAAACAAAACATGAATGTCTATTTTTTACAGATCATATTTTTATAATCGACTCTTTTGAACGAAAGCCTTTTCATTCACGCAACTCTTTTAAAACTGACACTCATATTTATAGTCAACTCTTTTGAACGAAAACCTTCATTCAATCACAACAAAAACATGAGTGTCATTCATCAAACATTCCATAAAGTGTTTTATTAAGATTTGCTTCACAAAATTAACTCTCTCATCGTGGCAGTGGGTTTGCGGGTTCAGAATCACCTCTTTTCCGTGTACCGTACACGATTCGATTTCTGACGTAAAATCCGCAAATGGATTTCCGTGTACGCCTCCGTAGGGATTCAGTGTTAAAATCGTGTACAGACAGAATGATGTTAGAATCCGCAAACCACTTTTTGATGATGATTTAGAATCCGCAACACGTTTTTTTGCTCGCGATTTAACACTGAATCCTATGGGGGAAACCCATTTGCGGATTCTAAAATCAGACAATACACCTTTTTCCTTAAAATTTCATCTACGTTTTTTCACTCCTGAGCGATGTATATAGAATCCAGTGATGTTTGAATCCGCAAGCGGATTCTAAATCACCCTAAAAAACGACAAAATCGTGTGCAGGTACACGATTTTAACACTGAATCCCTATGGAGGCGTACATCGACGTACGTGTACATGTACATGTACATGTCATTTTGATGCTTGAATCCGCACTTATCACCTACTATTATACCATCAAAGCTGAACATGTTTACCACAGAAAGCAAGCATTGCTCTACCTCCCAGGGTTCCCACAGGGGTATAAAATGTTTAGAGTCTTATAAAGCTATTTGTTGGGTATAGGTGAGGGGGAGAGTGGGAAGGGGTCTGGTAGTAGAATACCACTTTTGAAACATTAATAATAGTTACAAAGATCAGAAAGACGCCGTTTCGGAATTGAGAAGTTTCAGCATCAAAGTTTATAGAAATGCGTCAGATTGAAATAGCACGCCGTTAGGTTGACGCCCTTGCCCTCTTATCATCCGGCATTCCTGCTTACACATTCTCCTGGCAACCTTATCAGGGCTTGTTCTTCATCATCCCATATCATATTTTTGGAAACTTTACTGTTTCTACTAGTCTATATAATACTCTTTAATACTTCAGGTCTACCCTTTTGCAGCTCACCGATAACCCATAGGTAGTAAGAAGACTTACAGAGACTGGAGGGCCTCTGAAAGAAGTAATAAGGGGTCTTACAGAGACTTCCCTGATCCTTTTTAGTCTGAACAATATTTATTCGGAGTTGAACATGATATAATACATACAAAAGATTGATAATGTTACATTAACTGTACAGAATTTATAATAAAAGTTATGCAGTACAGCAAGACATGTAGAAGTAGATGACAATATCAAATGAGAGGATTCGGCAGAAAGCACTTAGCTTATATAAGCCGTCTCCTGGAACATTTCTAAAATAGCAAAGTATATAGGTGGTTGCTAAAACTGAGTAAAATATTGTTTGAACTCATTGTCGTTGTTGGATAGAAAGAGAAAAGTGTCAGAACTAGGGAAAAAAGAGGGGAAAAATGAAGAAACAACAAGAAAAGCACAAGAGAAGAAGAAAAAAATTAAAAGAACAAAAAAGAAAGAAAAAAAATCAAGAAAGGAAAAACAAACAGACTAATGGAAACAAAGACACAGAATAATCTGCAGATGAAACCAACTTGAAAGCAGTATTAATACCAGAAGCAATCACGTGAGTGTAGTCTATGACTCTATTGATGAACAGTACCATCGTCGCAAACAGACAAGAGACGAGTCAAGAGTCCGCGCCTGGACTGTTCTCACCACTCTTCCAGCTCAGGATACTGTTGGTATGGAGAGACAGTCCAGGGGCAGACTCCGGAGAGTCCGCGGTATACTTCCCCAGGAAGGTTAGTGTCAAAAATGTTATTGTGATGTATTTACTGATGCATATACACCTGTCGATATACCATAATGAAATAAGTCTACATGTATACTGCAACTCAGTGAAAGCGCCCACTTTGTATGATATATTCTTGCACGACTCTGAACACAAGATAGTTGTCAGTGATGCTCAAATGCTCAGACCCACACAGGAGCATAGAAAGATCAAAGGTAAACGGCAATGTATTAATTGTTAGATTACGTACATCTGTATAGTTTGTTCAGTACAGAAGAAAGTGTTCAGTCGTTTCTATGCCACCACACAGATACAGAGGTGAAGTCGAGAGGTGATTATCATACAGATGGGCGTTAACACCACTACAGTGCAGACGCAACCTACAATGATAAATTTGAGCTGCTCGAGATTTGGCCCCGGCATAGAATGTGGGCGGACGTTGATTCCCGCCATTTAGGAACCTTCTGAAATTTATGATGGAACAATTTTCCCTAACCGAGACGGGCAACATATTCCATTGTTTGGTAACATCTGGAAGAAACGAAGACTGGTACAAACTAATATGACAAAACGGAACTCGGTGGATTTTATTTGATCGAGTATTGTGGTGAAGACTGATGGACGAAGTAACTGGCGGTACTTTGTTTGAAAGGTATGGAGGAACAAGTTTATGATACATCTTGAAGAATTGAAATAGCTTGTGCTTTCGGCGCCTTTCCTGCAGTGAATCCCATCGAGTTTCCGCGTAGAGTAAACTTTTACTGGCACTAGTTGTAGCACCAGTAACAATTCTCGCTGCAGCTACTTGAATTTTTTCAAGATTCGCAGCCTGTGTTCTTGAACAGTTGTCCCAAACACAGTCTGCATATTCCAGGAGGGGCCTAATAAATGCGAAGTATATCTTTTCTAAGACCTTGCGATCAAGAGTGAATTGTGAGCTCTCTACATGTCTATACGAGTCCAAGCATTGGCGCAGATATGATCAAAATGCTCGTTCCAAGTACAGGATTTATTTAGGGTCACACCCAAATGCTTGTGAGTAGTTACTTCGGTAATTCGAGTTCCACTTAGATATAAAGGTGGGTGCGTAGGAGCAATGATCTTACGCGAAATTAACATAGTCTCTGTTTTTTGAGGATTAAACTCAATCAACCATGATTTGGCCCAATGTTCTATCTTGGCCAAATCATGGTGGATTAATGCTGCAGCTTGGTCGGGGTTCTCTACAATGAGATAAAGAGATGTATCATCAGCAAATAGCCGTATACTACTCTGTACGTTTTCGGTAATGTCGTTGATGTATATTAAAAATAACAGCGGGCCTAGAATGGATCCTTGTGGAACTCCAGAAGTTACTGGTCTCCAAGGAGATGCATTGGAGGCTATCAAAACCCGTTGAGACCTATTCGAAAGGTAAGGCTTTAGGAAGGAAAGCAAGTCGCCTGTTATTCCTATCTTTTCAAGCTTGTGGATAAGACCAGTGTGCCAAACCTTATCAAATGCCTTACTCACGTCACAAAAAACAACCCTAACTTCTTTCCCTATATCAAGAGCATGGCAGAATTCATCATAGATGTCTGTCAGTAGTAAAACCGTTGAATCACCCGGGGTAAAACCAGATTGGAACTGACTAAGGATATTATTATCGCAAATGAAACGCCATAACCGCTTGAACACACATTTTTCGAATAGTTTCCCAACACAACTAATCAGCGATATCGGGCGATAATTGGTAACTAAGTTGGGAGGATTCTTTTTTAAAACTGGCGTCACGTTGGCTTTTTTCCATAAGGCTGGGAAATAGTTGTTACTCAGAAGTATGTTAAAAATGACTGTAAGTGGTTCGCACAGACAGCGACCACATTCCTTTAGTAGTCGGGGACTTACAAGGTCAGGACCGGATGCTTTCGATGCCTTGATACTCTTGATTGCTCCAAAGACCTCACTACTGTGTAATATTATTCCGTCGAGGGACTGGTGCGCATGGAAGGGATAATTTGGCAAAGAAGTATTAGTGTCATCCAAGGAAGAAATAGAACAAAAGTATTCGTTGAGGATTTCTGCCTTTTCATGGTCAGTGGAGAATAATTTATTCAAATGGGTGATAGTAGGGATTCCCGATGTATTATTAAAAATAAATGTTTTCAGGGTTTTCCACCACTCAGAAGAAGGTGTCTCGGGGCAAACTAAATTTTGCTTGAACTTTTGATGTGTAGGTTGCTTTTGCCTTTCTGACCGATGCGACAACTTCATTTCGTTTACACTTGTATTTCGTCCAGTCACGAAGTAGGCCTGTGCGCTTTGCTGTCCGGTACAATCGTTTTCTTTGTCTTAGTAACAGCCGTATTTGATTATGCATCCATTTGGGCTGATTGGTCCTAGAAGTTATGATTTTGTTGGGAATGAAAGTAGATGCAGTGTCAAGTAGTTGATCGGTGAATTTAGAAACTGGGGTATCAGGGCATAAAATATTGTACGCTGTGTTAAGCTCCTCGTAATTCCCTTCTGCATACAACCATATGCGTCTCTTAAATTTATGAGATCGGGGTTTTGTGAACTGGACATCGATAGAGATCGGACAGTGATAGCGAGTCATGTCAGGTATAATTGGCTCAAGAACTTCGCATCCTACAACTTGGACAGTACTACTGACAGCAAAAAGATCGAGGAGTGTAGCAGATGATTCGGTGAGGCACGTTGGTCCAATCACTAGCTGTCTAAGGTTACAGTAGTTACAAACTTCATGGAAATGACCCCTTGGGGAGCCCATTTGATTCTCGTTGAAGTCACCAGTAATAACTAGGTCAGGGATCAAGGTATCTTTCGCTCTATCAATTGATGCTGTAATATAATCCCAAGCATCTTGGGAACTATTGGGCGGGCGGTAAAATACCCCGAGCAATAGGGACTTGTGGTGTTTCGTGAACACTTCGACCCATAGACATTCGGTGCCATTCACCTCAAGCTCGCTTCTCCGCCGAAAGCACAAGCCATTCTTCACATAGACAGCAACGCCACCTCCTCTTGTCATGCGGTCAAACTGCAGGGGTTCCTGGAATCCGTGAATCATAATGTCAGACGTCAAATCAGTGCTTTGTAGCCAGGTCTCCGTGAGAGCTAATACATCATCGGATAGTGATTCATATTGCATAACGTCTAATTTGGGCTTTAGGCTTTGGATATTCAAATGGAAAATTTTTAATGTATTTAGGGTATTTTCAGTGGACAAAGAGTCCGGTCCTGGGTTTGATTCTATGTCTCCTGACATGAGCAGAATCATCTCTCTGACCAAGGTTAAAAAGGCTGCAGAATACCAAGTAAGGAAAGCAGTCAATATGCCAGTTTGGAGACGCGGTGTCAGTAGGATCGTATCATTTTTGTGAACAAATTGAGGTTTTTGGACTTTCGCACAATTATCAGGTTTTTTCTGACAATCTGAGATAACTTGTTTTGACAAGAGATGAAACAATGCTGTCATGACAGTAAAGCTTTTCAGTAAGTCAATACCGATATACCTCATATATACATATGTCAGGACGCACAGGGACTGTTGCTTTTGTAATTTATGTTTTAGTCCACAAACATAAACTACGGTATTGAATGTACCAATTCGGGCACGGTACGAGTCAAGGCTACACATCATGTGATCGGTGGATGGTAAAATAAGCAGGGAGCCCGAGCGTCAGTAGCATTCAATAGCAGAAATGTTCTGTACTGGTAAGAGCTGAAATCAAGTTGGTCTTTATGGGAAAATGGTTTCATAGTAAAGGAAATAGAAAAACAAAAATCAAGCGAACAAAAGGAAAATATGATACAATGTAATACCATAATGGAGTTTTTATCAAGTTATGATGGAGCGAGTTGCTTATTTAAAGTCGAACGCCATGGATTGTTAGGTGGATCTTACAGTTAAGTGAGTATGATTGCCGGGCCTTCATTAAATTCCGGACGTGAGTCGGTCAGAAGATGATAAGTGAAGGAACATGATATTCAAATGGGATTCAAATGGGACATTGTGCAACGTCGAGCACATCTTGACCCTCTCCGATGTTGAGCAACGTTATTGGGACGCAGAACATCAATTTAGGGCTACTCTTGGCTGTACAAAATTCAAATTGAGGGTCACACTCGACTAAACCAAATTCATCAGGTTAATGTATCACTAGCAAACTCAATGGAACATTAAAAGTTGAGAGAGAAGAAACAGCGAGGAAGCTCTTCTGTCACGAAAAATGGCGAAAATAAACGGAAGGACTGCCTGTAAAGTTGAAGTGGTACAAGACAAGTGGGATCAACCCCGTATCGTACCATAAGGTTAATCCGTCTTGCAACAGATGAGATTTCACGTGAAGAAAAAGAAAAAAAAAGAAAAGAAATTAACAACAATAATAATAATAATAATAATAATAATAATAATAATAATAATAATTATTATTATTATTATTATTATTATTATTATTATTATTATTATTATTACCATCATCACCATTACCCTTATTACAATAATAATAACAACAATAATAGCAATTACACGCAGGGATAGCAGTTATGTCGCTTGCAAGAAGGAGAGTTGATAAGGGTGACCCAGTTGTTTCTGTTCAGTGATGAATTAGGCGCAAGATTCGAAGAAGTGATTGGCCAAGGGTCACTAACTGAAAACGACAGAGGGTAATGTCGAATCAGGATTCTTAGCATTCCAATCATTCAATACGAGCAGTCCGCAGCTACCTACTAAAGAACTGTTATTTGGTACCCGCACTTCCAAGATGAAAAGTTAACGAAAATATCAGATTGCCAGGCTTCGAGAGTAATTTGTGGGCTGCTGTCGCCTTGCCACAGATAAACAAACATTCATTAATAATATATATACAAACACATCTATATGTACAAATCATATAATCGGGGGTCAATAAGAGTGTTAGCTTATTCGGTAACTCACCATGATAGATATACACTGATGTAGCTTGAAATGGGCTTGGTTCCCCCCCCCCCCACACACACACACACCGATAACCCATAGGTAGTAAGAAGACTTACAGAGACTGGAGGGCCTCTGGAAGAAGTGATAAGGGGTCTTACAGAGACTTCCCTGGTCCTTTTTACGGGGTAGGTACCTCATCCGCCCTTCTCCTTTTGGATCTCCCCATTCTGGATGATACATAACTTGTTACAATTCCTAGAATAACACATTGTCCAGAGTGTATTCCCGACTTTAGCCCCCCCTCCCCCTCCCCCCCCCCCCCGATTATTATCAAACGACTTTCATAGGGTGTGGTACCACCCACCTATTTATGTCCTTAGGCGGGCCATCGACTGAAGGCTTAGTTATGTACACACGCATCACAGTGCAATAACTTGCGATATCCCATGTTTAAAGTGGATCCAGCCCCAAATCGTGAATGCACGGTTTACGTGGAAAGACGACCAATGGATAAATATTGAAGATCTATATTACAAAACCCGAAAGCAGACCAAACAAAGACTTTGGTCTAGCAGATTTCGTTGTCAACTAAGTTTGAACTTTAACCCGTATGAATGAAATCATCCCTAACTGAGCCGTAAATCCAGGGGAGAAGATGGGAGCGAGGGGGTATCGCACCCTCTGCTTCGTGTCTGCTGTCAGCAGAGCAGTGCATGGTTGGCCAGGCTGGTCCCGGTTGAGGAGATGAACTGTTCCATGAACAGGGTTTAAAATTTTTGATATATACGAATAATGGTCGCGTGAGTGTTGACTCTTTCCTGACTCGATTTTAAAAAATGTTATCCTCTTATCACCGGAGCGTGTACAGACCATGATAAACTTTCGAAACAAAAAGTCAAAATTACTGGTATTATATTGCATTCACAATCTACTATTCGCATTTTGTCCAGTTTAATTTCAATTGTTTCAAACTTGGCATATTTTTTTCATTCGACGTGTGGCAGCAAACCTCTCTCATAGAAGTTGTTAACAAGTTGCCTCTATTCATTATTTCCCTCCATTGTTTATATGAGCTCTATTCACTAGGTTAGTAAGGCATCTCATTAAGACCCAGTGAAATATTACTTTAATCTTTATATTCAGTAAACGTATTGTAACATGGCGCATTTGTTAAAAGGCTAGTAAAGGTGGGAGGAGTGGGTAGATTAGAAATAGATTATCACTCACGACTGTCGATTTGTTCGGACGCTCAACTGGATTCTCCGTTAGAACGACTACTCACAGCAAAATCAAACTACCACAGAAGCTATCTGACACGCTAATATGTCTGAATGTGGGTAACACCAGAAACAGGACATCCATGTTTCTGATGATACCTGCCAGGTGATATTGGACTTTCCAATACCATCTGGAATGGCTCCAACAAGGAGACAAAACAAACCAGCAGCCAGACCATCGGCCCCTCTGGGGAGTGTTAGTACCTTAGCACAATAGGTCTCTGGTCCACACCCAGAGGACCCGAAAAGGCCAAGTGCAAGAGGAAGAAGAAAAGCCCATCCACTAAGCGCCGGGACGCCAAGCGCCTAGAGGCCTGGAGAAGAAAGGCTGAAGAAAGCCACAAAGAGAAGGAAGAGGAAATGGAAGTCCACTCCCCCATTCAGACGGAAAAAGCAGCACCAGACACCACCCAGTCATCAAATGCCTCCACCTCCATGTTCCGCCTCAAGCTTGGAACCCCACGCTGAGGCGGAAGACGACGAAGAAATAAGCAAGTTTGCCCGCGAACTGGAAAATCAGATCGTGGGCACTAAAGAAGAAGAAGAAAAGCCAGCACCAACAAAAGAGTCCTTGGATAAAGAGCTAGCAGAATTAAAAGCTAACGTCACTTTTGCATACGCACTAGTGCAGGAAAGGATGATTCCGCAACCTCCATCGCCAATAATCAAGGACTCGCCTCCTCCACCTCCACCTTCAAAGAAGAAACGGAGGAAACACAAGAAGTAGGAAGGAAGACCAGCCGAGCAGCCACCAGTCCACTACGGGCAGTACGCATACGAGAAATCAAAACATCGACATCCATCCACTTATGGGATGCACGTCGCATCCCCAAGTGCAGAATCTTTCGCAGGATGAGTGGGTAATTGAATCGGGCAACTTGTTTAACAAGGGCATTGCGTTAGAACAACGATGGATCCTCCCGTTAATTTGGGGAGCCTAGTTACGGACATATGGGGCGCGGTGACGTTGCGGTAACCGGTTCTCGTCAGATCACCGGAGTTAAGCAACGTCGAGCTCTGTTAGCTCTTGGATGGGTGACCGTCTGAGCGATCGATTCGGACTACTGCGTTGAGTCCTTGAGCAAGGCACTTAACCCCGTTGTCTACATGGGGGCACGATGACGCGTGTACTATGGCGCATACTGCACGTCAATGATGCGCATGGTCTTCAACCAATCTAACCCTGTCCGTGTTGCACTGCGGAGTTCTGATGTTGGGGAGCTGGCAGCTGCCAGTCGTTGCTCGGTGGTTCTCTCCAGGTACTCCGGCTTCCTCCAAACGGAAAAACTATCACCGACCATGGCTGTTAAAGTGTCGTTAAATCTTAATAAATAAATAATAAATAGTCACGGACCTTATCGCTCTGTAATATTTTGTTGAATGCCATGCTCGGGGCTGATTTATTACTAGTAACATACAACTAGTTTTTCCCAAATCATTTACGTAGGCCTACTTCAGTTTTCCCATCACACCCCAGCGTCCAATTCGGGGAGTATAATCTGCATGGTAAACAGTGAGGACGGATGTTAGTTCGGCTAAGTTCTTTGGCGAGCTTTAAAGACGGTCGAGTATCACAAATAGAAATTTGTTTTTAATTTTTCTTCTCCATGAGAAGTGGTAAACAAGTCCCGCTGCACCGGTAGGCCAAAATAGGACCCGACAGGCATTGCACGAAATGGAAATCCCTGATATATGAAGAGCCACCTTCGATCGGTTAAACCCATCCCAACACCAATGACGCAGTCGCAATCAGCATCAGACGCACGTGAACAAGAGACCTCGGATACCAACAGACAAAAAAAAAAATGAATAAATCATTAAATGGTCATATTTTTTATCTGTATCTGTCTGTATCTGTATTCCAGAAGGATCCCTTCTGGGCTTTAACATGACGGAACGAGAGAGCGCCTTAAGATGCTTTCAGATGTTGTCCGGATAGCCCGGATTCGAATGCTTCCGGTGTGGTTTTTTGGACTATATTGTCCTCCAGCTGGTTCCAATCAACAGCAGTTCTTACAAAGAACGAGTGTCTGTATTGTTCCGACTTAGTTGATGGAATTACTACTGCTTTGCTGTTGTTACGTGCTGATGCTGTCACGATATTTTTGGATATGCAGCCATCGAATTTCTTTGCTCTTATATGTCTTTTTTGTTTGTGTTGTGTTACGAATTTGACAGGGTTTATGGCTGGTATCCGCCCCTCAACCACTTTGTAGAAGAAGATTAGGCGATGTATCTGTCTCCTAGACTGTAGAGGTGGGAGGTCCAGGCTGTTTAGCATTTTTGTCATACATTCTTCGTCTCCTGAGTGGTAGTCTTTGGTGATAAATCTTGCTCCTCTTCTTTGTATTCTTTCTAATTTTGTAGTTTCGTCTTTTGCATAAGAGTCCCAAATAATGGCTCCATATTCCATAATCGAACGAACGAGGGCAATATAGGTTTTTTCTGCATTCTCTAGGACAATGTTGGAGGTTTCTGCGGAGGAATCCTAGGGTAGAATTGGCTTTTTGCTGATGTTATTTATGTGTTCTCTCCATTTAAGATCTTCTGATATTTGTAGTCCTAGGTATGGATTTGATGGTACTTGTTCGAGAATGTGACCATTTAGTGTGTAGAAACGATGGTTTTTCTTCTTGAGGCTGAGGATGTAGCATTTTTTGGCATTGAACCGCATGCCCCAGTCAGTTGCCCATTTTTCCAGACATTCCAGGTCTTTTTGTAAGATGGAATGATCGCTTTCGGTGTTGATTGTGCGATATAACAGACCGTCGTCTTCGGCAGAAGTGTGTCTCACATTGGCCTAGTAGATTTCACAATATAGGCAACAAGTCTTATTTTGTGACATTAACTACAATTTTAACAATAATTTATTACTGTTATCTCATTCTGGTCATTCTCCTTTTTAGCGATCGAAAGTTTTTTGGTGTAATTCTTTTTGTAACAACTATGCATGTCAGGATTGGTTTTCAGTTCACCTTTTCAGTTGGATTATTGTCAATCCAGATTATTAAAAGTTCACTGGAATGCTTCGATTAATAATCTGACCTTACTACACACGCTCAGTCAATCCTAGCTGGAATTCCAGCGGAGAATAGCTAATTTTATAGTTTTGATATTTACGTGTAATAAATATCCGATTTTAAATATAAACTGCAAACAAAGCTCAAAAGTTGAGCTAAGTCAATCCAGATTATTACCACTTTATCGTGCGTTCTCTAGTATATTAACACAATTTTTCCTTTACGGTAAAAGTGCATAACAGACTCAAACCGGAAGTTGTGTGTTAACGTGGTTAACAGCCCGCTTCCGGCTAAATGTTTCGTTAACAGCCCTGGCGCTGGGTACAGTTTATGTAATCCGTCATATCAAACGCGCCACTGGTTCCGAGATGATGAAACGCGCTTAACTGCAATGAATGTTAAAAAAACACATGAAATTTTTGTGTGATTTCCCCATTACTTCGGTGATGAAGCATTCGAATTGTCAAGGTGAGTGTTAGTTCATTACGGTAGGTTTTTGTTAGTAGATTTCGGGAGAAGGTCGTCAATTTTTCGTGGCAAACAAAAATATTTAAATGAAGCTATCATGTGATTGACCACGTGACGTTTTGTTTATCTAGAAACAGACGACACATGTGTTTTGGTTAAATGTCATTGCGAAAACTCGGGATGTCACAATCAAGTGAACTTGAAGAACATTTGGATTTAACCATTTTAGAAGTGGTAATAATAGTAATAACAAAATTTCGGTGCTACTAGAAACGGGAATCCCTTTAAAGACCGGAATCACCCGGAATCCCCTCATATTTTACTACATTTTCGCCATATATAGCACTTTTAGTAATAAAAAATCATCCTCGGGGGTTTCCAATCATAGTTTTTTTTTTTCAAATATAGATTTTGACGTGTCTTAGTGTAGAGAAGAGATTATCAGAACGATTATTATCATTCATTACCTTTCATCGATCGAACTTTTTCAGGGGAAGTAATTCGCGGTACCATTATAGTGTACGTGTTTATCTCGCGCTGTATCAACGCAGCCCTGGCCGGGAATTTAGTTGCTTCAGTGAATTTTGTTATTATTTACTTGAACGTTCCGGTCAAATTTAGGAGCGACACTGAAAAAGCTAACAAATTTAGAAGCGGCACCGAGAAGCTAACATCATCCTGCGATAGGAAAGAACTTTAAGAAATAAAAAAAAATATGTGTGTAATTTCCATCATCTCCTGGCCCCTTTTTCCCGGCGAATCTTGTTTTCTTAGCTGTGACTGTTATCAACTTGATTCATTAAGTAATTGTGATCAGATTTATCAGTTTTTAGACAAAGGTGAATATTGATCACGAACGAACGAACGAACGAACGAATGAATATGTTATCTATACCCGGTTATAATTGTTATTCATTTTAATTTTATATTTATGTGTAAATAATAAAATAACTAAAATTGAAAAAAACGGCATCTTCTTACTTTGTCAAATGACCCGGGTTTTAATATGTGCCTCTGCGATAGAAACTTCGTCAATCCGTGATAGGTCAGTGGTCAATGTTTGAGCCACTGCAGTGAACGGCGATAGACTTTACAGCAGAGGGAGGCATGCAGTCTCGGGCCTTCTTTTCCGGACCCCGCCCAACTTTTCACGACCCTAGCTGACTTTCCCCGACTTCGGGGCTTATCTCTGAGAGAGCGTAGGGTCGAGTTCTGTGCGGGTTTCTTTTGAACAGTCATGAGCCTACCAAGATGATGATTCGCTAAAGTTCTCATTCAAATTGAGCAAATTATAATCTTGATTAGTTCGAGTTTTTTCCCGCCTTCCCCCCCCCCCCCCCCCCCACACACACACACACTCATTCCAGTGAGCTTCAAGTTTGATAGTAAATTCTCGCCTCTCGAGCTATGATGTTTGTGTTGTATTGGCGATGCGTGTTAAAACATCGAGTTCAAAATGACGCCACAAGTATAAGAAAATACAGCAGTGCTGTGCAAAAAAGGACGATGATAATATTCCAATGCAGTTTTACTGAAAAGACCATCTTTAAAATAATAAGACTGAGTATCACAAATGTTGTTTCATGTAAAACATTACGTTGAGGAAAAATCTGGGGAATAAAGACGTGACGTCAACATTGACCTGCCTGTTTTTATTTGCAATGCATTTTGGGTCCGCATACTGAATTTGGTCAAAATCGGCCCAGTAGTTAGCCCGTTGCCAAGGGGCGCTCTCGTTGCTAGGGAAGTCACAAGACGTAAACTTTGATCTGTCTGTTTTCATTTGCAATGCATTTTGGGTCCGTATACCGAATTTGGTCAAAATCGGCGCAGTAGTTAGTCCGTTGCTAAGGGGGCGCTCTGGTTGTTAGGGAAGTAACGTGACGTCAACATTGATCTGTCTGTTTTCATTTGCAATGAATTTTGGGTCTGTATACCAAATATGGTCAAAATCGGCCCAGTAGTTAGCCCGTTGCTAAGGGGGGCGCTCTGGTTGCTAGGGAAGTCACAAGACGTAAACTTTGATCTGTCTGTTTTCATTTGCAACGCATTTGGGTCCGTATACCGAATTTGGTCAAATTCGGCCCAGTAGTTAGTCCGTTGCTAAGGGGGCACTCTAGTTGCTAGATAATTCACGTGACGTCCTCATTTATCTGTCTGTTTTCATTTGCAATGCATTTGGGGTCCGTATACGGATTTTGGTCCAAATCGGCCCAGTAGTTAGCCCGTTGCTAAGGGGCGCTCTGGTTGCTAGGGAAGTCACGTGGCGTCATCATTTATCTGTCTGTTTTCATTTGCAGTGCATTTTGGGTCCGTATACCGAATTTGGTCCAAATCGGCCCAGTAGTTAGCCCGTTGCTAAGGGGGCACTCTGGTTGCTAGGGAAGCCACGTGACGTCAACATTGATCTGTCTGTTTTCATTTGCAATGCATTTTGGGTCCGTATACCGAATTTGGTCTAAATCGGCCCAGTAGTTAGTCGTTGCTAAGGGGGCGCTTTGGTTGCTAGGGAAGTCACGTGACGACACCAGTGGCCTGTCTGTTTTCGTTTGCAATGCATGTTGGGTCCATGAATCAAAATTGGCCCAGTAGTCTGCCCGTTGCTAGGGGCGTGCTTTACTTGCTATGGACGTCACGTGACATAATCAGTAACCCATTAGCCCCCACCTCCCGTACACACCCAATATATTAAGGGTCCCTAGATCCATTGGGTTCCGCTCCACAGTTTTCCAGGTTTTTCCAAATATGACATGACATACACTCTCTTCAAATGCAAATATTCTGTAACTTTGTTACCTAACCCATTACATGTATTACGTTTCCCAAATCCACAAAAAAAACATATAACACTATCTGACTTAGTAGAAATAAACAATCTGAATGTGGGTGGAATTATTTATTGTCAAAGGCAAGACTTCAACCTGAAAAATTGCCTGAAAAAAATACCGAAACCAGTCATTTTCAGCCACCTAGCAGCCTCAAAAGCAGAATTTTCCCACCAACCCCACCTACCCACCCCTGGAGCAGAGCATCCCCTGTTTCTAAAATGCAAAAAAAATATATATGTTTCCGTCTCATTTTTTAGTTACCTGTCTGGTAACAAACCCGTGTAAAAATTACATTTGAAAAAATAGCCAATTTTTCGAAGCCACTGTTTCCCATAATTCATCTGGTAATTTACCCCTATGTATCAGACTCCAACTTTGGGACCAAAACTTCAAATTCTCTTGTCCAACAAAAAACCTAATGTAGTCATATATCTGATACTAAAAATATATCTCTATTTTACATGGCCTTAGTTTCAACATATGCCCTAAGTTTAGGATTTCACCCCTGTGCAATAGTGCGAAACTGTAGAGTGGAACCTTAGGAGAAAACAAGAGTGATCTCCCCCTGGATTTCACTCAGGCAAAATAATCTGGAGTCTATCCTGAGTTGAATGAACAAAAACCACAAGTCTCTATTTTCAACCAGTAAAAAGATACAGCATGGCCTTTCTGTCTGCCGAATAGCTTTTGCAGACAGTTTTTGCCCGATTTTCACAACCACACCACACCACCTCATCCCTCCCATTTCTCTGAGCCACTTCAGGGAGTATTTTTATTACCTCCAGCAACATTGACTCCCCAGGTCCTGCCAATATCACTGTTAAATACAATCAAAATGTAAAACAATAAGCACTATTAACCATAGCTTTGTGTGTGTGTGGGGGGGGGGGGGGGGGGGTGTTGCTCTCTATAGATATGAAAGTGTAAACAGCTTGACGGACGGATGACACACAGACATGACACCATGACCGAAATGAAAAAGTAGACTGCAAATCTCTGGTCAACAATAACAACCAAGCTGTCCATAACTGCATATATTTGTCATTAATACAAGGCTCGGTGTTTAGGAAAGGCAGTGCTCTACCTTAATGTTTTCGAAGTCTTGTCGAAAATTCAAAACAAGTGCGAAATTAGGCTACATCAATAAGTATCTAAAAAAAATTCCACTTATTTCCTTCCAGTTGTGCTGAGATATCACTTGATGAATGTTAATTACTACTAACAATTGCACACAAACCAGAAATAATGAAAAGTTTTTTGAAAAATGGTGTATTCATAACTCAAACACAAATAAGGAACTTCCTGGTTCAAGAATTGACACCGACGGCAGAATGCTCTTTAAGGTTCCGCTCCACAGTTTTCCAGGCTTTTCCAAATATGACATGACATACACTCTCTTCAAATGCAAATATTCTGTAACTTAGTTACCTAACCCATTACATGTATTACGTTTCCCAAATCCACAAAAAACATATAACACTATCTGACTAAGTAGAAATAAACAGTCTGAATGTGGGTGGAATTATTTGTTGTCAAAGGCAAGACTTCAACCTGAAAAATTGCCTGAAAAAATACCGAAACCAGTCATTTTCAGCCACCTAGCAGCCTCAAGAGCAGAATTTTCCCACCAACCCCACCCATGGAGCAGAGCATCCCCCGTTTCTAAAATGCAAAAAAAAAATATGTTTCCGTCTCATTTTTTAGTTACCTGTCTGGTAACAAACCCGTGTAAAAATTACATTTTAAAAAATAGCCAATTTTTCGAGGCCACTGTTTCCCATAATTCATCTGGTAATTTACCCCTATGTATCAGGCTCCAACTTTTGGACCAAAACGTCAAATTCTCTTGTCCAACAAAAAACCTAATGTAATCATATATCTGATACTAAAAATATATCTCTATTTTACATGGTCTTAGTTTCAAAATATGCCCTAAGTTTAGGATTTCACCCCTGTGCAATAGTGCGAAACTGTAGCAATGGTGGAGAGCCATTACTTGTCCTCGCGTCCGAGTATCCTTGAAAAAAATGTAACCTCATTTGTCCCCGGTTCCTTTGGAAAAATCCCTAAAAGTTTAATCAGCCAGATTCATTCTCGTGAAGTCTCATCTCGTTAACTACTTCCTGCGATAAACAAATAGTGAAAACAATATAAAGGACCATAGAAATCGGATAATATGAAATTTAGGCAAACCTAAAAGCGAGCGAAAATGATGCATTAGGCCTAAAGTGAAAAGGGCAACACCGCGCTCTAAATATAGTTTATATGAGAATTTCGGGCAGATAAACGTTTGAGAAAGGAGGTTAACACCGCACAACGAATCACATTTGAACAGTTAATGAACAATACCATGTGATACGGAAGCGTATTGCATGTTGCTGCCACGTTGGAAAAAAAAAAATGTTTCGTTTAAACGAAACCACTTTCGTATATACCAGGGTTGGGGCGAATACATTGTAAATGTATTGAATACGAATACTTTGAAATTTTATGAATACGAATACAAATACGAATACACAAATTTCAAATGTATTGAATACGAATATGAATACTTTACAATGCATTCATGAATACAAATATGAATACTTGAATACTTTTCAAAATTATTTCTTGTAAAGGGATGATAATTTGATCATTCTTATTGGGATTAAGGGCATAAGGGATTATAGGTGAAGAATTAGTTTTTCAGAGGGTGGATCTCTTAATCCTTTAGAATCCAATCAACAGACATAAGTTGGTATTAATGGCAAACAAAAGAAATAAAAAAAAACTTTCAAATATCAATTTATTTAGAAAACAATTAGCAAAATGTGTACAGTACTCATCCAATGGTTTGTTGTTTAGTGCATACACAGTAATCATTAAATAGAGAACTGTGAGAAATTTACACAATTTTTTTGGTATTTTTTAAAGTTTTTTTCTTCTAAACTGCATTTTATGACCCCCAATAATGTCTATTAATTGTGGCTAATTGTGGCTTCTTTGCTTCATGTCTTTTATTAATATTTAAACGGTGCGCGGACAAAATCCCATCGGACAAAATCCCATCCGGACAATATCCCAGATTTTTTACCCGGCCGAAATCCCAGCGGACAAAATCCTAGACATGGGCGGACAAAACACCAGGCAATATTTTTTCACAAAAAGGAAATATTTTTGATTTACAAAAACAGTGTTTTGGTTGTTGTTTTACTCAAACTACTCACTTTGTTTTAAACCGCCTGTCCGCCTATTTTTTCATCAATGAAACTTCAATCATGGTTGAGCTGAACGAACACCGATCCCTTAACAGAAAAACAAAATAAGTTTCCAGAAAATAAAAAAAAAAATAATAAAATAAAATAAAATAAAAATTATACAATATAACTAAATCGCGTGGAGTCAGTGAGGATTGCCTCGCTACTCATTGGGGACTTTAGGATAGAGTCTGTGAGGACTGCCTCGCAACTCTGCTGAAGCGAGATTGAAATGCGTTTAATAAGATCTATATAACAAAACCCTCCACACACTCCAGGATAGTGAATCAATGGTGAAGCTGAACGAACACCGAACCCTAAACAGAAAAACAAAATAATCCACAGTAAATTAAAATTATTCAATAGAATTAAACTGCGTGGAGTCAGTGAGGATTGCCTCGCTACTCATTGAGATCTTTAGGATTTAGTCTGTGATGATTGCCTCGCAACTCTGCGTGTGGGGAGTGGGCTCCGAAAAAACACACCCCTTACCCCATCCATAGCAACAATCACACAGCAGGCACAATATACAATAGCGGATACCTATCTTTCTCTCTACCTATAACTTTTCTAATTGAACATTCTCAAATAATTTTCTTGCAACACTCTTATCAAGAAGACGCATGGAAATGGTAGAGAAAGCGTAGGAGGAATTGGTGCAACCTACCTTTCTGCAACATATACAAGAAACCACCAAACACTAGGCAAGGATTGAAACAAGCTTGTCTGGCTGGGGACGAGTGTACATTTTATATAAATAAACATTTGAATAAAGATTTAACAGCCCTTTTAAGGGCTTGAGGGTGTGTGTCAGTGAGAGGGTGCGTTTTTTTTTTTGTTTTTTTTTTGGGGGGAGGGGGGTGGAGGAGGTCATTTGGAATTCCCGAGCGATAACCAGATACCTCAAAATCACATATGGCATCCTATCTCCCAGAAAGCTTGATGGATGACTCCCGGTTTTTCAAACTAAACTGTTGGAGCTTTCTCCACTTCTTTTTTGTAACCGCTATGGTCATATACCGGGGCCGCTACCAAACCGGCGTTGCTGTTTGGTTTTCTTTTCTCTTCTTCCCTTAAACTTGCCATCGCACAACATTACATTCTGGCTCGCCACCATGGTGGGACTCAAACCTCTACCATCGCCGAACTGGAACCGAACAGAGCCCACTCTCTAATAGTTTTAAAGACGTTGAGGGATTGAGTATTGACCTTCTAACACTCCAACGTAAACTGCCGGGTATTCTAACCGCGTGCATACCCCCCTCAGACTCCATTTTGGGCGATAGGAAAGCTAGGCCTGTGTGATCCAAGTGAAATAAAATAAGGTTAACCGGGTCGCAAGGGATTTGTAAATCCCACATCGTCCCTGCGCGCCTTCGGCGCGCTAAAACCTTTCATTCATTCATTCAGAATAATCATATCAGATTTGAAGTCCAGTATGGAAGTGATAAAAAGCCAGAAAGGTGGCCTTAAACTTTGTTATGATGGTTTTCTCTACACAAAAAAAATATAAAAGTAAGAACAGCATCCGATGGGAATGTAGCAAACGTGCTGCCTTTCAATGTAATGGTGCACTCTCTGAGGAGAATTTAGTGATGACATATATTAATATATTCTTTGCAACAGGTTTACGTTTAGTGCTCTGGTGGAATATCTTTTCTGCCGGGAATTTTGTTGGGCTCGTACATAATTCATTAACTGCTTCTGCTTGAAAGGTGATAGAAACGCCTCAGACTACCAACATATAAGGTTGATAAATAAATAAGGTCTATAAAAATATGTAACACACTAACTATACGCAGTGCGTAGTGTGTGGGTTGTGGCCTGGTCGCCCTTGGGGTGGGGTTATCACCCAAAGTACCACTTTGGGTGATAGCCCCACCCTAAGGGCGACCAGAGATCGATTTTGTGATGGTAAACTCTCCACGTATTATTTCTATTGTCAGTGCTTTGCAACATATTTGCAATTATTGCTCGGATGGAATGTCCAACATGCAGAGATTGATTTTGTGTCGGTAAACACTTCACGTAGTATATAATATGTATATTATCTTGTACATATAATTTGGTGTTCAAGTATACATTTTTTCTCCCATCTCCTGTTTGGAATGTGAAAAGAAACGTCTCAGTCTACCATTACAGAATGTTTATAAATAAATAAATAAGGGTTAGACATGTCTGCAACACAGCAGCCATATGCGGTGTGTGGAGTGTGGGTTGGGTCGTCCGTGGAATGAGGTCATCACTCAAAGGATCACTTCCAAATTCTGTACATATGTTTAAAAACACACGCAATGTTCCAGCCAATGTACCTCCAAGTTGAACCCGAGGGTCCGTTGGCTGGAACTTTGCTTGTGATTGTTATGCAATGCTTTGTAATAAATTTTTAAATTATTGGTTGGGTGGAATCCTCATTCTGTTGGGGACTTTGCTATGGTACACTCCCCATGTAGTATATGTATATATATCATAGATTTTGTTAGGTTCCAACAACCCTCATATTGTGTACATACAATTGGTGTTTCAGTATATAATTTTTCTCCCATGTCCTGGTTGAATCTTTCCTATCTCCAGCTTACGAAGTTTTCAACCTGTCACGGCATAACTTTTAAGCCTTATCTGCCCCTTTTCAATTTAAGCTTGTCATAATATTGTCACGCTTCTCCAAGAACTATTTAGTTCCATACTCTATTACGGATTATCCACTTTCATAAATTGTTAATTATGACTTCTATTAAGCAGAATATATCTATTTCCATAGAGATGCTACACAGTTACCTTGTACATACTACTTTCTTTCACCTTTTCCTTGTATTTTATGTTTCCTTCATCTTCATGACTAATTATTCTACATTAACTATCTCCCACTACAACATTCTCTTCCAAGTCAGCTTGAATCCAATTTGCTTTCCAGACAATATCCTTCTGTTACCTGCAATCATGACTAGTACTTACATCCGTGCACCACGTTTACGCTGTCGTCGATATTTTGCACAATATATTACATAATGTGTCATATTGAATTATACCGTACTCGGATTGGTACTTTCAATACCACACTTTATGCTCGCATCCTACACCAGAAACTGTCGAAGCATCAATCAGTTTGCGTCTTAATTTACCTACTCTTGCGCCTTGGTGGGGTTGAACTCCATAGAAGCTTCACTGCCATTGCTGCTCTTTTCCAGAGAAACGTCATTGAATTAGCTGTCACTTGTGTGACCGAGTCTACTGGAGCAACCTCTCATCTTTACTACAAGCGAGTGCCTGTCTCAAAAAGCTTGTCCATCTCGAAATTACTAATCTCCATTTTCCTTGCCACGTCGATTTTTCTTTACATGAGTACACCTTTATTGTTGTTGTCGGGTGACATTGAACCGAATCCCGGACCGAGCTCTATCAACTCAAACCCTAACCAGAATACTTTGAAGATTTTGCATCTTAATATTCAAAGCTTAAAACCCAAATTAGATACACTTCAATGTGAATCCTCGTACTATGTATTTTGGCTTTAACCGAGACATGGCTGTACAACAACGACCCAACATCTTATGTCTTACTCCATGGGTTTCACGAACCATTGCGCTGTGACCGGCCGACAATGGGAGGTGGGGTTGCCATCTACATTAAAGATAATATCTCTTTTCGACAACGACCCAACCTTGATGTGCTGAATACGGAGTGCGTATGGGTTGAAGTATTTACGAAACACAGTAAGTCCTTATTGTTAGGGGCTCTTTACCGCCCACCTAACAGTTCCCAGGATATATGGGATTCCATATCGGCATCCATTGAAAAAGCCAGGGACACGTCATTTGTCGATTTAATTGTTACGGGCGATTTTAATGACAACCAGCTGGTTCCCTCGAGGGTCGGTTTTACTGCAGTATGCAATCTTTTTAATCTGAGGCAGCTTGTGGGTGAACCAACTTGTTTTACTGAGTCGTCAGCCACTCTACTAGATCTTTTTGCTGTGAGTGACACAGTTAACGTGAATGCATGCGAGGTCCTAGAACCGATTATCCCGGACATGACTCGCTATCACTGTCCAGTTTCAATTGATGTCGAATTTTCAAAACCATCTCCTCTCTCCTTTAAGAGAAGGATATGGCTCTATTCACAGGGTAATTATGGAGCACTCAATGAAGCCCTCACTAACGTTGACTGGAATTCTCTTTTTGATAACCTGTGTCTTGATACTATTGTCTCCAATTTCACCGACAAATTACTCGATACAGCATCTAAATATATTCCGAACAAAACTATTACTTTGCGATCGGGCCAGCCGAAATGGATGCACAATGAAATTAGACTACTAATGAGACAGAGGAAGCGTCTGTATCGCATAGCCAAACGTACCGGTCTTCCGAACGCTTGGGCAAAATATAAACGTAAACGGAACGAAGTTGTTACGGCAATAAGGAAGGCCAAAGCGTCGTATCTATCTAATGTCCAGACCACACTAAATAGCAATAACACCCCCTCTTCCTTGTGGTGGAAGACTCTAAACACACTTATCAGTAGTAGTAAAGTGGTAGGTATTCCAACAATTATCCATTTAAATAAAGTATATTCCTCAAGTGTTGAGAAAGCAGAGGTGTTCAATGAATACTTCTGTTCTATTTCAACAGTTGATGATTCGAAAGCCTCCCTTCCTGATTCAGTACCCCAGGCTTCACGAGTTATTGATAGTATCACTCTCCAATGTAGTGAAGTATATGAAGCAATGAAGTCGATAAAGGTGTCTAAAGCATCTGGTCCCGACCTTGTAAGTCCACGCCTTCTCAAGGAATGTAAGTCCTCCTTGTGTGAGCCTCTTTTAATATTATTTAATGTGCTCTTGAACAACTCTTACTTTCCCTCACTCTGGAAACAAGCAAATGTCTCCCCAATTTGGAAAAAACAGCCCTCAAATTCAGTCACTAATTATCGCCCGATATCATTGATTAGTTGTGTAGGTAAAATATTTGAAAAATGTGTCTTCAAACGCTTGTGGCAATTTCTGACTGACAACAATGTCCTTACTCAATTCCAATCCGGTTTTACACCTGGTGATTCAACTGTCCTCCAGCTGACCGACATATACGATGAATTCTGTCGAGCTCTTGATGAAGGCAAAGAAGTTAGGGTGGTTTTCTGTGATGTCAGTAAGGCCTTCGACAAGGTTTGGCATGTTGGACTTATCCATAAGCTGATGAAAATTGGTGTCCCGGGTGAACTTTTGTTGTTCTTAAAATCGTACCTATCGGATAGATCGCAACGAGTTGCGCTAGGGTCGGATGCATCTACTTGGAGAACCATTACTGCTGGTGTACCACAAGGTTCGATTCTTGGACCTTTACTGTTCCTTATATATATTAATGATATAACCGAAAACTTACTCAGCAGCATACGCCTATTTGCAGATGATACTTCCCTGTATCTAATTGTAGAGAATCCAGAGCAAGCTTCGAGATTAATCAACCATGACCTTGCCACAATAGAACTTTGGGCTAAGACCTGGTTGGTTGAGTTTAATCCCAGTAAAACTGAGAGTATGCTCATATCACGTAAATGCAACCCTACTGCCCACCCACCTCTATTCCTAAGTGATTCGCGGATATCCGAAGTCAATAATCATAAACATTTAGGAGTTATATTAAATGGCACATGTTCATGGAACGATCACATTGATCATATCTGCTCTAAAGCCTGGTCCCGCTTAGACCAACTGAGGAAGCAAAAATTTAATCTCGATCGCAGCGTGCTTGAAAAAATATACTTTGCCTTCGTTAGGCCTATACTAGAATACGCTGATGCTGTCTGGGATAATTGTTCAGCAGCTCAAGGTGCCGAGCTGGAGAAAATACAGATCGCAGCCGCTCGGATCGTTACCGGGGCAACTGTCAGTTGTAGCAAGTCTCTGCTTTATTCCGAAACACGTTGGGACTCTCTACAAGACAGACGCCGCAAACATAAGCTGCTGCAGTTTTTCAAAATGTATCACCACATGTCGCCTTTATATATTGCCAATAAAGTTCCCTCAATCATCTCATCTGCAAATTTATCGCTTAATCTCCGATCATGTCATAACCACAGAGTTCCTTTTTGTCGGACTCAGTTGTATCAGTCGTCTTTTATTCCGAGTGTCACTGATCAATGGAACAAACTGCCTTTATCTGTCCGCGAGAACTCATCACTGATCAATTTCAAGACATTCCTAAATGCTGGAAATCAGCGACCACCTGCGTTTTACAGTGGCGCGAAATCACGAGCAGCCCAAATATATCACTGCCGGTTACGATTGCATTGTAGTAACCTTAACTCTCATTTATATGACAATCATCTGTCACCTACCCCATCCTGTCAGTGCGGGATGTGCGAGACACCAGAGCATTTTTTCTTACACTGTCCAATATACTCAGATGTCCGTAATAGTACTATCAACCTTCTGCCATTTACTGTAAACATATCGACACTTCTTTTTGGATCTGAATTTTTGAATAGTCGGGAAAATCATCTTGTTTTTGAAGTGGTGCATGATTTCATTTTGTCAAGTGGACGTTTCTAGACTGCTAAGAATTAAACCACCAGGTACGACTATTACTATATGACGAATTTACCGCCAAACCTATAATCTTGCTTTCCTTTCCGTTTTCTTCGCATGGGTCACCATCAAGGCTGCTTCCGTCTCACTTCTCACTAGCAGTGCCTCCGCTGCTTAATTGCGAGTGTCTTGAATGCGAAGGCAATGCATTGTGCTTTCAAGCTGGCATCCCCTGTTTTCTATTGCTCCTTTTCTTTATACCTTCTTTTCACCTTATCCTTCATTCACAAGCAAGGTTTAAACAATATCATGTGTCGCCGCCTGGTAATTTGACTTCATGTGCTTACCTTTCTTCGACTAGAATTACCACCAACTTTCTCATCGGTTTTGTTCAGGGCCGGGGTGTCGTGTCCTCGCTCTCGAGGTTACCTGCTAGTGTCGACAACGATGCTGACAAATCAAATTTGAATGACCTCTCGGGTATTTGCTCCTAGGTCTACATTCTATGGGCCTACAGGCAGCTCTCGCTGTGTGCATGGATGCTGTGCCCCGGCTTGGCACGTGGCTGATGATCATGGTTGCGACCGACTACAGTCCATAGGCTCCAGGCGGCGACATATGAGTCCATCTACTATATTATACCACCTTTTGTGTAAATTTCTGAATGACCCCGGGAGATGACTAACATAAGCTCCTAGCTTTCTGTCAGATCCCCCATTACATAATAATATGTTGTTTTTTGGTTAGTGTATGTTATATTCTTCGTGTTCTCTCTATATATTGTCCCTTTTTATTGGTGTTTAATATTGTAACATATTGCTTACTTATTGAATAAATATTGTTTAAACTAATGGTGCACTCACAACGGACCTAGAAATGTTAACAGCATTTAATTCCAAAGAACACAACCATGAAGCTGATACAGCCGACGTTGAGACATGTAAACTCAGACTTACGCTGAAGTCTAATGCTAGAAAGCAAAAATCCAAAACCAATCGCTTACTTACAGAAGCGCTTCTTCAAACAACAAATGATGTACGTGAGAAAATCGGAAATCCTGAAAGCATTCGTCGAGACATCAGACGTCAAAAACAAGGATCGCGGCCATCAGAACCCAAAACTCTAGTACATGAACGCAATGTAAGTGGAGAAAGGGCAACAACAGCTGGAATTGAACCTGAACAATTTGTTTGTTACGACAATGGGTCTGATGTGAACAGGATTGTAATATTCGCAGCAGATGCTGGACTTCGTTTGCTCGCTAGAAGTGATCAATGGCATATGGATGGAACATTTTCGATGGCACCAAAAATATTCAAGCAAGTTTATGTGATTCGTGTGCCGTTGGCTGATTCTGCTGTTTCGTGTGTTTATGCGTTATTACCTGGTAAAACACAGGCCATATACGAGCAAATGTTGCAAGCAATACAAAGTCATTGTGTAGATCCGGGTTCGTCAAGCAGTTCATAGCTCATTCGGGGATCACGTGACAACACAAGGGTGCTTCTATCACCTCACACAAAGTACGTGGAGAAAAGTTCAGGAATTGGGTCTAACAAACTTGTATAAATCCAATGTTGACGTTAGGCAGTTTTGTGTTAAAGTTGTTGGACTGGCTCTGTTGCCACTTCCTGATGTGGTACCAGCCATGGAACATTTAAAAACAATACTCCAGACGGACTGGAGGACTTCATATCATATTATGATTCTACATACGTTACGGGTAGCTATCGGGCTATTCAACCACCACCCTCTAACAATTCTGATGCTGCAATGCCACCTATTCGTTTCCGTCGTCGAAAACCACTGTTTCCTCCAGAAACATGGAATGTCCACCAAACAGCATTAGAGGGAGGGCATAGAACTAACAATATTTGTATGTCTTTGATAAAGTTATTTTCTACCATAAAAATACCAGTCATTAACATTAATTCTTGGAAAGCCCTCTCAGAACTTTCCAATAACTAATGTTACTTACTGGTATTTTCAGTGGTAAAAGTATTTTTGTATGTCTAAGTCTTATGTAGTTAGTTAAGGCACAATTGATGCATTTCAATGGAAAAAGTTATTTTGTACCAGAAAAATACCAGTCATTAACATTAATTCTTGGTAAGCTCTCTCAGTTAACAACTATCCGAGTCCAAAACCACTGGCCAGCGACGCCAGAGAAGCTGTGTGGTAACAAAACACCAACCTTTGAAAATAGCACTGGAAAAACAATAAACCTTGGCCAATTACGGTAGAACTGTTCTCAATTTTTAATCTTATCAAAACATACTGCCTTCATTATTAGAAGTGTCACAGTATTGCATATTTTTTATCATAAATTAGTATAAACACACCTGGCTTAACCTATAGTTATTGTTGTTCTTTATACTTATCATCGCTGGTATTGTTATAATAAATCACTAGTTACTTTGAAGAACATAGTTACAGTACTTATATTAATTCTGCTGTTAATGTTAATATTATTATCAATTGGCGATTGACAGTCATACTGATCGGACGTGTCTGTGAAAGCTCCTGACTGAACACATCTCACAGCTTGGATATTAACAAAGCCTATTGTTCTCTGTACCACTTCTGTGCACTCTAGTGTAATTTTGTAAGTGTTTATCTTTAACTCTATCTATTTTCTGTCTGCCTTTCTCTGTTAAAACTAAATATACTTCAACGAAATATTTTACCAATAATTTGCTGATAACTTAGACAATAACTGATAACTGAACAGAGTGACATGGCAACTAACTCCACCACTGAACCCACTTCGGGAATGGATTTAATATCGATGATATCTGGATTTCAAAAAGAGATAGCCAGATTGAACGACACTATAGAGGGTTTGCGCTCGGATATTAGGGCTCAAAAAGAACAGTTCGAGAAAGAAAAAATGGAATTAATAAAAGCTTCGACGGAATCAAAAAAGGAAAATAAGTCAGCATCTGGAAAAAAGGGAAAAGGAAGAAATAATTCAGGTTTGGGTTCGTGCCCCAGCAACGGAAACTCTAAACAAAAGAGCAAGGGTGTGGAGACCAACTCGTTGGGCCCTAAAACGAACACAGTTACGGATATCGCTAGTGTTTCTAAAACAGTTGATACAACTCAGCAGTTTTCGAAAACTAATCCTAGCAAGGGGATGGTGGGCAAAACTAATCCGAGACCTGTTTCGCCCTTTATAGATAATACCGCTGAGATGGGGAGACCTGTGCATGCCATCTCTTTGGAGGTACCACCAAATCAGGGCTCGGAACTCGTTACCACCAGTCAAGACAACTGGTTGCTTTCGCTCATAGAGCAAGAGGCAACTACTGTTCCCACCTGTGATGTGGTCAATTAGATTACGCCGCGCCCGAAAAGGAAATTGGATACAGACTTCCAGGAAAATGGCGAGTCCCTGGAAATAGAAACGGTGGCTAAGAAAACCCGGAAAGCGTCGACACACACCGATAACCCGGGTGTTGTTGTCGTTGAGACCTCGGACACCATGGATGTTACAGTAGTAACAACCAGTGCGGAGATCCACAATGGTGGGAAATCGGCAGACAGTAACGCAACGGAAACGATACCACTGACGGTGGTGTATCTTTTGCCGACAAGGTAAGAGCCCTTTCTAAACAACCTCAAAAGGATAATACGGCCAAACACCGGACGAATAAACAACCACATCAACCGCTGCAAAACCCTTGCGTAGTCGTCACAAGGGTTCCCACAAAGATCAATGATGGGGATACTGATGAAGCCCTGTCGGGATACTCGTGGGGGAGACTAATATCTAAGACTACAGGCAACCCTACGTGGAAAATTAAAGTAAAATGCCCCAATAGAGCCATAAAACTTAACTTCATTAACAAAGGTGTTTGTATAAACGGACAAAAATATGAGACTGAGGAGTATCGTGTTTTGCCTCAGCCCACACAATGTCATAAATGCCAGAAATTTGGCCATATGTCGAACAGATGCAAAGGAGAGTTGCGTTGCATGAAATGCGGCGGAAAACATATAACAAAGTCGTGCAAGGTTTCAACACTGAAATGCCCAAATTGTAACGGGCAACACCCAAGCAATTATCGGGGGTGTCCCCACTACAAAAAAGTTAAAACCGACATAGAACTCAAAGCTATTAATGTCAACAGCGTAGAAAACTCAACTTCTCCACATTCGATGTGCAGCCTAATGGCCGGTTCAATTTTTAATATAATGAACAAACACTTCGACGTCAGTCTTTCCGACATATGTAAAGAAGTTCGGAAAACAGCATCCAAATTATATCGAACTCAAATTTCTTCCTCGCTAATAGAAGCCGCCATAAATAAAATATAAATCACACCCACAACACGTTAACTAGTAAAATTACGTCAGGTACTGAACACTTATGGATAAGTTGAAAATAATTCAGTGGAACGCTCGAAGCGTTAACTGCAAAAGCTCACAGATGTCCGATTACTTCACAAACGTAGATGTAATTGGTATCAGCGAAACATGGTTAAAGCCAAGTAAGACATTTTTGCTAAGTGGATTCAACATCATTAGACGAGACCGTCCCACACAACGTGGAGGCGGAGTCGCTCTCCTCATAAGGCAGGACTTAAAATATAAAACGATATCAAGCGATCATCTCAACGCAGAGGTGATTGCCGCTGAGATTGAACTAGGTCATAAAAAAGTTGCCGTAATCTCATATTATAATGAACCGAAAAAAACAGTTGACAGCAAAGTCTTTGAATTCTTTGTGAAAAATCACAAACACTGTATTTTCTTTGGTGATTTCAATGCCAAACATCAGGTTTTCGGATGCAACAAAACGGAGCCCAATGACGACGCTCTCTTCAATATTGTGACGAATCCACTATCCCCAACCCAACACAAGTCTAGATTCAATTTCTCCCTCCCAAAAACAGTTCGATCAGCCGAGGCGGTGCGGTTTCTAAAACCACATCACCCCAGATGGTCGAACTATTTTATAAGAGATATTTAACATTTGCGTTTCCGACCGGGCTTTAAAATAAGGAAAAGGGATCGCAGTTATAATGGGTAGGTCGGAGCCCCACATAAAGTTCTCGGGTAGATGACCCACCTTTAGACTGAAATTAAAAACTACAAACCATCAAGATGTAGCAAGGTAACAATAATTCAACACTAAGAAATGTTATGGTATAATTTATTGAATGAAATTAAACATTATTACATATCCAAAAAGCGTTTGTTTCACTATCTTAAATTGGGCTGAAATTCGGAGGCTAGAGAAAAAAAAAAATATCAAGAATCCGATAAACAAGGCCCTTTTTATTATGTCCAGGCCACCCCGATTTTCTAATATAATATTAGGAGACTACTATTCTCCCATAGAGGACGTACCAATGACCAAAGGGAACTGTCATAAGAAGCTTCCACCCTCGAAGAACCAGAGTTCGTCGAGTGTGAAGTCTTCCAATATAAATGAGGAGTCACCTTCGTTCCTCCATAGATGTTATCTCCCAATAGTAATGATCAGGACTACACAGGTAAGAAGCTTTCACCCTCGAAGAACCAGAGTTCGTCGAGTGTGAAGTCTTCCAAATATAAATGAGGAGTCACCGCTGCTCCTCCATAGGTGTCATACCAAATATCAATAATCAGGCCTCAATCAAGTAAGAAGCTTTCACCCTCGAAGAACCAGAGTTCGTCGAGTGTGAAGTCTTCCAATATAAATGAGGAGTTACCGCTGCTCCTCCATAGGTGTCATACCAAATATCAATAATCAGGCCTCAATCAAGTAAGAAGCTTTCACCCTCGAAGAACCAAAGTTCGTCGAGTGTGAAGTCTTCCACATATAAATAAGGAGTCACCGCTGCTCCTCCATAGGTGTCATACCAAATATCAATAATCAGGCCTCAATCAAGTAAGAAGCTTTCACCCTCGAAGAACCAAAGTTCGTCGAGTGTGAAGTCTTCCACATATAAATAAGGAGTCACCGCTGCTCCTCCATAGGTGTCATACCAAATATCAATAATCAGGCCTCAATCAAGTAAGAAGCTTTCACCCTCGAAGAACCAGAGTTCGTCGAGTGTGAAGTCTTCCACATATAAATAAGGAGTCACCGCTGCTCCTCCATAGGTGTCATACCAAATATCAATAATCAGGCCTCAATCAAGTAAGAAGCTTTCACCCTCGAAGAACCAAAGTTCGTCGAGTGTGAAGTCTTCCACATATAACTAAGGAGTCACCTCCGCGCTGCCATCTCTGACACCCCGCACACTCGGTGACTACCCAACAAGAACTCACACTCGACAAAAGTTTGTCGAAGGCGAAATTCTTCAAAAAAATATTCCCGGAGTTCCAGAGAAAAAAAACTACTCTAAAACTTACTTAACTCTGATTCCATTGATCCGACAAACGGAGAAAAAAGAATACCAAATAAATTCCTAAATAACTATCCCGGTCTCACCAATGGCACAGAGAATTCGGTGTTTAGTTTCTCATTCCGGAACTCCAAGGAATTACTATTTAAACTCATGACCAGCCGGCTCTTCCCAAACCTTCCAGAGAAAAGCTAAACAACCTACCCCAGTGAAATCCTATCTCGAACTGACTTTTTCGACGGTCCAGATCACCCACTTCAATTCATACACAACACGAAAAAATCATGCAACCTCTGAAATCTTGTATCGATTCAGGAAATCGCTGGTGTGTGCATTTCCCTCAGTGAAACTTGACAACAATTCAATCAACCGTTACTAGATCTCGTGCTACCTGACACTCTAATCACTGGTGGAGACAACCACCACAGAGAGAGCAAATAAGTAATATGGAATTAACCCCTGTTGGACGACAAACCCCCGACTCCATTTATCAAAAAACAGCACACTACCCCCACCCCAAGGTAAACGTCCTCGTTTTTGGATGGCTCAGATAGTGTTTTTGATTTCTTATTAATAAAGATAAAAATAAAAAAAAAATGATTAATGATTTATAATGACTATATTTACACAAAAAAAAATGGGTCCGAAAAAAAAAATTGAGTACGATCTGTTCATACCTACTATCTAGATTAAATCTTTAGGCATGGGAAGTGCTACATCTGACGGAATAATCCGCCATCACATTTTATGTTTTATACAGCAGTAGGCAGGCCTGGGATACAGAAATCCAACCACCGACCAATTTCAATAAAAATTGAAACCGCTTACCGCCACGATCACTGACATGCGATAAGAGATGTTACCGCCTGGATTAGTTAAATCCCTGATCCGAAGAAAGCCACCACTATAACTTATATATTTATAAAACAATTAAACGGACCATACTTCATTGGAACACTACCCATAATTTACTACATATGAATTTTATCATCGTCCAGATGATGCTGCTCGCAGCGCCAAAAACTATCTTGGAAACCCTGCACACTACTGTATCCTTTTCATCACGACAACCCAGACAACAGCCACAAGATCCATTTATTGTTGGCGCGCTTGAATCATTCTAGATTAGAAAACAATTATCCAATATTTTTATGAATCCCGGAACTTTATTTCTCAATCGCCAACTCCATATTTCCAATTCAAAACAGTTGCAATTAATGCTTCGCTTGGGCAGCATAGTGAGCCCAACAAGGAATCACCATACCATGCCCAATCGAACCATCAACAGAGCCAACAATTGCCATCAAGGTCAATGTGAAATATCTCCAACTTTCACATTAATCACTTCTTTCCCACTTAATAAACCATCAACACATTCCCAATCACCCTGACTAGTGGGTTTTAAATTATAACATCTGGTAAATTTTCCTTTTTATTCTATCCCAAAAATTCTTTTGTGCATTCGGCCGGAGATGTACACCATCTGACAGAAAATGATGAGGATAAACCTGTCGATGGTGAAAATATAAAATATCTTCATCACCTACAGCCTTAAAAGCATCATTGACAGCCATACGTCTAAACTCATAAATATCATAAGATACATTTCGGGGCTTTACTCTAGGAAATATACTACCTAATGTTATTTTCTTCACCCCAGCAAGCTTCCATTTCTTTAGCAATTCTCGGAGGTCCCGCAGGAAACATTCAAAAGAGAATGTAGCGCAATCAATATCATTACCCCCAATCTGAAGAACTATCCATCTAGCCCCTCTGACATTAATATTTTGCAAATGGCTAATCTTTCCCCCAGGTATCCCAACAAATTTCACGGAGGCAAACGGTATGGTACAATGCCATACTTCTGGGCACAATAATAAAAATCGGTACAATCTCGCCACAAAACTGTGTCCAATCACCAGACCCTCCATTTTAAGGAGTCAAAATTAAATCCTAAAAAGCAAAGTTAAATTAGGAAGGTTTACAAGAACCAATTCACATTCAAGAGTCAATGTTAATGGACAACTGTCAATATCGTCTGAACTCATAACCATCAAATACCATGATACACCTACACAACTTCACTGTCACTGGACAACCATCAGTATCATCTGGATTCATCGCCATTAAATACCATGACTCACATACATAATTTCAATGTCAATGGACAACATCAGTACCGCCCGGACTCATCGCCATCAAATACCATGATACACATACATAATTTCACCGTCAATGGACAAACATCAGTATCATCTGGATTCATCGCCATCAAATACCATGATACACATACATAATTTCAATGTCAATGGATAACATCAGTATCGTCTGGATTCATCGCCATCAAATACCATGATACACATACATAATTTCACTGTCACTGGACAACTACCAGTATCGTCTGGATTCATCGCCATCAAATACCATGATACACATACATAATTTCAATGTCAATGGACAACATCAGTATCGTCTGGATTCATCGCCATCAAATACCATGATACACATACATAATTTCGATGTCAATGGACAACATCAGTATCGTCTGGATTCATCGCCATCAAATACCATGATACACATACATAATTTCACTGTCACTGGACAACTACCAGTATCGTCTGGATTCATCGCCATCAAATACCATGATACACATACATAATTTCAATGTCAATGGATAACATCAGTATCGTCTGGATTCATCGCCATCAAATACCATGATACACATACATAATTTCACTGTCAATGGACAACATCAGTATCGTCTGGATTCATCGCCATCAAATACCATGACACACATACATAATTTCAATGTCAATGGACAACATCAGTATCATCTGGATTCATCGCCACCAAATACCATGATACACATACATAATTTCACTGTCACTGGACAACTACCAGTATCGTCTGGATTCATCGCCATCAAATACCATGATACACATACATAATTTCAATGTCAATGGACAACATCAGTATCGTCTGGATTCATCGCCATCAAATACCATGATACACATACATAATTTCAATGTCAATGGACAACATCAGTATCGTCTGGATTCATCGCCATCAAATACCATGATACACATACATAATTTCACTGTCACTGGACAACTACCAGTATCGTCTGGATTCATCGCCATCAAATACCATGATACACATACATAATTTCAATGTCAATGGATAACATCAGTATCGTCTGGATTCATCGCCATCAAATACCTCCCTCAACCTAAAACAAAAAAAAGGAACACCACAGCAGTATACAAAATTTCGCAATTTTCTGTTTCCAACAGCTGAAATTAATTTATGTAATTTATTAGTTACATTACATGAAAGGAATGACCTCCAGTATTAAAAAAAAACAAAACAATCTTTCTGTGACTCAGTCAAACTGCAACCAATAGGTTTCCAAGCAATCCAAATTTTTAAGTCGTAAATTTCTGGTGGTCTTGCATATTTACCACGGACACATCACTTACGAAAAGTTACATACTGGCGACGCCATCATAAATTACTTACGAAACCCATTCTTACCCTAGCAACATCAACCACCACCCATCAGACACAATCATACCTAACCCCCACCCCAAATGCCCATCCCACATGCGCGCCATGCAAGTCACACCAAAATAAACGACGTATTTGGAATCACTCTTCTACTGGCTCAATTTCACTAGCGTATAATGCTCCCGCTCACGAGCATTTCCAAGTGTAATTCCCAGGGGTCACATTTACAAAACACAAATAGCGCTAGTATTTTTGAGATTACTAAGGTAATTTTTTTACATTTTTAGAATTGCGCTGAGTTAGGGTGTTCGTTTACACAATTTTTCCTAATGGAACACCTCCATTACGACACCCCGTAAGGGAAACCATGGAATCAATTGATTTCCATCCTTTCCCTACATTATGTGACCCATGAGAATACTATATCATTTATCAATCTTTACTTTATCCAATCCACTACCATAGGACATAACCACCGGTCCAATGACCCTACAACTTGTCCTATATATGACTGTTTGAAAGTCAAAATTGAACAATTCTGATTCAAAAGTTTCCAAATGAATCGAACAGCAAATTCAAATGAATTTGCAGTTTATTTTGTCTCCGCCCATTAACCCTTCCTTGGATCCCCAGCACCATTCCTCCTTGCCTATTAATTACAACTTCCAAATGGAAGACATAATTTAACCCTTGCATCGACATATAAGGCACACTCCGGGTAATTTAACAATTTTCCCATGATCACTGGGCACCACATCAAAAATTTAGCAAATCTTATCTTTGCTCGTGAGCTAGAGTTCTCGCCAAATGAATTCATTAAGCCAAATCTTAAATCATAAAATCACCGAATTTAGACCGGGGTCATTCCAGAATAATAAATACAAATCTTTTTTTTTTTTTTTAAGACAGATCGTACTCATTTGAGTTCAACCAGCAGGGACGACGGACCCTTCGCCCCCGGTGGGTGACAGGATCTCCGCTAGGGGCAGGATTGTTTAAGTTGCTGGAACTGCCCTGAGCCGACTGGTCAGAATCTTCCTCCCGATCAATGAGTTCCGAAAAAGGTAACCTACCAGAATCTCCTGAATTGTCTACACTTGTTCCCATATTAGGTCGTTCAAAACATTTTTTTAATCTATTAAAGTGGACCACCTGCAGCCGACCACCATGCGCTCTACAAATAACATAATTTGCATCAGAGAGTCGCTTTTTAACCACAAATGGCCCAAACCAATATTTAGCAAATTTGGGGGTTTGACCTTGCTTTATTTTTGAAATATATAGCCACACTTTATCACCAACCTCATAAGGTCTTCCATGAACTCTACGGTCGTACAACCTTTTCCTATGTTTAATAGCAGTTTCACACTTACTGCTCACAAACTGGAAAATGGTTGCCATTCTATTTTCCAAATCCATCACATATTGAACTCGACTAAGATCCTTATCAGGAACTTTACCAGCCATAAATTCAATAGGTAATCGGATTTCTTTCCCAAAAAGGATCATATTTGGAGTAAGGCCCGTGGTCTCATGAACAGCACTACGATAAGCCATCATAACAAAAGGTAGATAGTATTCCCAGTCGTTATGATTATCTTCAACAAAACATGCTAGCATAGCTATCAATGTTCTGTTGAAGCGCTCAACCTGGCCATCAGACTGAGGGTGATATGGAGATGTTCTTGTCTTGGAAATCTCAAAATATTTACAGATTCCCAAAAACAATTCAGACTCAAAGTTGGCCCCTTGATCAGAATGGATAAACTTAGGCATACCAAAACGGGATATCCACTCTTTAACCAATATTTCTCCAATTGTACTTGCACGCTGATTAGGCATGGCATAGGCTTCAGTCCATTTAGAGAAATAGTCAGAAACAACCAGAATGTAAATGTTTCCACTCACAGATTCCGGTAGGGGACCCAATACATCAAGTGCAACCCTCTCCATCGGTTCCGAAACACGGTCGGTAACCAGGGGGGCCTTTAACGCTTTGTTGGGACTTTTCCGACGTTGACACACCTCACAAGTCTGCACCCACTGTTCTACATCCTTCTTTAGACCAATCCAAAAAAATCTTTGCCTAATTTTCAAATAGGTTTTCATCATACCTAAATGGCCTCCCACCACGGAATCATGGCAATGTTTTAAAATTTCAGGTTTTAGTTTCCCAGGAACAATCCACAAAAATTTATTTTCCTTTCCAAATTCCAACCATTCTCGATAAAGCATACCTTGCCTAACAACCATTTGTTCCCATTGGGCTACATATTTTTTAAATATTAATTCTTCACCCTTCATTTGCTCAGCCGACGGCTTAGAATCATTTGTTTTATTTTCAAACAATTTCTTTAATATTGGATCACTCATCTGATCATCAACCGAAATTACACCTCCTGGAGACAAATCAATAGCATTAGTCTCCAAAGATATCCTACTCAAGGCGTCGGCATTCTTATGTTGCTCTCCTCTACGATGGATGATAGAAAAGTCAAATCCACTCAAATATTCCAGCCAACGAGCCACTTGCCCCGTTGGTTCTTTAAAATTAAACAACCACCTCAAAGATCCATGATCGGTGCGCAGAGTAAAGTGTTTTCCTATCAAATAATGGCGAAAATTTTTAATGCTTTTAATAACTGCCAATAGCTCTTTCCGAGTGACACTATAATTACGTTCTGGAGGAGAATGCACTTTACTAAAATATGCAATTACCTTCTCCTGTCCGTTAACTAACTGAGACAACACAGCCCCACTAGCCTGATCACTCGCATCTGTGTCCAAAATAAACTCTTGCTCAAAATTTGGAAATCCCAAGATTGGACTCTCACATAGTTTATTCTTTAAAATTTCAAAAGATTCTTTTCTAGCCTTATTCCACTCAAATTTTACATTCTTTCTAGTTAATTCCAACAGGGGACCAGCCAAATCTGAGAAGTTCAAAATAAATTTTCTGTAATAAGAACACAAACCGACAAAACTGCGTATATCTCTGACACATCTTGGAATCGGCCAATCCTTAATCCTAGCTATCTTTTCTGGGTCAGCCCGTATCCCCTCTGAGGACACGATATGGCCCAAAAAAGATACCTGTTTTCTAAAAAGAGCACATTTAGAAGGCTTGAGTTTCAAACCAGCTTCCTTAATTTTTGTGAACACCTCTTCCAACCTTTCTACATGTTCTTGGAAAGTTTTAGCATAAATAATTATGTCATCCAGATATATCAGACAGGTCTTCCAATGAAGGCCCTTCAAAACGAGCTCCATAAGCCTCTGAAAGGAATGGGGAGCCCCAGAAAGCCCGAAAGGGAGTACCTTGAACTCATAAAGCCCTTTACCTGTACTAAAGGCAGTTTTTTCTTGAGCTGAGGAAGCCATCTCCACCTGCCAATACCCTGAAGCCAAATCTAATGTAGAGAACCAACTGGCCCCCTGCATTCCTTCAAGGCTGTCATCAATGCGTGGCAAGGGATATGCATCCTTCCGAGTTACAGCATTTAACTTACGATAGTCTACACAAAAGCGTAGGCTACCGTCTTTTTTTTTTAACCAGGACAATGGGGGCCGCCCACGGACTATCCGAGGGTTGTATTATCCCCTGTTCTAACATTTCTTGTAACTGCCTATCAACTTCCTGTCGCTTATGTACAGGAAGTCTATAGGCTCTTTGTTTTATGGGTGGATGTTTACCCGTGTCAATATCATGTTTTATAATACTTGTTCGACCTAAATCTTTATCATGGCGGATAAAAACCGACTCATTTCTATCAAGAAGCATTTTAACTTGAAATACCTGATCCGTAGTCAAAACAGTTTCATCAATTGTTTGCTGGAGAGAATACTTATCAACATTTTCTTGTTTTACATTTTCTTGAATTACACTATTTCCCAGAACCTCCCCTTGCTGGAATACTGCCACTGTTTCACCTTTTTTCAAGGACTGGGGTACCCCGGTGGTATTTACTAACCTCATTGGCACAACATCTCCATTTGAAGTACCCACAAAACTTCGCCCAACCATAATCCCATTATGTTTTTCTGAAAATTTTTGATCTACCTCACAAATTCCCTCTAAAAGAGAAACATTACTTACCTTACCATTAATTATAATCTCGGAAGATGGAGGTATAGTTACATTTTCAATAAGCATGACCTCATTACTATCGTTGTTATTGCCAAAATTTAGGGGAATTTCTTTTCCTGCTAATTTAACACAATTCCTCCCCAGATAAATGTCTAAGTCTAGGGCAGTCATCAGATCAACCCCCAATATTCCCTCAAATGATAACTCGGCAACATAAAACTCTTGATCAAAACTATTATTACCTATATTAATGGGAAGGTTGATAACTCCTGGCACCTGCAAGGGTTGTCCGCTAGCTCCACAAACCTCTCTAGGAGCTGCTTGTAATTCTGAAGAATCCTTTCCAAATACCTCTTCCAATACCTTAGTACTTAATATGCTAATGGCTGATCCAGTGTCCAGCAAAAATTTTACCTCTTTGTCACAAATGGTTAAGGGAAGAAAAAAATGACCAATCTTTTTCTCAGGGTGGGCCCCATTCTGTTGGAGCTGAGGTTTGACCCCAACCCCAGCTCTTATTCTTTTAAACCTTGCCTATTATTCCACCTTCCACCTCTTCGACCCCCATAATTCCGACGAACATTTCCTCGACCACGTCCACGAGAAAAATCTTCCCGAGTATTTTGTATTTCCGCTATTTTGTCAATTCCATCCTCCTTCCCCAATTGTTCTAAAAATTCGCGTCTCATTTCCCTTTGTTCTTTGCGCAAATCATCAATCTGAAACCGCAGATCAGTCAGCGTCTGAGTTAATAATTCCAATTGCTCGGAATTAACAGCTTCGTTGTCAGAAGGTTGGACAGTGGAAGCAACTTCCACTCTCCTATATGATTCTTCCTCTAATGCCAAACGAACCGCGGCATCCAACGTCTCGGGTTTTCCACGCAACACCTGCATCCGAACGTCTTTATCCGTTATGGCTTCAACAAAAGCTTCTTTTGCCAAATCGTCCCTTAAAATGGATGGGGCTGAAGGGTAAGCTTTCTTTACCAATCTACGTATACTACTAGCCAGCTCGGGGAGTGTTTCTCGAGCGGTTCGCCTTCTTGAACGCAATTGTGACCTATAAATTGCCGTACCTCTAAAGGGATCAAATCGATCTATCAAACTTTTTAATATTTGTTTTAGGCCAATCTTATCATTACTATCTAGATCTTCGTAAAATTGCAATGCGGCCCCTCTTAATGAAACTACCAAAAATCTACAAGCCACCACCTCTGACCATTCATTGATTTCTACACATTTTTCAAAATGCGTCACCCAATCAACCACATTGGTGGACCCATTAAATGTTTCTGGTGTAACCACCGGTTTTCTGGGCCCGTTATATTGTTCACCACTTTTGGATGGACGTTCCTTAAGAGCAGGAAGGTCCGCACCTGGTGCCACTAACGCCCGATCACCCTTATCTTGATAGCTGACCCTCGCAAGAGGAGTTTTAACTTTCTTAGGAATGGCACCCGAAGCTCTTCTTCTACAAAATTCACGCGCAGAACTTCCTACCTGTTTATGAATTCCATTGTCCAAACCATTATGTTTTGGAATTTCACTCACTTGAATTTCTACATTTTCATTAAAAGACGTAGGAGTGGCCTCTGGTGTTTCTTGAAAAAAATCTAGAGCCTCAGCCATGGGGTATCTCCTTGGTGTGCTAATATCTGGATTTGTAGCCAAATCAGTTAACTTTTTAGATGCCCCCAAGTATTCATCCAGCCCTTCCGAAATTCCCGTAGCCATATTAAATTTGAACCAATACTAAACAATTTACCTGTATTAAATTTCTATACATCAGTCTTATGGTATCATAAAATATCCTGTCGGCGACGCCAATAACTGTGACGAATCCACTATCCCCAACCCAACACAAGTCTAGATTCAATTTCTCCCTCCCAAAAACAGTTCGATCAGCCGAGGCGGTGCGGTTTCTAAAACCACATCACCCCAGATGGTCGAACTATTTTATAAGAGATATTTAACATTTGCGTTTCCGACCGGGCTTTAAAATAAGGAAAAGGGATCGCAGTTATAATGGGTAGGTCGGAGCCCCACATAAAGTTCTCGGGTAGATGACCCACCTTTAGACTGAAATTAAAAACTACAAACCATCAAGATGTAGCAAGGTAACAATAATTCAACACTAAGAAATGTTATGGTATAATTTATTGAATGAAATTAAACATTATTACATATCCAAAAAGCGTTTGTTTCACTATCTTAAATTGGGCTGAAATTCGGAGGCTAGAGAAAAAAAAAAATATCAAGAATCCGATAAACAAGGCCCTTTTTATTATGTCCAGGCCACCCCGATTTTCTAATATAATATTAGGAGACTACTATTCTCCCATAGAGGACGTACCAATGACCAAAGGGAACTGTCATAAGAAGCTTCCACCCTCGAAGAACCAGAGTTCGTCGAGTGTGAAGTCTTCCAATATAAATGAGGAGTCACCTTCGTTCCTCCATAGATGTTATCTCCCAATAGTAATGATCAGGACTACACAGGTAAGAAGCTTTCACCCTCGAAGAACCAGAGTTCGTCGAGTGTGAAGTCTTCCAAATATAAATGAGGAGTCACCGCTGCTCCTCCATAGGTGTCATACCAAATATCAATAATCAGGCCTCAATCAAGTAAGAAGCTTTCACCCTCGAAGAACCAGAGTTCGTCGAGTGTGAAGTCTTCCAATATAAATGAGGAGTTACCGCTGCTCCTCCATAGGTGTCATACCAAATATCAATAATCAGGCCTCAATCAAGTAAGAAGCTTTCACCCTCGAAGAACCAAAGTTCGTCGAGTGTGAAGTCTTCCACATATAAATAAGGAGTCACCGCTGCTCCTCCATAGGTGTCATACCAAATATCACTAATCAGGCCTCAATCAAGTAAGAAGCTTTCACCCTCGAAGAACCAAAGTTCGTCGAGTGTGAAGTCTTCCACATATAAATAAGGAGTCACCGCTGCTCCTCCATAGGTGTCATACCAAATATCAATAATCAGGCCTCAATCAAGTAAGAAGCTTTCACCCTCGAAGAACCAGAGTTCGTCGAGTGTGAAGTCTTCCACATATAAATAAGGAGTCACCGCTGCTCCTCCATAGGTGTCATACCAAATATCAATAATCAGGCCTCAATCAAGTAAGAAGCTTTCACCCTCGAAGAACCAAAGTTCGTCGAGTGTGAAGTCTTCCACATATAACTAAGGAGTCACCTCCGCGCTGCCATCTCTGACACCCCGCACACTCGGTGACTACCCAACAAGAAGAACTCACACTCGACAAAAGTTTGTCGAAGGCGAAATTCTTCAAAAAAATATTCCCGGAGTTCCAGAGAAAAAAAACTACTCTAAAACTTACTTAACTCTGATTCCATTGATCCGACAAACGGAGAAAAAAGAATACCAAATAAATTCCTAAATAACTATCCCGGTCTCACCAATGGCACAGAGAATTCGGTGTTTAGTTTCTCATTCCGGAACTCCAAGGAATTACTATTTAAACTCATGACCAGCCGGCTCTTCCCAAACCTTCCAGAGAAAAGCTAAACAACCTACCCCAGTGAAATCCTATCTCGAACTGACTTTTTCGACGGTCCAGATCACCCACTTCAATTCATACACAACACGAAAAAATCATGCAACCTCTGAAATCTTGTATCGATTCAGGAAATCGCTGGTGTGTGCATTTCCCTCAGTGAAACTTGACAACAATTCAATCAACCGTTACTAGATCTCGTGCTACCTGACACTCTAATCACTGGTGGAGACAACCACCACAGAGAGAGCAAATAAGTAATATGGAATTAACCCCTGTTGGACGACAAACCCCCGACTCCATTTATCAAAAAACAGCACAATATCATCGAACAATTTGATCTTTTTGTATTAAATAACGACCACGACATTACTCACGTCAGTAACAACACCCTCCACCAATCCGACATCCTTGACCTAATTATAACCAGTAAATCACTAACTAATCAAATGCAAGACATATATGTGGGGGACGATGATTTTGGTAGCGACCACCTGCCTGTTCATGCTACATTACACGGTTGCAGCGGACCCGCAAGATACCCCACAATGAGGAGGAGGAATCTATCCAAAATTGACTGGGACCTCTTCAGAAAAATAATTCAGGTTAAAATAAACAAAAACGACCCAATGAATACCTGCGAGCTCGAGCAAGCATGTACCACAATCTCAGTGAAGTCATTAACAACACTCTTGATGAGATTTGTCCCAAACAGACAGTTAAACCGCGGGCCAACAGAATAACTGAAACCACACTCCAAATAATAAAATAAAAAAGAAAGGCCTTCCGTGCATACAAATCAGAAAAACTTCCAACTAAAAAGGTCGAACTTAAAGCCGTGTATAATCGCCTCCACGGCGAAGTTAAAAAAGCAATAGCAAACGACAATCGCGCGAGATGGGAAAAAGCAACGGAAAATCTAAATGGACTCAGGGAGACTAAAAAGTTTTGGGATACTTTTAAAACCCTTACTGGACAAAAACATAAAGACGCCAACAGTAAGGCACTAAAGATCAACGATGGAACTATGGCCCTGGATGACAAGGCTAGCGCCTTTGCTGAGCTCCTTGAGAAATATCATCGTCCACATGAGGGCGATAGGTTTGATGACGAGTTCAAAGAAAAAGTAAACAAATTTGTTCAAGACAACAAGACAACGTTTAACGATGCCAACTTCAGCCAAACGCCCGAGGACGGGGATGGCCATGAACTCACGAAACCGATAAGCAAAGAAGAAGTGGCTAACACAATTTAAAAATGTAAGTCTTCTTCTTCCCCGGGAGGGGACGAGGTCTCATACAAAATCCTGAAACAATGTCCCAACACTTTTTTCGATAGACTCACTAACCTCCTAAACTGCTGTCTCTATAGTGGATACTTCCCAAAATGTTGGAAAGTAGCTACAGGAGTCATGACACCCAAACCCGACAAGGATGTGAGCAACCCAGCTAATTACCGCCCAATCAGCCTACTCAGCTGTATTGGAAAAATTTTCGAACGGATTCTCACGACTAGACTCCGCAGCCATCTCGAATCAATCAGCTTTTTCAATAAGTGGCAAAGGGCATACAGGAGCCAAAGAGAGGGAATCGAGCATGTTTATAGACTGGTAGATTATATGAAAACGGCGTTCAGTCAAAATGAAATAGGATCCGCGCTATTACTCGACGTAGAAAAAGCGTTTGACTCTGTCTGGCACAATGGCATGAGATACAAACTAGCTAAAATGGGGCTACCTACCAAAATTCTAAGGATCATATCATCATTTTTATCTGATCGAAAAATCAAAGTGAGGGTCAACCGCGAAGTGTCAGCCGAGGTAAAACTCGAAGCGGGCACTCCACAGGGTTCGGTCCTCAGCCCTCTTCTATTTATAATATATGTGAATGACATTGACAAACTAGGGAAGAACCATGTTGAACTATCTCAATTCTCAGACGACAAAGGAATGTGGACGGCCAGTAAGTCTGGAAACATAATACAAAACCGCCTGCAGGATACCATCCGCGACCTGCAAGACTGGTGCGCTCTGTGGCGCATCAAGCTAAATGCCACGAAAACACAAAGAATCACATTCTATAAAAAACAAAGGAATAAGCCTGTCCCTAATATTGAGCTTAAGCTTTACGATCATAAACTTGAAGCTAGTAATGAGGCAAAGTTTCTGGGATTCAACCTGGATAGCAGTCTCAATCTAAACAATCACATAAACTCAGTCACCGTCAAAGCCACTAAACGCATCAATTTCCTGAAAATGATTAGAGGTAAAAATTGGGGAGCCAATAAAGAAATTCTCCTCAATCTTTACAAATCATATATACGCCCAGTACTAGAGTATGGGGCCATAATAACAAGTGACCTGAATAAAACCAACATTGAAAAACTACAACGGGTCCAAAATCATGCCTTGCGCGTGGCTCTGCGCAAGCCCACGTGGACATCGATAAAACAACTTCACGAGATAGCAAAAATAGACACTATAGCAATGCGCTTAAAAGATCTTCAAAGCAAAACTCTAAATAGACCTCAAGACAGCGAATTAATAATAGAACTCAATGCGCATCGCGTCCTCAATAGGAAAACTAAATAATCTGGGGCATGTCTATCGAAAGGGTTAAAGATTACATCATTGTGATGTGGTGAGCCAGGCATTCTGTGACCTAAATTTAGAACTGGCTGCGGGTGACACGATACGCACGAAAGCTTGCCTCTGTTACCAGTGGGAGTTGCAAACAGCGAGGAAAATCTCCACCTGCTGCCGGGTCTCCCCTCCCTGAGATATAAATCTCGGGGAAAAAATGCTGGCTTCCCCATCCAAAAGGACGGAAAAGTTGTAAATTAAAAACCGAATTGCTCTAATTTCCTGCTCTCTATCTTTTCTACCTCCTCTATCTCATCAGACACACGACCAAACTGAATGACAAACTATGAGGGATTGAAACAATCCTCAAGCAAAGATGTGCAGAAAACCTAACAAGACCAAGGCAAGGATTGAAACAATCTTGCCAGCAAACAGCCCTTTTAAGGGCTTTTTTTGTGTGTGTGTAGGTGGGGGGGGGGGGGGGGGGTGGGGTGTTGGAGGTCATTTGGAATTCCCGAAGGATAACCAGATACCTCAAAATCACATACGGCATCCTATCTCCCAGAAGGCTTGATGGATGACTCCCGGTTTTTTCAAACTAAACTGTTGGAGCTTTCTGCATTCCTTTTTTGTAACCGCTATGGTCATATACCGGGGCCGCTACCAAACCGGCGTTGCTGCTTGATTTTCTTTTTTTCTTTTTCCCTTAAAATTGCCATCGCACAACATTATATTCTGGCTCGCCACCATGGTGGGACTCAAACCTCTACCATCGCCAAGCTGGAACCGAATAGAGCCCACTCTCTAATAGTCTTAATGGCGTTTAGGGTTTGGTCTTTGACAATCTATCACTCCAATGCAAACTGCCGGGAATTCTAACCGCGTGCATACCCCTTCAGACCCCATTTGAGGCAATAGGAAAGCTAGGCCTGTGTGATCCAAGATCCAAGTGAAATAAAATAAGGCTAACCGGGTCGCAAGGGATTTGTAAATCCCACATCGTCCCTGCGTGCCTTCGGCGCGGTAAAACCTTTCATTCATCATATTATTGATTGAAGAATCATGGAAAAGCTGGAGCTACCAGAAAGATTAATCAAGACCATATCAGCTCTGGGCATCTCTTGCCCTGTCACCTGGACTGTCCAGGAGACAGGCAAGAGAGTCCACCTGAACTTGGAGTTCGAGATTGAGACAACCAAGACACCACCCTCTTCGGGGAGAGGTAGTACCTTTGGAGAGAGGATCCCCTCTCCCACTGGTCCTCACCCGAAGAGGCACGGAGGCCCTGAGGAGAGGAAGAAGAAAAAGAAGAAGAGTCCATCGACCAAGCGCAGGGACGCCCGGCGCTTGGAGGCCTTCCGGAATAGGAAGAAAGAGTTGAGTGAGGGGGTGGAGGCTCTGGGGGAAGCCGCCGGTTCCCCTCCCAGTCCCACTGGTACACCCAATCAACTGCCGGCTCCTGAGCCGGTACAGTTGGATGAGGAACGTCCAGTGGAGGCTGGGGGAGCTGGAGGTTGCTTTTTCACCGCCTCCCACCCCTCTTCCTTCACTACCGGAAAGCCCGGGAGCCACAGCAGAACAGCCACCTCAGTCCTCACTCGCCATCATGATAGAGATGGCCAAGAAATCATTAGAGGAGGGAAGAAAAACATTAGAGCGAACTCGATATCTTGATCCAACACCGCCACCTAAATCATCATCTCAACCATCACCATCTCAACCACCTCCCAAGAAAAAAAGCCGAAAGAAACACAGAAGGGGATAAGCCACCTCCTTCCTACCTTTTCCTGCTTCAACACGCCTAGACATGTGACAGCCATCATATACAGCCACCGAGGGTCGAAAGGGGTTTGTCCCCCATATCGTCCCTGCGCGCCTTCGGCGCGCGAAATCATTTCGTTCTCGGCGTCTTAATATTATTGATATTAAGAAATAAAAGTACTTGAATCCAATGGGATCAAAAATTGTGTCTTTTTATTTTTTATACCCAACTGGGATTCTGTCCGCCCATGTATGGGATTTTGTCCGCTGGGATTTTGTCCGCTGGGATTTTGTCTGGATGGGATTATGTCCGATGGGATTATGTCCGGCGTTCATTTAAACATACATTGCTGGTGAGAATAAAAAAAAACTGGCCAGTGCTATTCACAAAAATCAATTGAGCAATTACTGCACTATTGGAAAAATGTTGTAATTCAAGCACAATAATTTTTACAGATCTATCAGTCTACACCTTATTTCTACTATTACTGTAGAAAAATATTACATTAGTATTAATTGGATAATGGAGTTGTTTAGGGATTAAAAATCAATACTTTGGCCAGACTGATACCTTTTGTCCAAAGAATAATCTGTACAATTACAATGTTCAGTTTACAATAAAACAAATTTTGAACAATGAAGAGTTTGCTATCAAAAGGCAGATAAATAATTGAACTTACCTTCATGTGTAGTATGAAGTTTGATGTACTATTTGATGGACCTGATCTGTGCACTTCAAAAGGTGTCTTCCATGTAGACCAATTCCACTTAGACCAATTCCAGGTAGACCAACTCAGTTTAAATTAATTTAGATTAATTCCAAGTAGACCAATTCCAGGTAGACCAATTTGATATAAAGAGTAATTCAGAGTTGGTCTACTTGGAATTTTTCTATCGCCATTTTTTTAGATATTATTTTGTATTTTTTCAATGGGTGGGTGGGGGGGGGGGGGGGGGGGAATTTTATGCATGCTTGCATAAAAATATTTTTGTATATACTTTGTTTGTTAACAAGCTAACATGTTGTTTGAAGTGTTATTTTGTTTCCACTGTGAATCCATAACAGTTTGTCACAGTTTGGGTGTTTACACTACACTTGGGGTACTGGAGAATGGGATCAGACAATGACCATTGTTTTATTCAGTAACACATCACCCACATCAAAGATTTTTATCAGTCCACATTTTGGGTGTTTACACTACACTTGGGGTACTGGAGAATGGGACCAAACAATGACCATTGTTTTATTCAGTAACACATCACCCACATCAAAGATTTTTATCAGTCCACATTTTGGTATATATGTGGTGCAAATTGATGCTCGATACCATTTGGAATTCTAATATAGATACGGGGTGGTCAAAACATGTGAGGGAACTAATGGACAATTACTCTATAGAGGTCACAAACATAGAAGTAGGAATGAAAGAAGGCAAAAGGTTTGTCAAAGAGAGAGTCATGGAAGATTGCAATCGAAACTGGCGAGCAGGGGTTAGCGTGAAAAGATCACTGCAGGGGTTACAATATAAAGAAAAGCCAGCTTTTGAGAAGTACCTAGATGGCACCTTTGGAGGGTCACTGCTGTTCAAACTGAGATCAAGATCACTGGAGCTTCGGGGAAAAATTGGGAGAGATGGAGAAAAGGGATGCCAAATGTGCCACTCTGGAGTAGTGGAGACCCTGGAACATTTTCTGTTGGAATGCCCACAGTATATACCTCATAGAATAAAATTTACTGGAAGAATAATGCAGAAGTGGGGTGAAGAAACAAAGGATAGATGGCTGAAGGGGGACACGAGGGAGAGGGTAGGAATGCTTATTGAAGAAATTGAAAAAGAGGAAGTGAGGGACACTATTAAGCAGTTTATATCTGAATGCTGGGAGGAGAGGAGGGGAAGAGGGGGTGGGGTGCAGGGGGAATGATGGCCTTCTCTTATGAGGACCGCGACAAATCAGCGGCTGGCCAAAGAGTTATTATTATTATGATAACCTGGCCACCCAAATGGCAAATCATGAAATCATGGACAAGGAGATACATTTCATAGACACTGCCAAGGGGGCTAAGGCCCTAATAGCTCAAAGTTTTAGGTTTATCAAGATACGCTCAAAAGATAGCCGAATCTATTGGAGATGCTCTCAGTACAAAGCTTCGAAGTGCAATGTTAAAGCTATTACTGACAATGACCAACTGGAGTCCATTACTGGCTATCATAATCACCCTCCAGATATTTCCAAAAATCTGGTGGACACTGCAATCTCCACAATGAAGAAAAAGGCTATTCAAGAAACAACAACAATGCCAAAAGTTTATGAATCAGTTGTAGAGGAAATTGCCTCCAATAATGACTTACATGAATTCGCTACTGCCTTACCATCCTTTGCTGCTGTGAAAACCTCTCTATATAATCATAGACATAAGAAACACCCAACACTTCCTAAGGAAAAATCTGACATCCAACTAGATGGCGACTGGTTAAAAACATCTGAAGGTGACAACTTCCTACTTTCTAAGACAGACAACAAGGACATTCTGATATTTGGATCAGAACTCGGGCTCAGAACTCTGTGTGAAGCTGACACTATATTTATTGATGGAACTTTTTACTCATGCCCGAGTATATTTTATCAAATATTCACCTTGCACGCTTTTGTCAATAGTCGACAGTTCCCACTTGTTTACTGCCTTTTATCCAAAAAAGATGCTACTACATATAATCGAACCTTTCTTCTCTTAAAAGAAGCTGCTAATTATCAAGGACTACTATTCAACCCACCAGAAATTATGTCAGATTTTGAGACAGGTCTCATAGCTTCTGTAAAAGTTAGTTTTCCAACAGCCAAACATAAAGGCTGTTACTATCACTATTCCCAGAGTATCTGGCGCCAGGTGCAGACGTGTGGCTTACAAACTGCCTATTCAAATTCAGAGGACGCCACATTTCGTGATTGTATCAGAAAGGTTCTGGCTATTGCTTTTCTTCCTGTCCTGTGTGTGAGAACAACATGGGGGGAGCTCAAAACAGAACTTGAAGGTTTTGGGTTTCCCGAGATCTTAACTTTTATCAGTTACATGGAAAGAACTTGGATCAGTAGGGGCGCAAAATTTCCAGTCAGACTTTGGAACCACCACACCACGGAATCCCATCCTACAAACAATAATGTTGAAGGGTGACATAATAAGTTAAACAGAGTTGTGGGGGAAGGCCCATCCCAATATTTATGAGCTGGTAGATGTGTTTAAACGGGAGGACACTATGACAAAAATTAATATTATCCAACTGGAAAGCGGTGTAGCACCCAAAAAGAAGGAAGAAGTATGTGGAAGTAGATAAGAGACTGAAAATGTTAAAGACTAAACTAATAGAGGGTACTAATAATATAATAACACTTTGGCCAGCCGCTGATTTGTCGCGGTTCTCGGACGAGAAGGCGATGGTTACCCCTGTACTCCCAACTGCCTCCCTATTCCCACGCTTCTCCTCTCCTCCCAACACTCGGAAACGAACTGCTTGATGATATCCCTTGTCCCATTCTTCCCAATCTCTCCGATTAGCATATTAACCCTCTCCTTTGAGTCTCCACCTAGCCACATGTTCTTCATTCTCCCATCCCACTTCCCCATTATACTCCCAGTGCATCTCATTCGTTTAGACTGATACTTTGGGCATTCTAGAAGAAAGTGTTCCAGGGTCTCCACCATGTCCAAGTTACACATCTGGCACTCCCTTTCACCGTCTTTCCCAATTTTTCCCCTCAGCTCCAGGGATCGCGACCTCAGCTTGAACAACAGTGACCCCCCAAAGGTGCCATCAAGGTACTCTTCAAAACCTGGCTTCTCTTTATCACGCAGGCCACCCAAAGACCTCTTTGATTTGACCCCCTCTCGCCAATTACGGTTCCAATCCTCCATGACCCTTTCTCTGACGATTTTTTTACCCTGGTTTGCCCCAACGTCCAGGTCCGAGATCTCCAATGAATAGTTCTCTACTAGCTCCCTCACTTGGACCATCCACCCCGTTTTGATATTTGAGTTGAAAATTCTCAGGAACATTACTTTACACCATCGGCTGTCGGGGAGATTTACCAAATAATTAAGATAAGCGAGCTTCAACGGGTCTATCCTGTCCTTGACCCTCATCCACCCAATCTCACTCCTGATTGCTTCCAGAGCTGCGGCATTACTCGACCTCGTTATCCATCGGCCTGCATCGTTCTGCAGGATTTCCAAGCTCTTTACGGCCGTCTGGTTTAGGGGTACCACTTCCGTACCGTATGTTATACTTGGCAGACCCACCATTTCCCAAATGGTTTTCCCCACGAAAACCTTATTGAAACTGTTTCTCCCTATAAGTTTCATTTGGTTAAGGATTCGCTTCCCCTTCAGAATCAATTTATTTGTGTGGTTCCGGTAGATGCCTCTTCCTGTAATGTTTATATTTACCCCCAAATACTCGTAATCACCTATCTCTCCCACACTGAGAAGTTTGCTGCTCCCTTCCGGAATGCAGAACTCACCCACTCTCCACCTTCGAGTGGGATCCACTTTGCGGCCCACAGGTATAACTTTGCTCTTGCTTTCACTAAGTTCGAGTCTCCATTTGCTCCCATATTTCCCAACAATCTCCCAGCATTTTCGTTAGCCCCTCTTCGCTTTCTGACACTAGAACCATATCGGCTGCAAAAAATAGCCCTGGGATCTTCAAGTCCCCACCTGCTACCCCCTCCTCGCTACGCAGGAGTTCATCTCCTAAACCTTTGATGTACAATGCAAACAGGATCGGCGAAAGGATACACCCCGGTTTTAGGCCTATCTCCATAGGCACACGTTTCGTTGTAATGTTTCCCAGGCTAAGTTCACTCTGTACATCTTTATATAATGCTTTCATAATTCCAACAAACTCGCCTCCTAAGCCCATAGCATCCAGCTTGCGCCACATACCTTGCCTCCATACTCTATCGTATGCCTTTTTGGTATCCAAAAACGCCATAAACATCTTCTTTTTTGCTTTCGCGGATTCTATCATTTGGGATAGTGTGAAAAGATGGTCAGTAACTCTCCTTCCCTTCCTGAAGCCATTCTGGATTTCACCCAAAAAACCCTTCTCCTCAATCATCTCCTCTAGTCTCCCATACAGGACTTTACAGAAAACCTTTCCAATGTTGCTACTGACAGAGATCCCTCGATAGTTATCCAAAACGTCTTCTCCCCCCTTTTTGTGAATAAATGTCACTTTACTTTCTCTCCACTCCTTTGGGACCTCTTGATTTTCTATGGCTAGGTTGAATAGGACAGTTAGGGTTTTCACGAGTTCCTCTCCCCCTTTTTTGATAAACTCGTTAGGAATTTCATCCACTCCTCCCACTTTTCCATCCCTTAATTTTGATATCACCTTTCGCACCTCCTCCGTTTTAATTTCGCTGCACACGAAACTCGATGGGTTTTCCTCGACCTGATTCGGACACTTTGGTGGGCTCCCCATGCCCCATCGCTTATCGTTTACCTTTTCCCAGTGCTTGACTAGTTCTGATGCGACTTGATCTTGCTCGTCTGTAACTCTGCCATCTACTTTAATACTCTGTGGGTTACTTCCTTTGTTACGTTTATTCACCCATTTCCAAAATACGGTCGAACTCGACCCCCCTGTCGTTCTTATCGTCCTAATAAGACTGCTATTTCGCGCTCTCCGATTATTGTCTTTAATCTTATTTACTTTATTTCGTGCTTGGTGGTATTCTTCCTTAGCAACTGTGGCCTCAATGCTTTCCGCCCCCTTAAGTTTTCTACTTCTCCTGTATGCAGCACATTTAGCTTTCCTTCCCTTTATGGCCCTTTTCAGTTCTTCGTTCACTCTGTACCCAAGTTCCCGTGTTGGTACCCTGACCTTTCCTACACTTTCCTTTCCTGCCTCCACCAGGCTCGCAACTATGACGTCGGCCATCTTCTGGACACTGCCCCTCTTGGGTACGGATGCAAGCTTTGGTTTCAGTTTTTCATTGAACTTCGCCCAGTCAGCATCTTTTTTGAGTTCCCAAATCTCCTTAGAGCTTCCTTTGCTTTTTACTAGAGTTTTGGCCCTGATCGTCACTGTAATCAAGTTGTGATCACTATCCACCTCCATTTTACCCTCATCATCCACTTCTACCCCTATCACCTCCCTCCATAAATTAATATCTGTGAGGATGTAGTCGATTATTGATTTTCTGTCGTTCCTCTCCCAGGTCCATTTCCCCTTACACCTCGCGTCCCTGTTCAGAATCTTCAGACCGAGCTCGTTTGTGAAGTTCAACAGCTTCCTTCCATTCCTGTTGACTTTATTGTCCCCACCCTCTATGCCTTCTTCATCATTACCTATGTGTCCATTAAAGTCACCCATCAGAATTATACCGAGCCCCTTGTTTTGTAGTTCGGTGATATTGGACCTTAGTGTTGAGTATATCGAATCATTCCATTCGGGTTTGCTTCCCTCCACCGCACAATACACAACCCCAAGGGCAATAATTTTGTTTTTCAGACTGATCCTTACCCATCCAATTTCTTTCGATACCTCAGCCGGAGTGCTGATGTTTTCCAGGTCAGTGATCAGCGATGGTTTTAAATCCTCTTTAATGTACATGCCTACCCCTCCCCTTTTTTCTGGCCTTCCGTTCGCCCTACACCTATCCATACGTACCCCTTTACTTGGTCTACCCGTTCCTCGTGTCTTACCCACGTTTCGCTTAAGCCCATGACGTCAAACTCCTCTGCCTCAATCAATGTAGCAATTTCACTTACTTTCCGGTGGAGACCCTGGATGTTGCTATAACCCACTGTCAGGGTGTCAAGGTTCATTGGCTTCCGCCTACTGGTCCCATTATTATCTAGTCCCTGTCTGTTTGTATATCCTACTTTGTGTACCTGTGCTTTCCTTGGGAAGCTATTCCTATTGATTTGGATTTTTGGTCCCTTTTCCTTATCTCCATTGTCCCATTTTTTACACCTATGGTTCGTGACACATTTTCTGTGATTATCACCCCCTTCACTGACCCCCCTCCCCACCCTATACCAAAAAAGGCTCCACCACCTGCAACATATTTCGTCCTAAAACCTCTGTACCCCTTGGGCTAAGATGGAGACCATCCCTTCCATATAGGTCATTTCTGCCCCAAAACGATCCCCAATTGTCTAGAAAGGGTATCCCAAGTTCCTTACAATACTCCCCCAATTCCTAGTTGGTCCCAATGATCCGCGAATTACGCTCGCCCCACCACCTAGTACTGGGAGAAGCCCCGAAACCACTACCTGTGCATTCTTGGCATTCAGTTGAGTTATTAAGTCCTTGTAAGTCTCAATAAGCTGAACTGATTTTCTCTCCCTGATGTTGTTGGTCCCCACGTGTACAACAACCACTTGGTCTGGATCTGACCCCTCTACTAATCCACTCACTCTGTCCCTTATGTCCTCCACCCTAGCCTCCGGAAAGCACAAATTGGTCCTGTTGACACTGTCGGGCCCACACACCACCCTATCCAACCCCCGCACTATACTACTCCCTGCAACCACCAACTGCCTCTTCCTGTCCTTTCCTGTCCTCTTTCCCGTCCTACTACCCCTACTACCCCTGTTACCACCTCTGTCCCCACTGGGTCGGCTCGCAATCTTGCACTTCGCCACACTAACCCCCATGCCTACCTCCACCTCCACCTCTTCAGACCCAACCTGCTCCTCAGAATTCTCGAATTTACCAAACACACTGAATCTATTTTGGACACTGCACCCCACCTTCTGCCCACTCCCACTACAAGCCACCTTGTGCTCGTTTACCACCTTCCTAACCTTCCCTCTGACTCCTGTCCTGACAGACTCCACATGGTCATCGCTATCTCCCTCACTATCCGATTCTAAAAGAATACGCCTTTTCGCCCCCCGACTCACAGTACTAGCCTGGGAATTTGACACTCTAGCCCCTACTTCTCCTCTACCCTCAACCCGACGCACCTTCCTATTCCCAAAGGACCCACTATCCACGTCAAAAGTACGCTTCCTACTACCCACCACCTTCCATCCCCCATCGAATGCCACCCTAACTGGGGTAACACCATACTTTCCTGCCCTCCCCAGTTTCCCCCTCACCACCTGCACCTCTTCCTCCAACTTTACATATGCCTCTAGCAGCTGCATTAGCTCTACGCAGATGGCACACATCCCCAACTCCCCCAGCTCACACCCATCCACATACACCATATGGCAGTGCCTACACATATCCGACCGCTGGCCGTCCGTTGATAACTCACTAGCAGTAGCACCCCCTGTGCTGGCCTCAACCACTGCCCCCACCTGGTCACCTTTACTAACCATCTCTGCCCTGCTGGTCTGCACCTCTCGCGTCACGAAACACTTACCATCCATAGCCAAAATTAGAATGAGAAGCTTGAATTTTAAAAAGCGGTCGAACTTGTAAACCAAACAAAAACAAAACACCGAAAATGACCCGCGCGAAGATAGGGAACACGCCACTGATCTCCGATAAAGAAACTAAACAAAACACTAATATAACTATCTTTTATTAAAAATCACATCTATACAGCCCTAAAACAATATATACAGAACACCTGGAAGAAAACTAGACTTTATGATTCTGGAGAATCATGGCTTTTCCCGATGAGATTCCATGATTTTTCATGACCCCACAGTGTCTGATGAATTGTTTTTAACTGCCTCACTGAAGTTCCTTCATTGATGTTATGAGAAAAGTGAAGATACTAGTCTCAAATGACACAGTTTGATAAAAAATTGTTTAAGTAAAAACCATCATTAACGGTGGAGTGAGTTAAGGTCAATATCGTCGTCCAACAAGTCAATGACCGACAAAAGGAGTTATGTTTGTTTGACACATACTCACTGAGTGCTGCGTCAATTTAAAAATGGTCCATTTTATCTCAAATGTATCCAAAATATTGATGTCTGGCAGCTTGTATAGGGTTAACAAGTGCCAACAGGAATATTTATTCATGCAACTTGTAATGTCACACCAAGAACTGTGAATGGCTATTTTTTCTTTAAAATCTACAAGATGTTTTCAGAGAAATCCAGGGAGAACAGGAATTTTAAGCTTTTGATGGGTATCATTGTTTTTCCAGCCCAAAACGGGATAAGTGTTGTTTTTGGAATACTCTTATTACTTCCAAAAATAATTCTCAGTGAATTCTACTTCCACTTATTTTGATCTCTCCTCCCAACTTCAGGTGCTGTGGGTACGCAAACACAGTCTATTTTATCAACATTTTGATGTTTGAGAACCTGCATAGGGTTAACAAATGTTTACAGGAATATTCTGTACATGCAACTTGTAATGTTACACTAAGATATGAGAATGGCCATTTTTTCCTGAAAATCTACGGGATGTTTTTAAAGAAATCCTCAGATAACATGAATTTTTAACCTTTTGAGGGGTGTCTCTCTTTAACCAGCTCTAAAGGGTTAATGCTTGGTTTTGTGAATATCTTCATTACTTACAAAAATGATCGACGGTGAATTCCACTTCCAATGAAGGAGGTTATGTTTATCTCGTAGGTACACATTTGGTGTTATGGTTGCCCAAGAACAGCCCATTTTCTCCAAATGTCAATGCTTGGCAGCCTCTGGGGGGTTAACAAATGGTTACCGGAACATTTTGTTCATGCAACTTGTAATGTCACTCGAAGACCTGCGAATGGTTAATTGCTCTTGAATTTTTTTTTTTTTGAGAAATCCACAGAAAACTGGAATTTTAAGCTTTTAAGGGGTATATCTCCTTAACCAGTTAAAAATGGGTTAAGACCTCGATTTTTGAATACATTTACTACTTACAAAAATGTTTCACTGTCAGTTTTGCGCCCGGTAAAAGAAGTTACGTTTCTCTGTTGTATTCCCATTTGATGTTGTTGTTGTTCAAAAACAGACTATTTTTTCAAAATTTTGACATTTAGCAGCCCATGGAGGGTTAACAAATGCTTACCGGAATAATTTATCCAATCAATTGGTAATGTGACACCATGACCTATCAATGGCCATTTTCTCTTGAAAACCCTACCAGATGTTTGTAAAGAAATCCAGGGAAAACATAAATTTTTAAGCCTTTGATGGGTATCACTATTAACAACCACAAAATGGGTTAACGATTGATTTTTTGAATACCCTTATTACTTACAAAAATGGTCTTTGGTGAATTCCACTTCCAACAAAGGAGATTATGTTTATTTCTCAGGTACACGCTGGGTGATGTGCGTGCCTGAAAACATCCCATTTTAACAAAATTACGATGCTTGGCAGCCTCTAGAGGGTTAATAAACGCTCACCGGAATATTTTGTCCATGCAACTTGAAATATCACACAAAGACCTGCGAGTAGTCAATTTTTTTTGAAAACCTACAGGATGTTTTTAGAGAAATCCACAGAAAATGGGAATTTTAAGATTTTAAGGGGTCTCTCTCTTTAGCCTGTCCAAAATGGGTTAAGACTTCGACTTTTGAATACCCTTACTACTTACAAAAATGTTTGCGTATAGATTGTGCGCTCGATAAAAGAAAGCACGTTTCTTTGAGGCGTACCCATTGGGTGCTGTTGGCGTCCAAAAACAGCCCATTTTATCACAATTTTGACTTTTAGCAGCCCGTGGAGGGTTAACAAATGCTCACCGCAGTATTTTGTCATTGCAGCTTCTATTGTCACACCAAGGCCTGAGAGTGACAGATTTTTCTTGAAAATCTACAAGACTCGTTTAGAGAAATCCATGGAAAATACAAATTTTTGAGCTTTATGGGGGTATTGCTGTTTAACCAGCCCAAAACGGGTTAACGCTTGGTTTTTTGAACACCCTTATTACTGACAAAAATGATCCTCGGTGAATTCCACTCCCAGCAAAGAAAGTTATATTTATCTCTCGTGTATTGTTTGGGTGCGGTGGGGGCCTGAAACTGGCCTATTTCATCAAAATTTCGATGTTTGGCAGCCTGTGGAGGGTTACCATATGCATCGCCTGATATGTCGTGTGTATCAAAGGGCGTGTCACAGACAGGTCTAGCAATGACGAATGTATAAAAAAAATCTACAAGACGTGTTTAGAGAAAATGCCGATAAACCCCAATTTTGGCAGTTTTTTGCCAATTCTGAGAAAATAAGGGTTAAATCGAAAATTCCGCTTGGGTACATTTTTAGATTTTGTGCCCCTCTATGCGTGTGCAAAATTTCGTGAAGATCGGTTCGAAAATGGCTTCTGAATCGTACGGACAAAATGTGTGGAAAAAAAAAAAAAAAAAAAAAAACCCCCAAAACCCCCCCCCCCAAAAAAAAAAAAAAAAAAAATAATAATAATCCGTAGAAAAACAATAGTCTTTTCCAGAGGGAAAAGCCTAAATATAGATACTTGAGCTAACTTTTGACAACTGAATCGAAATACTCCCTGTTGGTTTGGATATGGACACAAGCACCCCGAGATCTTAACTTTTATCAGTTACATGGAAAGAACTTGGATCAGTAGGGGCGCAAAATTTCCAGTCAGACTTTGGAACCACCACACCACGGAATCCCATCGTACAAACAATAATGTTGAAGGGTGGCATAATAAGTTAAACAGAGTTGTGGGGAAGGCCCATCCCAATATTTATGAGCTGGTAGATGTGTTTAAACGGGAGGACACTATGACAAAAATTAATATTATCCAACTGGAAAGCGGTGTAGCACCCCAAAAAAAGAAGGAAGAAGTATGTGGAAGTAGATAAGAGACTGAAAATGTTAAAGACTAAACTAATAGAGGGTACTATCAATGCCGAGACATTCCTTGACCAAGCAAAATACATGTGTTCTGTGTAAAGTGATGTTTGATTTAATGTTGGTGCTCAAGTGTATAAAATGGCCTCTCATTTATTTTAGTGCTCAAGAAATTCTTTTTGTCAATAAAATTATGGCAATGTGTGTGTGCTTGAAATAAGCTCCGTGAGCTTGTTTCAGTCATATGTACATTTCTACAACTTTATTAACAGAATTGAATTTCTCATAGAATTATTTTAGTGCTTAAAGTATTTTTTTGTCAATAAAATTATAGAATTGTGTGTGTTTCTACCAAAATAAATTCTTCCAAAGAATTATTTTAGTGCTTAAGAATTACAATTTTGTAGATAAAATTATAGAAATGTGGATGTTACTGAAACAAGTTCAAAGAGCTTGTTCCAGTAACATCCACATTTGTATAATTCTATTGACAAAATAGAAAATACCTTTAACACTAAAATAACCCGAGGGGGTTTTGTCTTGAGGGGGTTTTGTCCTGAGGGGGTTTTGTCTACCATTTCAAAAATGAGGGGGTTTTGTCCGAGGGGGTTGTCTTGAGGGGGGTTTGTCCTGTTACCCCTGAAACAAGCTTCATGAGCATGTTCCACTAATATCCACATCTGTATGATTTTATTGCTTAAAGTGTTTTTCTTTTTGGCTATAAAATTGTTACAAATATGTTGTCACTTGAAAATGAAAAAGTGATGTCAGCCACCTAATCAAGGTTTTTATTGCAACTTTTATTTAATTGCCATTCTCCATATTGTTATCTAAACACCAAGTAAATGGCACTCACAGACAACAATTACCAAAGCAATAAATAAATTGCATATCAATGCTATGCTAATCCTGTGACTAATGAGGCTATTACTTTTCTTAATCCTTTTCAAGAATGGCTCATTGAAACCTCTCTAAGCCATCATGTTCTGTAAAATTATTTGTTAATTTTTTTAAAATAATATTCAATAAAGATTCATCAAATAATTTGAAACTGTTTTTATTTATTAAGTTCCTCTGAAATCAACAACAATCCTCAACAAAAGTTTTATATTTATTAAGTTTCTTTGTAATCAACAGCAATCCTTAACAAAACTGAAAATAAAAAAAGTTTATTTTAAAAAAAAATAATCATTCCATGTAGACCAATTCCAGAAAGACCAACCGTTGGTCTACCTGGAATTGGTCTAAATGGAATTGGTCTACCTGGAATTGGTCTACCTGGAATTGGTCTAAGTGGAATTGGTCTACATGGAATAAACCCTTCAAAAGTATTAGTTTAATTCTTTACTACTTTCTAATAGAGATAATCACAATATTTTTTTTACAAACACTGTATACATGTGCAATGAAAACAAGAAAAGTATTCAAAAAGTATTCATGCATACACCTCACATTTGACTGTATTCGAATACGAATACGAATACTTTCAAATTGCATGAATACTGAATACATTTGAATACTTGAAAAAATGTATTGAATACGACTGAATACTGAATACCGAATACGAATACGAATACCCCAACCCTGGTATATACTAAAACTGTTTCGTTTAAACGAAAACTCTTTCGTATATACGAAACCTCTTTCGTATATACGAAAACTTTTTCGTTTAAACGAAAACGTTTTCGTTTAAACGAAAACTTTAATGATATGCAAGGTCACGGGGCAAACATTTCTGTGAACGAGCTTTGTTTATACATGATCAGGATCAGGATCACATCACAGGGGCTCGTTACAAACAATGACTGAGGAATTAAATAATATTATAAAATAAGCATAACTGGATACCCCCCTAGAATATAATATAATAATAACATGTTATTATATTATTAAATAATATTATAAAATAAGCATAACTGGATACCCCCCCCCCCTAGTATATAATATAATAATAACATGTTATTATATTATATACTAGGGGGGTATCCAGTTATGCTTATTTTATAATATTATTTAATTCCCCAGTCCTATGGCTCTTATCCTCATCTCGGTATTTTGGGTTCACGTTCCGTGGAATCCCACTTCCGAATCCCTTTCTTGTACCTGGCTGGTCTTTGGGCCCTTTTTCATCTTATGAGGATAAGAGCCATAGGAATAAATGCTCCAGTAGGGATACCTCTTGGAGGATACAACTTGGAGGATACCTATGCGGGAATACTAGGCTATGGCTCCCCTTTTTCGTCGAATGAGGATAAGAGCCATAGGAGTAAATGCTCGTAGATGCATTTGCTCCAATGACTCTTATCCTCATCTCGGTATTTTGGTATCAGTTTCCGTGTAATCACACTTCTGAAAATTTTTTTCTAGTATCTGGCTGGCCTTTGGCGCCCCTTTTTATCGTATGAGGATAAGAGCCACAGGAGTAAATGTTTGTAGGCGCATTTACTCATATGGCTCTTATCCCCCCCCCCCCCCCCTATCGGTATTTAGGGACCAGGTTCCAGGGAATCCCATTTACGGAATCCCTTTCTTGTACCTGGCTGGCATTCGGAATTCATTTTTCGTCGTAAGGGAATAAGAGCTATAGGTGGAAATGCTTCTTGGAGCATTTACTCCTATGGCTCTTATCCTCATCTCGGTATTTAGGGACCACGTTCCAGGGAATCTCATTTGCATTCGTAATCTCTTTTTCATCGTATGAGGATAAGAGCCGTAGGGGGTAAATGCTCCTAGAAGCATTTACTCCTATGGCTCTTATCCTCATCTCGGTATTCAGGGACCTGGTGCCAGGGAATCCCATCTGTGGAATACTTTTCTAGTACCTGGCCGGTAGTTGGAATCCCTGACATACTACTGGCTCCTTCCTTCCTTTCCTTCTTCTTCCTAAGCCTTGCCACGCCTAAGGGCCTGCTTGATGTCCGCGTGCTATGCATGCGTACTAACTACTATCCAGCCCCTTCCACTTCCCTATTCTTTCTTGTCCCTGCATGAGGTCTCCCTGATGGGGTTGTTTCATACATGACAAACTACTTAGCTATATCTACTGATATCTATGGTAGTATAACCCGCGGTGCCTCCTTTACCCTCTCCGAAATGATACACCCCGTTAAAGAAAAAAAAGTGATCCCCTCGGTTAATTGCAAGGCTGTTCATCGTCCCGTCTTCACGTCAAGCGGCGAAGATGAATAGTCTTAATTAACGCGTGTGCAGATAATAAGTTTCAACATGTCGCAGTAATTTTAATCAACACCCTGTGCGTCGAGTGAATAACAAGCTAATATTAATCTTTCGGTAATAATAGAAATAAATTATTCGCGTTCCTATAAATATGCAAATAGCTAATTTTAAGACAGACGGAGAACCATGGGAGGATAGGCCACACAGAAAGTTTTGTTTCATAGTTGTGTATTCCGGTGGGCTTGCTATTCTGGGCAGCATATATACGGTTATAGGAACCGCATGAGTAGAAGACCGGCAGATTGAAGTTAAGTATTTTATGATTTGGAATATGTTTTATGAGAGAATATTATAATTGCTTATCATTGAGATTTAACGACACTTTTAGCCGAGCAGCGTCATATAGGTATTATATATCAGTCGAAGTTCGTAATATTAAATTTTACTGAAGTCGCGTTACATAAGTATATTAAGGTGCGGACATTTAATAATTACATGAAACAATAACCCGCGGATATTCATAAACGGACCCTATTCAATTCCGGCCCCGATATCTTCTCACGAATACGAATTTGGGAAATTTAAACTTACCATAGTTATTAATGTATATTTATATTATTTACGGGGTATGACTAGTCATATGATTTGAGAGGTATTGTAATATTGGAGTAATTTATAGAAATATTGAGTTGTAAATATATATATAAACCATAATCGTTGATCCGTCTTATCGTTAGTGTATAAGCCCTGAGTGACCCACACGATGGCCTGTAAGTGAGATCTAAAGTCTATATCAGCTGAGGGTGATACGTTCCAATCAGGAGTACCGTCATAGTGGGATCCCAGTCATGCCGTCAACGTTAATGTACCCCATAACCCCCTGCAGATCAGCTTTCTCCCACTAATAGACATTTCTCTCCGAACATTACACGGTGTTCCATGAGCAATATTTCTTAACCGGAAAGAGTTGGTCTGATCCCGAGCTTGCCAAGCACCCCACCGTGCGGGTAGGTTCCCGCCGGTCATATATGGTGAAAAATCCGGGTTTACGAGTTAGTGGTTAACTTCTCCGATGTTTCTCACTCGCTCGTACTTGTATACTACATTTGAAGAGTGGGACATTGCAGCAAATTACTTCTTTTTCACAATAATGGGGCACGAACCAGTTTCAGAAATTATTAAATGGTATACATCATACAAGGAATCTTTGCATACATGCATAAGTTTGCTCGGTGAACATGACACGTATCACCGTATCCAATACGAGTTGTCACAAAGTAGCGACCCTATAGTAATATCTGGCAGGAGTATATTAGCCAGTATAGAAAACCAGTTTCAAACTTTTTCAGGTATATGCTCAGCATTTAAGTCGATATGTTTACACCGCAGTGACTTCATTTGTTATTTACAGTACTTATTACACAGTGTCCTTACCATAACGCCTAATGAAAATAATTCTCGTCAGTTTGAGCAATATGATAATGTGTGTCAAGAACGGTGCAACAGGGATTATCGGAAGATAGATGCTGTTGACACCGGAAACCGGCCCATGAGTAACCGTGAAAGGCTAGACGCTGAAATGAATTTCAGACGGTCACAGCGCCATCCATATCGAGGTAGAAGGCGTCGATTCCCTTTATGTCACAGGTGTGGAATAAATTTTCATGATGCCTCAAAATGTCCCATCAGAAGCTACAGGTACAATACTTGTAAAAGAATCGGTCACATTAGTGCCACATGTAAGTTTAACAGGGTACCGGTCCTGACTACTTCTGTAAGTGCTGAATTAACTGGAAATAAGGTAGATATTAGGCTAGAGAACGTGTACACACGAATTGCTGCATTGATCGACACAGGAGCCAGTCGACCGTGTATATCCAAAAATATACTACAATCAACTGATCTGTGGAACAAAGTGGAAATTCACCCTCCCAGCATTAAGATATTGTCAGGTGTAAATGGAAACTTACTCAGAGTTTTAGGGGAAACTACTTTGCATCTCTCCATGGGTAGATTAGATTTAATTCAAGATTTTCTGATTTTGGAGAAAATGCCTGCAAATATTATTCTAGGTATGGATTTTCTTACACAAAACAAAGCCAATATTGATATTCCTCACAAAACTATCATACTGCAGGATGGTATGACAGACACACGCTCCAGTAAACAATGTCGAAAAACAAACTAGTTGTACATATAACGTCAGAGTGCTAGAGGACATCACTTTGTCACCCCGTAGTGAAACAATTGTGCCAGTGGGTGAAGGTCCAGACAGCATTGCTACTTCAATAGGTATTATAGAGCCCGATGTGAATTTAGTGAGCAACTTGCATATCATGAGCGCACGAACGCTCGTTGAAGTGATTAATAATAAGGCTGTTTCCAAGGTGCTTAACCCAACTAATGACCCATGTTACATTAAAGTCTTCACATGTTCTCGGTTGTTTTCAGCCCGTCGGCCCTGAGGATATTTTACACACTGTTGATGAAAGTAATGTCAGTTCTGAAGCTTCGGTGAATTATATAGGTCGAAATGGCTCTAGTAATTGTGAAAAATATCTTGCTGATGCTGAGTCTCTTGGCATCGATTTGTCACGTTCAGATTTATCAGAACTTCAAAAACAGGAACTAATGGTACTACTTGGTAGGAATAGGGATTGCTTCGCTAAGGATTTCTCAGAACTTGGTAAAACTAGCATTTACAGTCATAAAATAGACACAGGTAGTTCTCCCCCAGTGAGACGTCGATTTTATAGGGCATCTCCAGCCATGAAGGCTGAGATTAGCAAGCAGATTGACGAACTTGAAAAATATGGCATTATTGAACCCTCAGTTTCGGAATGGATGTTTCCAGTTGTAATGGTCAGGAAGAAGGATAATTCATTTAGGTTTACGGTCGATTACCGGCAACTGAATGCCTTGACTAAGCCAATCTCATACTCCCTCCCTCGCGTGGATGATGTCACAGACATAATTGGCAAATCAAAGGCTACAATCTTCTCTTGTCTTGACATGTTTTCAGGATATTTTCAAATAGATTTAGACCGGGATTTTAGGCACAAAACCGCATTCGTTACTCATAGAGGTGTTCATCAGTTCAAAAGACTTCCCATGGGATTAATGAATAGTGTATCAAGCTTCCAGTTAGTTATGGCCGAGGTTCTTCGAGATTTACAATGGCATTCATGTTTATGTTACGTCGACGATCTTCTTGTGTTTTCTACGTCTTTTGAGGAACATCTCAAACACCTGTCGCAATTGTTTGAAGCCTTGCGCAACGCCAATCTCAAGTTGAAGCCTTCTAAATGTGAGTTTGCAGCAAAGAAAATACACTATTTGGGACATGTTCTTTCTAAGGGTGGTATTTCAGTTGACACTTCTAAAACGGACGCTGTGTCCTCGTTTCCTAGACCAAAAAAGGTCAAAGATGTCCGAGCTTTTCTGGGCCTCTGTAATTATTATCGGCGGTTCGTGTTCAATTTTGCCAAAAAAGCAGCACCCTCACTAATCTTCTTAAAAAGAATGTTTCTTTTCAGTGGACTGCAGAATGTGAAAAGGCCTTCAACACTATGAAAGAAGCCTTGACGACCCCTCCCGTACTGGCATTTCCAGATTTCAACAAAGAATTTTTCCTATATACAGATGCATCAGGCTTTTCTATTGGTTATAAACTCGGTTAGTTGGACGAAAACGGTAAGGAAGTAGTAGTTTCTTATGGCGGTAGATCGCTCACACAGGCAGAACAAAAATTTGGTATTACGGAACGCGAATGTCTCACGATAGTTGAAGGTATTAAACAATATCATGTTTATTTAGCAAATGGTAAATTTACTGTAATAACAGATCATGTTGCAAATTCTTATTTAAAACACCTGAAACAATGTAGTGACAGTTCGGGCAGATGGTCACTTGAACTGCAAGGGTATAACTTAGAAATTATTCATAAGGCAGGTAAAAAGCATTTAAATGCCGATGCACTTTCGCGACGAGAATATCCGAAAACTAAAAATATGGAAATTGACGAAAATCACCAGGCACCCATAATGACTGCAAGTACCGTAAACAAACAAACGACTTCCCAGACTCAGGCGGAAGAGGTAATCCAACAGTGTGACCCTTTAGAATCAATAGTACGCGTCGCAGCGGTATCTGAGGCCGACATCAGACTTGCGCAAACAACGGACGCGGACGTCAATGTTTTTACTGAATATTTGGAAGATAGAAAATTGCCGGAAGACAACAAAGAAGCCAGAAGAATAATATTGGAAGCGAATGACTACATCCTAGAAGATGGAATTTTATACCACCTCTACTACCCATCAGGTAAAGGACATCGCCTTGATCGCTTAATAAAACAACTGGTGGTGCCATTCAGTTTGAGAAATGATATACTGTTGTCATATCATGACTCTTTACTGGGTGGACACCAAGGTATTGATAGAACTTATCACTCAATCAGATACAAATATTTCTGGCCAGGCATGTACACCGACATCCAGTTTTATGTAAAATCCTGTATTTCATGTCAGAAAAACAAAAATGCAACCCACCAACATCCAGCACCACTAAAACCATTACCAGTGGAAAGCTCGTTCAGTCGGCTACATATAGATATTTTAGGGCCTCTTAAAACATCCACAGAGGGATATAAATATGTTTTGTTAATTGTAGATGCTTTTTCAAAATGGCCAGAAGCATTCCCACTTAAGACAATGGAAGCATCAGAAATTGCTAAAATTTTATATTCGGAAATAATTTGTAGATATGGAGCCCCCAAAACACTTTTATCGGACAGAGGACAAAATTTCCTATCCAAACTAATCAAAGAACTGCGCAATCTTTTTCAGATCACAAAAGTCGCGACCAGCAGTTACCACCCACAAACGAATGCCGCGTGTGAAAGAATGAATTCAACAATCACCAAAACACTTCGGATGTACTGCGACGAAAAACAATCAAATTGGCCTGAACTGCTTCCAAGTGTAATGTTCGCGTACAGAGCGTCACCGTGTACCGAATCCACTCAATGCAGCCCTTTTCGTGTGTTGTTTGGACAAGAATGTCAACTACCAATAGACAACGAATTACTTCCATCAAAACACGTGGGCGCCGAGGCAAGTAAACATCTCGAAAATATATTGAAAAATTTTGAAATAACAAGGAAGATAGTCAAACAGAATACTGATGACGCGCAACAAAAATACAAACAGCAGCACGACAAGAAAGCGGAAATTCCGAAATTCTCTGTTGGCGACAAGGTTTGGCTATACAACAACAAGACACCAGTTTGACTCTCACCCAAGCTATGCCATCGCTGGAACGGGCCATATTACATCACCCACGACAGCAACCCAACCTATCTCGTCCGCCGATGCTCGGACGATATCCAAATGAAGTCGCCGGTACATGCGAACAGATTAAAACCGTTTATCAATCCCCAAAATCGCCCGACGAATATTTTCGAGGAAGAAACGCCGCTACAAGACAATAAAAGCCAACCGAAAGATAGCACACCAAACGCATCACCCGAAAACGACAACGCGAGTTCCACAGCAGATGACAGCGTGGAAAACGAGGAAGACAAAAAATACTTGGTCGACAAAATCTTGGCTTGTAAACAAATAAACGAGAGAAAACATTATAAAGTTAAATGGCTTGAATCGAGAACAACCACGTGGGAACCGAAAGAAAATGTGCCCGAGGAATTAATCCAGGCGTTCCATATTTCTAAAACAGCAAAGGGAAGAAAAAGAAAAGAAAACTGAAAACACAAGTCGCTACATTATCAGACTCAGAAAGTATTCCAGATTTAGATGAATGGGAAATTTATAAAAATAGAAACAAAAACTTGTATGTAAGTTCTAAATTAACAGTCATTAAATAGTTCTAGTTTATAGTGCAGCGCTACTGGCCTGTAGAAACGTGAGTGCGCATGACGTAATCACGTGCTTATTTTATAAACCCGCGTCGCTCGCATATATAAGTGTTATTATATTAATCGCCTTCGAAAGAATCCTTACCAATCGGTTCAGGGGGCACCTTGAAGACATCGACTTCTTCAATAAATGGCAAAGAGCCTACAGAAACCGTAAAGAAGGCATCGAACATGTCTACCGACTAGTGACCCAAATGAAAACTGCTATCAGCAATCAGCAAATAGGCGCGTCAGTCCTACTAGACGTTGAAAAAGCATTCGACTCTGTTTGGCATAATGGAATGCGCTACAAATTATCTAAAATGAGACTCCCCGTGAAACTGATTAGATTACTATCCTCCTTCTTAAATGATCGCGAAATTAAAGTCAGAGTGAACAATGAAATGTCCCACAGTGTCCCCCTCGAAGCAGGCACCCCCAAGGATCCGTCCTAAGCCCCCTCCTATACATCTTTTTCGTAAATGACCTTAGCTTCGCCGATGACCGCGTTCAGGTTTCCCAATTCGCGGATGATAAGGGCCTCTGGGACTCTAACAATACGGCCAATCTGCTCCAAAAACCCCTGCAACGCGCTCTCGACGAGCTTGAAGAATGGTGTGCCAAATGGAGAATTAAGCTAAACGCCAATAAAACCCAACGAATCACCTTTACTCGCAAGAAAACTGAACGGGATTTTGACCTAAAACTTATGGATAACACCCTCCCAGAATGCAAAGAAGCGAAATTCCTGGGCATCACCACTGACCAAAAACTGTCCTTCAACAAACATACCGACGACATGGCGAAAAAAGCTACCAAACGAATTAACTTACTGAAAATGCTCAAGGGAACTTCATGGGGGGCCAACCAGTCCACCCTACTCAAACTATACAAATCCTTTGTGCGCCCAGTACTCGAATACGGTGCAATAATACTAACTGACCTCAACCAAACTAATATGGGAAAACTCCAGAGGGTCCAAAATCACGCGCTTAGAGTTGCCCTCCACGCGCCATGGGACACACCCATCAAAACACTCCACGACAGGGCCGATATCCCCACCATTAAAGACCGCCTAGCCACCCTGGCCGCGAAAAATCATGACCGGTTAGCCGACAGCGAACTAATCTCCGAACTTGGAGCAATTTGCGAAAGCCGACAAAAGCCCAAAAATTGTAACCAAAACTAAGACCGCTCGAATAAAAACTAGGGAATGACAAGGTGAACCAACAGGCAGAAAAACAGCTTAACTGTGGCCTTCTACCAGAAAGGGCTGCCTTCACCGACTCAAGTAAAATTACATCAGGATTAAATATTGTTAAAAACTAAATAAATAGGGAATGAGAATGTGAATAAACAGGCAGAAAAACAACTTAACTGTGGCCTTCTACCAGAAAGGGCTGCCTTCACCGATTCAACTAAAAATTACTTCAGGTTCAAATACTGTTATAAAAACAAACCAATAATCAGGGAACGAGAAGGTGAATAAACAGGCAGAAAAACAGCTTAACTGTGGCCTTCTGCCAGAAAGGGCTGCCTTCTCCGACTCAACTTAAGATTAAAACCTAAAGATTGAACAAAATGTGTTACTTCTATTTTCACAGTTTACATATCCTAATGAAAACTAATTCTACCTCCTTCTTTTAAGCAGGTACACAGAAGATGCTTTTTGACCGGCACCCCAACAACCGCTACAGACAGTCTAACCGTTATGGAAACAGTCACCCCCACGGTTCCTGAACATCCTCCGCTCCATCCCTAAAAGTGGTCAACCACTTTAAGGGAGGCGAGCGTTGGTCCTGCGTCCCGCCTCTGCCCCTTTTTGTAAGCGCATTGCGCATCTTTTTATCCCAACCCAATAGGATTACAATGCAGGCCTGCCCCCCGAACCAGGGAAGTTCGGGTCTTCTTCTTGGTGGTCCCCGAATGGGGTCGTTGTTGTTTCCTTCAAAGACATCCTATCAAACAGAGACAGCCTGAGGCAGATTATACTTGCCAGTGATGGCCACCACTCAAATCATCCTCGAAGCGGCAGACTATACTTGCCCGAAAATCCAGATCGACAGCACCCTCGGGGAGAGGTAGTACCTTTGTGAGAAGACCCAACCTCCCACACTGGTCCTCACCCGAGGGTTCAACCGACATCAGCCAATGATACTGCCCATCCACAACTGGACACTACTGGAGACACCTGCCGAGTACCGGATCCTTTTCCTCCTTCAACACGCCTAGACATGTGACAGCCATCCTACACAGTTACAGAGAGTCGAAAGGGGCTTGTCCCCCATACCGTCCCTGCGCGCCTTCGGCGCGCGAAATCATTTCGTTCGTCGCCACGCAGCAGACCTGTCACCTGCTGCCAAACTTCGTGCTTACACTTATCAACAAAGAGTCGCGCCTGTCAGTGCAATGGTCAAGTCTGACACAATTACTGTTTGTTGATAGTGAAATTTTAATTATGAATAATAAAAAAAATAAAATAATAATAATAATAATACATATAAAATAAAAATAATAATCATAACAATACTGCTAATAATAAAATAATAATAAAAATAATACTAAATAAAATGATAATAATCATAATAATAATCAATAAAAAAAAAATATATAAAAAATAAAAAAAAAAATACTAAGAAAAATTAATTAATACTTAAATTTAGCCTATCTTCTATCTGTGAAGCCTGAATGCAACCTTGCCACTTGCATTCAAGCGGCATAGAACATACCATCGGAGTACTATGGCAAGGTTCTCCGAGGGTACACTCACCTCAAAGGGAAATATTTCAACAATTTTTTTTTAATACTACTATTTCTTGTCAATGCCCAAATCTTGTCTGCGTTTTCTAGCGCCTAATTCATGCATTTTCAATTTAGCGCCTAATTGTTTCCTTTCAGGGTGTATATTCTCTTTCTTTCAGCTTCTAATTTATGTTTCCTTTCAGTGGTTAATTTTTTTTTTTACTTCCAGCGACTAATTTATATTTCCTCCCGGGACAGATAAAATGAAATAACATGATTAAACTTACATTTCTCAAAGAGTTTTCTAGTTTCTAATTTCAGATATGATATGGTATGGTATGATAATTGGTTCATTAGTAAGTGGTGAGTGGCAAACGACGAAAATTGAAGAAAATTGGTACAACACACAGGACAACTGGAAGATGACAGGAACTAAATAAAGTACGCAAGTTTGGTGACAACACACAGAGAACCCAGATAACAAAAATAAACTTGGAAGAAGAACATCGCGATAAATAATTAACTATGAGAAGAACAAACGGACAACAACGAAACAAAAGAAACATTCAACAAGAACTCATCGAAGTAGAAACATACTGGAAAACAGCGGACCAACAGAAACATACAACAAAGGAATTCATCTAGAACAGTATATTCATACCAGAGACACTCAACCCAAATTTTCGACGACGTAATTCCAATGACTTTAAAACGCTTTAGACAAACAACAACGGAAAATCGTACAACTTGTGAACCTGTGCATAAATATTTAAAAACTGACTATTTCATTAATCCATAAAAGAGAACACGGCGACAGAAGAAGATGACAGAAAACAAACATAGACATTTCATCTTTTCATTGTTACTTCATTGTTTATTGTGAATTAGATTATTTCTGTCCTGAACCCAGTATCCGCAGAAAATAGCAGAGCTATTTTATCGCGATGAGAGGCATATATAACCCGCGGTGCCTCCTTTACCCCCTCCGAAATGATACACCCCGTTAAAGAAAAAAAGTGATCCCCTCGGTTAATTGCAAGGCTGTTCATCGTCCCGTCTTCACGTCAAGCGGCGAAGATGAATAGTCTTAATGGTTATGAACCACTAAATCAGTGTTGAATTATGCTTTTCTACTTTATTTTCAACAGTCTATGATCGGATGTCACTGTTTGTGAAAAGAGGGTTTTCCCCAAAAAACAAAATGTATGTTCTCTAGTACTGAATAAGGATAATTCTAACTTTTGTCCTGACATTTTAATCTTTATATGCTGACCGTACATGATTTGCATATTTTGGAGAGAATATTCACACAAAAGGACAAAAAAAAGGTTGTTGAAACTTGCTGGAGTGAGCTCTTTGAGCTCATTCAAGCCAGTTTCAACAACCTTTTTTTTTTTTGGTCCCTAGGCAATAAAATGAGCTGGATGGGCACTCTGATGTTAGATATTAATGAGAAGGTAAAATAATTACTATATATTTGGTGCTGTTGTCCAAATTTGATGAATTCATGGACATACTTCTCAGCAAAATTGATACAGGCTACACCCCCAACCCTCTTCCAATGGACGCCTTGGCTATACAAAACAATGGACAATAGTATGCAATTAGTTGAAAGCTTATTATGTTTTTTTTATTTACCTGCAGGTGTTTTCATCTACAGAAACATTCTCCGAATCATTCAGTGGCCCAGATTTTGAAGTAGATGGCTGTGGCTCAGGCTCAAGAACCATTGACGGTCTTTCCAGCTCACCAGATGAGACCATAACTTTCCTTGAGCGTAAGTTTATAGATTTTTCTGGACTGTAAGAAATCCTCTTGGCACGTGGGTACCATGGATGCTTCGACAAAAATCTATGTCCATGTCCTTTCTTGAATTTTCCCATTGTTTAAGAGCAGAGAGAAGAAAGTTTTTTGGCACTACTTTTCAACACGGAGGCTATTCACATAAAATGACCCTTTGGTAACAAATCCAATAATTTCAGTAAGCTTTTTTAGTTTTTCCAACATTTATGTATTTCACACAAAAGAAGCCAAGTTTGCTTGCTCAAATTTGAAAATGAATAATTTGAGAAAACTTCTAAAATGCCAAGACTGATGCATGTGATCAAGAAATTTAAGCCTCTTTTCTCAAGTCTTATCTCCACCTGACAAGGATAGGGTGTACACTCAACTAATTTATTACCACTGGGAAGGGTTGAAGTCCCAGTACATTCAAAATGAAATATTCACGTGCACAGACTGCCAATTAAATTTAACAACGAGCACATGTTTTGCAGATGACCATTTTTTTGTGTTCATACCAACTTGGATGGGTGGGGTAGATCATCTACCCCATACATTCCCCTTGTACCAGCTCGTAACAAGGACATTTGCTGAACATTATCAGAATGACTCTTTCTTCAATATCAGCAAATAAAATGAAACCCACACTACTAGAATTTGATTTTAATGTGCTGAAATCAACCTATCTACTGCCCCAAATTCTGAGTGACTGAGGGGGTTAAAATATTCAGTAAGCTACATGTTTTGAAAATGCACAGATTTCGAAGCTATCCACTGACCTAATGTCAAGAGGTTTTTTTACGGAACCAGGGTCATTTGGATGTAATTTATTCAACATTCACAAAGTTATCATTTAAAATGATGAAAAAACAATTTGCAAGGGCACTTGTTCATACATTTGGTCAAGAAAACAGGGTGGGTTAAAGAAATCACAAATAATTCAGGTAAAAGCAATTACATTTGAAACGACAAATTTTATTCATTCAAACACTCATTTTCCTTTGATTTAAACCAATAAACACAGACATTTTGAGAAATTTTGTGATCACTTTAGGTTATGAACCACTAAATTGGTGAACACGTGACTTGGAAAATTTAACACCCAAAGTTGTGAGTAGGATTAAATAGGCCCGACTGGCTGATTGGTTCAATATCAGTGGGATTTGAAACCATTAATTAAAAAAAAATTTTGTCCTCTTTAGGAAGGTTTAAAAAGTTTGTTTGCAATTTTTTGCCGGAATGTGTGAGAATCTCTCAAAAACATGATATGAGGCATGAAAAAAAAAGTGTCAAGGCCATTCAGTGCAGGACCATAGGGTAGTAGTGAAAATTCGAATTTTAAATTGAAATTCAGTGTGGCAACATATATTTTTTTCCAGTTTTTTTTTTTCAAGAGATGATGTACTTTGTGGATCTATATTTATTTTTTTGCAAAACAACTTGGTGAGTTGTACAGAGAGTCAAAGGTTAGCACTGTGTTCAATGGGATTTTTTTAGTGGTTCATAACCTAATTAACGCGTGTGCAGATAATACGTTTCAACAAGTCGAAGTAATTCTAATCAACACCCTGTGCGTCGAGTGAATAACAAGCTAATATTAATCTTTCGGTAATAATAGAAATAAATTATTCGCGTTCCTATAAATATGCAAATAGCTAATTTTAAGACAGACGGAGAACCATGGGAGGATAGGCCACACAGAAAGTTCTGTTTCACAGTTGTGTATTCCGGTGGGCTTGCTATTCTGGGCAGCATGTATACGGTTATAGGAACCGCATGAGTAGAAGACCGACAGATTTAAGTTAAGTATTTTATGATTTGGAATATGTTTTATGAGAGAATATTATAATTGCTTATTATTGAGATTTAACGACACTTTTCACCGAGCAGCGTCATATAGGTATTATATATCAGTCGAAGTTCGTAATATTAAATTTTACTGAAGTCGCGTTACATAAGTATATTAAGACGCGGATATTTAAAAATTAAATGAAACAATAACCCGCGGATATTCATAAACGGACCCTATTTAATTCCGGCCCCGATATCTTCTCACGAATACGAATTTGGGAAATTTAAACTTACCATAGCTATTAATGTATATTTATATTATTTACGGGGTATGACTAGTCATATGATTTGAGGGGTATTGTTATATTGGAGTAATTTATAGAAATATTGAGTTGTAAATATATATATAAACCATAATCGTTGATCCGTCTTATCGTTAGTGTATAAGCCCTGAGTGACCCTCACAATGGCCTGTAAGTGAGATCTAAAGTCTATATCAGCTGAAGGTGATACGTTCCAATCAGGAGTACCGTCATAGTGGGACCCCAGTCATGCCGTCAACGTTAATGTACCCCATAACCCCCTGCAGATCAGCTTTCTCCCACTAATAGACATTTCTCTCCGAACATTACACGGTGTTCCATGAGCAATATTTCTTAACCGGAAAGAGTTGGTCTGATCCCGAGCTTGCCAAGCACCCCACTGTGCGGGTAGGTTCCCGCCGGTCATAGTAGTCTTGACATTTGCGAATGCGATTCGTTCCATTCTAACCGATATATGACAGTCCTGGCTGTAAACAAGCGATGAGCTATGTAGTACTATATTTTTGAGCGTCGGCCAAAAATGTCGAGTTTGACTGTCAAGGCTGTCTTACCACCCAGATGAAAGAAAAGAACTATACCTAGGGCAGTTCAAGACATACATGTATGGGATTTTTTCATTCTGACGGGAGAATATCCCATTTTCATCGGCGGTCACTTGTTGGGCTATGTACTACCTAATTATTTCGTGAGAGCCAAGGTTCGGGATTGTTTTCATGTAAGCATGCATGAAATATTTGTAGTGTTTATTCAACCTTCAATACACACATTCTACACTACAAATATTTCATACATCCTTACAGGAATAACATGTTCAGGAATCGGCGTTTTGGGGTGCCTTGTCTGTTACATCGACTTGAATTCATGGCACATTACGTCTCTCGTACCCCGTGGGAACCCCGGGGATGGAGCAGTGCTTGTCTACTGCTGTAAAGATGTTCGGCTTCACATGTAGAATAGGACCCTGTCACCAACGCCTGGGTTTAAAGTCCCCTACAGTGGACAGCATAGGTATAAATGATTGGATAAAGTTGACTTGATACCTATGTTGGGTCACAATGAGCCATAGTTGGGGGAAAGTGACATTAAACACCAATAAAAATGAATAAATACTGCTCTCGCATGGTATTTCTGTGAGGGACAGAAACCGTTTGTCGTATTGGTTTCGTCTATTGGACTACAGGAAAACTTGCTACAGAAAGAAGTAGATGCAATGTTTAAAGTGCTATAAAAGGTAATGGAAATCAGTTTACTATGAAATTCCGAAGTCTGATATTTCATAAATAGGAATGAAATATACACAAATTATACATCAAAATAAAGGTTATGAGGCATAGAACGAAAAATTGTATTTGTTCACCTCACAGTATTGATAGCCAGCATCAGCAAGGACGTACCCAGGTGTGAGGGAGGGGCGGGCCAGATGGGCACTTGCCCACTCCCACCCACCCCCCAAAAAGTTATTCTGTCGAATATATACGGTTACTTCAGTTAATAAAGGGAATTGATAACGAGGTGCCCCCCCCCAAAAAAAAAAACAACAAACAAAAAAAAAAAAAAACAAACAAAACAACAACAACAACAACAAAAAAACAGACCCTAGTTACCTGCCTGAGCATCAGTGGTTCCTGGAATATTCGCACGAGAACTAACAATCAAATAATATTCCATGAGAACAACTCGTGGCCAAATATGCTTTACATATCCAAGAACAAAGCTAGGAAATCAAAATACTTCAAAACGCAGCAACAGAGCAGCGTGGAGGAAAATGCCAAACCGTTCCGCATTTTCCATAATGTTTAATTTTGGGTCAAGGTCAACGAGGCCAAAAAATAACCCACTGATATACAATGCCGTCTAAAACGAAATAATGAGACTAATCGTCTTCACACTGCGCACTGTCATGACATGGAGACTGTACAGTTACCACATTATTTACTGTATATCATGACACCTGTTTGAATTTTGAAGAATTACGCAGTAACTTTGCAATTAAATTTCGATGTATCACGTGACATTTTCATCTGACATGAACAACTTTTTCAAGAAAAAAAGCAGACAGTTTGGGCATTTCCGCAAACGTTGTCCTTTCGCGGCATTGTGAAGCAGTTTTGACAGACCGAAAATTTCCCGACAGTTTAACAAGCAAAAAAAATACAAAAAAAAGTTTTTCACTGCAAATGTACCGCAAAATTGGTTTTGGATCGAAATGTTGACTACGCCACTGTTGTGAAAAGTTTTGAATTCCCAGCTTTGTGCTTGGATAAGTTGGATGTCTGAGTTGATCTCATGAAATACTATTTGATTGTCAGTTCTCGTACAAACACGGTTTCAGACTTCGAGGAAACACTGATGCTTGCTAATAATAATAACTCTTTGGCCAGCCGCTGATTTGTCGCGGTCCTCATAAGAGAAGGCCATCATTCCCCCTGCACCCCACCCCCTCTTCCCCTCCTCTCCTCCCAGCATTCAGATATAAACTGCTTAATAGTGTCCCTCACTTCCTCTTTTTCTATTTCTTCAATAAGCATTCCTACCCTCTCCCTCGTGTCCCCCTTCAGCCATCTATCCTTTGTTTCTTCACCCCACTTCTGCATTATTCTTCCAGTAAATTTTATTCTATGAGGTATATACTGTGGGCATTCCAAGAGAAAATGTTCCAGAGTCTCCACTACTCCAGAGTGGCACATTTGGCATCCCTTTTTCCCATCTCTCCCAATTTTTCCCCGAAGCTCCAGTGATCTTGATCTCAGTTTGAACAGCAGTGACCCTCCAAAGGTGCCATCTAGGTACTTCTCAAAAGCTGGCTTTTCTTTATATTGTAACCCCTGCAGTGATCTTTTCACGCTAACCCCTGCTCGCCAGTTTCGATTGCAATCTTCCATGACTCTCTCTTTGACAAACCTTTTGCCTTCTTTCATTCCTACTTCTATGTTTGTGACCTCTATAGAGTAATTGTCCATTAGTTCCCTCACATGTTTTGACCACCCCGTTTCTATATTAGAATTCAAAATGGTATCGAGCATCAATTTGCACCACCGGTTGTCAGGCAGGTTTCTCAAGTAGTTAAAGTAACACAGTTTTCCCAAATCTACCCTGTCCTTGATTTTCATCCACCCAAGCTCCCCCCTTACTGCTTCCAAAGCTGCAGCATTACTCGACCCTGTTATCCATCTGCCGGCATCATTCTGAGTACTTTCCAACTTCTTAATAACGGTTTGGTTTAATGGAATCACGTCCGTGCCATACGTTATACTCGGTAAACCCACCCTCTCCCACAGTGTTTTCCCCACAAAGACCTTATTGAAACTATTTTTCCCTAAAAGTTTTAGTTGGTTCAGAATTCTTTTCCCCTTCAGAATCAGTTTGGCTGTGTAATTTCTGTACACCCCTCTTCCCGTTATATTTATGCTTACCCCTAGATACTCATACTCTCCCGTTTCTCCTACAGTGATTTGTTTGCTTTCCCCTTCGGGGATTGAGAACTCCCCCACTCTCCATCTCTTTGTCATGTCTACCTTGCGTCCAACGGGTATTACCTTGCTTTTATTTTCATTTAGTTCGAGCCGCCAAGTGTTCCCATGTCTACCAACAATTTCCAGCAGTTTCTCTAGCCCCTGTTCAGTTCTGGACATTAACACCATTTCGTCCGCAAAGAATAAGCCTGGTATCTTTATGTCTCCAACATTTACCCCCTCCGCACTCTGAATTAGTTCGTCCCCTAAATCTTTAACATACAATGCAAACAAAATCAGTGAGAAGATACACCCCTGCTTGAGGCCTATATCCATAGGGACTCGTTTTGTAGTGATATTCCCTAGATTGAGTTGGCTTTGCACATCTGTATACAGTGCTTTCATGATTCCCACAAAGTCACCCCCCAGTCCGATGCCCTCGAGCTTTCGCCACATACCTTCACTCCACACTCGGTCGTACGCTTTTTTGCTATCAACACTGTGAGGTGAACGCACATATTTTTCGTGTTCTATGCATGATAACCTTCATTTTGATGTATATTTTGTGTATATTCATTCATATTTGTGGAATATCAGGCTTCGGAAATTCAGGGTAAACTGATTTCCATCACTATTATTCTGTTCGAGAAGTCATGTACGGAAGCCCTGGAGGGACATTGTTGGTTACCACATCTTATTTTATTTGTTATTATTTATTTGTTATTCCTTATTTGTTATTACTTAGTTGTTACCTGTTGTGAGTTATTGTTCTGTTCGGTCATTTTAAACAACGACAGACAAGAGGACGGACGTTCATCTGCCTCCGTACAAACCTCTTATAAATTAATTAAATACACATAGTGCCATTTTATTTTGAACTTTGGCTTTCAAAGACCAATAAAACCTGAAATTCTTCCTGAAAGGTGTATTGTTTTAGCTCAGCTTAACGAATATGTGATACATGACATGTACACTGTACAGGCACATTCTGGGAGGCCAAACAAATGACTGGAGGAGCAAAAGCAGAAGTGGGGAGGGAACCAAGGACCTGATCACTCTCCCTGCTAGAGGTGGGTTGCAGTGGTGGCACTAGCATTGCCCAGACAATGAGTATTGGCCTCCCTGGCAAGGGGATAGGTAGTTGGTATACACTATAGACTGTAAGACGGTCATATACTGTCCCTCTCCCTGTCCGGGGTTCAGGGGGGGGGGGGTCAGTATATAGCCATCTTTCAAAGACTATGTTGTGTCCCAGACATAAAATGACTATTGCAGTATGTGGCAGGTGTACATTCTGGGAGAGTAAACAAATAACTGGATGGGCAAAAACAGAAGTGGGGAGAACACCAATGGCCCAATCACCCTCCCTGCTATGGGTGTGGCTGCAGGGGTTGCACTAGCATTTTCCAGATATTGGGCGATGACCTCCCTGACAAGGGGCTAGGTAGTAGGTATATACTAGTCTGTAGGACGGCTATATACTGTCCCCTCCCAGCCCCGGGGTAGAGGAGGGGTAGTATATAGTCATCCTTCAAAGACTATGTTGTGTCCCAGACATGAAATGACGATCGCAGTATGTGATACAGGTACATTCTGGGAGACCAAACAAATGACTGGAAGGACAAAAACAGAAGTGGGAAGGACACCTAGGGCCCGATCCCCATCTCTGCTATGGGTGGTTTGCAATCGTGGAGATGGTATTTCTGAGACAGCCGGCAATGATCTCGCCAACCATCGTCTAGATATACACTAGTCCGTAAGACGGCTGTATACTGCTCCTCCACACCCCGAGGTGTATGTCTCAGGGTGGAGGAGGGGCAGGAAAAAGCCACCTTATTGAGACTCTGTTATGCCCCAAACTTGCAGACCAGCATTGCGAAGGATAATTAGAGGTGGGTGGGCTGGGTGGGAGACCCTGAATGCAGGTACATTCTTGGAGTCCAAAAATGACTAGAAAAACAAAACAGAAGTGGGAAAGAAACCAGTGGTTCGACTATCCTCTCTGCTATGGGTGGATTGAGGTGGTGGTGGTGGTGGTGCTATTATTTGCCAGACGGTGGGGGTATGACCTCCCCAACAAAGGGATAGATATACAATATATACTAGTCTGTAAGACGGCTATATACTGCCCCCCACCCCAACTGACCCACCCACCAACCTCGGGGTTCATGTCCCAGGGTGAAGGAGGGACAATATATAGCAGTGTTACAGAGACTATGTTCTGCCCCAAACATGGAGTCAGGATGGAAAACATGATAGCATTGCAAAAAGGAACTTGCAATGGGAGAGGGGTGGGGGGGGGGGGGGGGGTGGGGGGGGGGGGTCTTGAGTACAGGTACATTTTTTGGAGGCCTAACACATCACTAGAGGGACAAAAACAGAAGTTGGTTCGATCACCCTCCCTGCTTATGGACTAGTGGCTTGCAAAGGTGGCGCTATAGCATTTCCCAGACAGTGGGGAATTACCTCCCCGACAAAGGGCTAGAAGGACACTAGTCCGTAAAACGGCTATACATTACCCCTTCAGACTCGGGTGGAGGAGGAGCAGATTGCAGCCGACATACAGAGGTTTGTGCAGTCAAAAAATCTTTCTCATCTAGGGGTCAACCTTCTCGTCTGTGGTTCAACCCGAACCTGCGTAAGTAGTATGTCATGTACGGGACCTTCCTCAAATTGCCCGATCTAATCTAACGTCATAGACCAAGTGACGTCATGTTGGGTTGTCAGGTAGCGAGCGTGAGCAGCAATGCTTGGTGGGTGGTGTTAGTGCACATGCGCAGCGCCTGTTGTTAGGGTGACGCGTGTTTCCGTAGTCCATTTTGAATACTGGAGGCCGCCATCTTGTTTTCATGGTGACACGTGGTTACCATTGGGCCCAATGTCATACTAAAGGACGGGGCTATGTTCTGGTGTATTTTCGATTGAATAGGAATATAAAGAATTACTCAAAGGAGCCCGACAGTGACCGGAAATCGCCAGAATTTGAGAAATAACTTTTTTTACCGAAACGAACTTGTCCGGACTAGCACGTAGTGCTATAAGACACCCACAAGGTGTGGTCGATTGAATGAGAGTATTATACTGCCTCAGATTCTTTCGGCTTCTACCTAGAATTAACCAAAATGATCTAGACAATGAATTATCTGGCCCGGATTCTAAACATAATCCTCGTTTCCGACTACTTAGACCATCTACTGCCTATTCTATAACTTATTCCCATTAATCCCGGGCCTGTTCTACCTGTGCAATAACTTGTATCTGCTCTAGTATATCAATTACTGACTATTCCTGGCTGCTCCAAACCATGTATGGTCCTTATCTTAGTAGATTGAATCCTTCTTTGGCCTGTTCTACCCGTGATATGATTGCTATCTACTCTAGTCTGCATATATCTGGCTATTCCTGACTTCTCCCAACCTACATATACCCCTGTACATTAGTAGATTCAATCATCCCTTGGCCTCTTCTAACAGTGTTATGACTGCAATCTACTCCAGTCTACCTACATCTGGCTACCTGTGACTTCTCCGAAGATATGTATTGCTCTGTACCGACCTATACAATTGACCCGGGTTGTTTTTACCTATGTTGGTCTGTTGTTAGCCCCCATTACTGATAATCCACCAACTGCCAGATGCGGCTGTGTGGTTGGAATGGTTAGTACGTGATATTATGTACCGCCTTTGCCTACCACACGATGGCATAAGACATGAAGTGGATTAGCCGTACCGAGGACTAATAGTAGACCCGCATAAGCTGCCCATATCTATTCCAATCACACTGCCCATCTGGCATAAGATGATGTAGCAGTGCCAAGGGATAACCGTAGACCAACAGGGGTACATACAGTGCGTCCTATACAGCAACACCAGACAATCAAGCAAACCCCACGACACAACATAACATAACATAACATTAAGTATTACTCATTCCAGCCACGCGGCCATATCAGGTAATTGGTGGATTAGTAGTAATACGGGCTAACAGCAGCCCTACATTGATACAAACAACTTAGGTCGGTACAGAGTCATACATATCTTGAGAGAAGCCAGAGATAGTCTGATATAGGTAGACTAGAGTAGACTGAAGTCATAATACTGGTTGATTAGGCCAAGGAAACATTGAATCTACTAAGGTACAGAGGCATTTGTAGCTTGGGGAAGCCAGGAATAGCCAGACATACGCAGACTAGGTTAGATAGCAGTCATGTCACGGAGAGAACAGACCAAAGAAGGACTGAATGTACTAAGATAAAGGCCATGCATAGTTTGGAACAGCCAGTGATGGTCAGTAATTGGTATACTGGAGCAGATAGAAGTCATTACACGGAAATAACAGACCAGGGAATGTTGGGAAGAGGTTATTGAATTAGACGAAAATGAGGATTCTCTATAGAATCCGAGCCAGATAAATCATTGTCGTACTCAGGTGGATAATTCTAACTAGAAACCGAAAGAATCTGAGCCAGTATAATACTCCAGTTCAATATCCAACACACCATGTGGGTGCCTTATAGCACTACGTGCTAGTCTGGACATGTTCTTTTCGGTAAAAAAATGTTGTTCTCTGTGATTTTCGGTCATCGTCGGGCTCATTTAGGTAATTCGTTATACCCCATTCAATCGAACATATCCCCAGACAATCCCCGTCCTATTGTTGGACATTGGGTCCTATAGCAACCACGTGTCACCATCGAAGCCAAGATGGTTGCCTCCAGTATTAAAAAGGGACGACGGGAACACGTGTCACTATAACAACACCCACTGCGCATACGCACTAACACAGCCCATCACCATGGTGATGACGTCACAACATGGCCGCTCACGCGCTCTGTCATGACAACCAACATGGCGCCACTGGGTCAGTCACAACATGACCGCTCACGCGCTCTGCCATGACAACCAACATGGCGTCACTGGGTCACGTGACTTATGACAGATGAGATCCGACATGGGATCAGGCAAAGTGGGTAAAATTTCATGACGATCGGATTAGAAATGCGGTCTCTAAAGTGTGCCGATCAATTTCTACCTCAAATCCAAGATAGCAGCTGACAGCCATACTTCTTGGTGGCGAATCCCAGAAGGGGACGTTCTCATCTAGGAGTCAACCCAAACCTGCATATAAAATGGCATTAGTATCGAATCAGAAATGCGGTCTGTAGGGTGCGTCAAAGGAACTATGGACGTACGTACTCACATAGTCACATACGTACGACGTACGCCTAGTGATGGCAATAGCTTAGCTCGACATCGTCAAGTTGAGTTAAAAACAATAAACCTTTCAGGACGAAATTCAGGTTTTTTGGTCCTTGTAAGCCAAAGTTCAAAATAAAATGGCATTATGTAAAATTAATTAATCTATAAGAGGTTTGTACGGAAGCAGAAGAAAGTCCGTCCTGTTGCCTGACGTTGTTTAAAATGGTCGAATAACACAATAACCCACAACAAATAACAATTAAGTAATAACAAATAAGGCATAACAAATAAGTAATAACAATTAAGTAATAACAAATAAGGCACAATAAATAAGTAATAATAAATAGTAATAACAAATAAGTAACAAGTGGTAACAAAAAATGTCCCTGCGGGGCTTCCGTAGTCATGAGAAAAGTTTATGTTTTACCAAATCGCATGTCGTAAAGTCACATGATCTGAATCACGTGTCGTATAACACATTATTTGTTCAGATTGCGCAACCCGTCAGCAGTCCTCTTGGGGAACGCCAGTGGACTGCGTGGTGGTATAAGCTGATTATTTCAAACTAGCCGCAGTACCCGTCCTTCGGACGGAATATTTAAGGGTCATACATATTTATCTGTACATTTAAGCCCGGAAAATTTTAACATCCTTAGGATACTCCCCATAGACGGGGGATCTTCCATACCAGGTTTAATTAAAATTGGGGCAATGGTTTAGGAGTAGTAGGGGGTCATATATATTTTGCAAGATATATCTTGTATCCCCCGTAGGGCGCTCCCATAGGTAGGGAATCTTCCATATCAATTTTCATTAAGATTGCCCCAATGGTTACAGCCGTCATGCTCGGATATATCTAGATATTAACCGCAGTAAATTTAAACTCCCCAAGGATACTCCTCATAGGTAGGGGATCTTCCATACCAAATTTCATTAAGATTGACCAAATGGTTTAGAAGTATATAGCGAACACACGTACAGACAGACATATTTTCACCTTTATTCATATAGATAAACCTATCTTTTGCAGGAAGAATTGGATAGTGTTGTTCAGATCTGGAACAGTCATCGGATCCGTTCCTACCGCAACCGTGCATGCCCATGTGATAGACCAATTACTTTGTACCGGCTTCCTCGACAGTTTGGGTCAGAAGAATATGAATGCACTGTGAGCGACCAACACATTGAAGTTGCATCAGAAGAGTGTGTTTCTCACGCGCCATACAGTTGTGATAAAGACGTATTTGATTTATGCTGTATAATTATGTCAGAACATGACATCCAACCGCCACGTTCCACAGAAGAAGCATTTCGTTTGTACGAAATTTTAAGATCCGAAATACGTTCAGAACTTTAGAAGGACAAAGATTAGCTTTGCCCATGTATTAAAATCGAATGACAGCATTTTTGAAGAGATGGAATTTAGATTCAATGAAACTATCCATGTCCCTCTTCTTGGAAGGATCATACAGGTCAAACAAAAAAAAACTTGCAACGAATAAAAAACAAACAATAAAACCATCACAAAAAAGAATAAGTTTTAAGATTGGAGAAAAAAAAATGGAAGTGACAAACTTTTTTGACAAACTTTTTTAAAAGCGTATAGTAGTCCGCAATGTTTCCGTAATTTTCAGCAATTTTGTTTTCATGTAGGTCACATTTGGTACACAAACCCAATAATGTTCCCATTTTTGCTTTAAATCGAAAACACTGCGTTTATAAATGCTCACTTTTGTGGGCGTCGGGGTGCGGTGGCGTTGGGCGGACGTGTAATTTTATCGATGCACTTGGAAATTATCGTTGCAACGCTATTTTAGAATGTAGGTGCACCAAAAAATACAGGTGCATCACTATTTTCTGTTTAGGAAAATCTCATCGCGATGGGAAATGCACGTCCGACGTGCATTTATATGTCGGACGTATAAAATACAAGATGGACGAGTGAAATGCACGCGGAACGTGGATTATTTCCAGGTGCATCGATATTTTTGAAGGTGCACCTACATTCAAAAATAGTATTGCAGCACTAAAATACAGGTGCATCGCTAAAAAATGCACGTCGGACGTGTATTTTGGCAAAAATATACGTTGGACGTGTATTTTTTCCTAAAATTGCACTTTGGACGTGCATTTTTCTTCGCGATGAGATTAAAATGTACGTTGGATGTGTATTTCTATTTTTAGGAACAGGGTGCACTTGCATCTACCAATTCCTATTGGCTAACTCAACATGTACGATGGACGTGCATCTATTGTTAGAAACATGGTGCACCTGGAAATGTACGCGGACGTGCATTTTTCATCGCGATGAGATTAAATGTACGTCGGACGTGTAACTTAGCGATGCACCTGGATATGTACGTTGGACGTGCATTTCTCATCGAGATGAGATTGAAATGCACGTCGGACGTGTAATTAAAAATACAGGTGCATCGCTATTTTCTGTTTAGAAAAATCTCATCGCGATGAGAAATGCACGTCCGACGTGCATTTATACGTCGGACGTATAAAATACAAGTTGGACGAGTGAAATGCACGTTGGACGTGGATTATTTTTTAGGTGCATCGATATTTTTGTAGGTGCACCTACATTCGAAAATAGCGTTGCAACGCTAAAATACAGGTGCATCGCTAAAAAATGCACGCCGGACGTGTATTTTCGCTAAAATGTACGTTGGACGTGTATTTTATCCTAAAATTGCACGTTGGACGTGCATTTTTCATCGCGATGAGATTAAAATGCACGTCGGACGTGGAATATTAGCGATGCACTTGGAAATTATCGTTGCAACGCTATTTTTGAATGTAGGTGCACCTGTAAAAAATACAGGGGCATCGCTATTTTTTGTTTATAAAAATCTCATCACGATGAGAAATGCACGCCCAACGTGCATTTACACGTCGGACGTATAAAATACAAGTTGGATGAGTGAAATGCACGTTGGACGTGGATTATTTTCCAGGTGCAACGATATTTTTGTTGGTGCACCTACATTCGAAAATAGCGTTGCAACGCTAATATACAGGTGCATCGCTAAAAAAATGCACGTCGGACGTGTATTTTGGCTAAAATGTACGTTGGACGTGTATTTTTTCCTAAAATTGCACGTTGGACGTGCATTTTTCATCGCGATGAGATTAAAATGCACGTCGGACGTGTAATTGTAGCGATGCACTTGGAAATTATCGTTGCAACGCTATTTTTGAATGTAGGTGCACCTGTAAAAAATACAGGTGCATCGCTATTTTCTGTTTAGGAAAATCTCATCGCGATGGGAAATGCACGTCCGACACGCATTTACACGTCGGACGTATAAAATACAAGTTGGAAGAGTGAAATGCACGCTGGACGTGAATTATTTTCCAGGTACATCGATATTTTTGTAGGTGCACCTACATTCGAAAATAGCGTTACAACGCTAAAATACAGGTGCATCGCTAAAAAATGCACATCGGACGCGTATTTTGGCAAAAATGTACGTTGGACGTGCATTTTTGCCTTATATTTCACGTTGGGCGTCCATTTTTCATCTCGATGAGATTGAAATACACGTCGGACGTGTATTTTTTATCGATGCACCTGGATTTTATCGTTGCAACGCTATTTTGGAATGTAGGTGCACCTACAAAAAATACAGGTGCATCGCTATTTTTTTATTTGCACGTCGGACGAACAAATTGCACGTTGGACGTGGATATTTCCAGCTGCATCTCTATTTTTTCCAGGTGCACCTACATTTAGAAATAGCGTTGTAACGATAAAATACAGGTGCATCGCCAAAAAATGCACGTTGGACGTGTATTTTAATCTCATCGCGATGAGAATAGACTTTTGACCCAAATGGTACGCCATAGATCACCCTATAAAGTTGGGATTTTCATAGTGGATTGCTCAGTTTTGCACTGAATAACACCAAGACTATTTTAGAGAACTGTTGAGCTGAAATTCCTTTATTTCAAGAGGTCATGGCAATAATTATGTTTCTCGAAGCGAGGAAAGGCGTTTTTCATTGGCCTATTTTCAGAAGTTTTCACAGCGGGCCAAACTACTGTCGGAGAGTGTAATACTCTCCCCCCCCCCCTCCCCCCGGAGATAATAAACCCCTCTCTCGGAGAGTTTCTGGTCCCACCCCTGTGCGGAGCACGTGTTGTATGAATGGGGGATTACGTCAGGCTCAACAATTGAATTGAGGAGACTTCGTCCGGAGAGGTGTGGCCCCTTACATAGCTTATGCCCCCCCCCCCCAAAGGCCTGGGTCAAGCATCCAAAGAGCCCCCTGCCCTGGATATTTCACACCGGAAAATTATAAATTTAAACTCACCCTTTGTGCCTTGAGCTGTTCTATTTGAACTTCATCTATTCCCCTCGACTTTAAAAAATTCACAAGATCCTTCTCCATGCTGAAACATAAATACACGTCTTTTTAACAGACGTTCTTCGACGAATGATTCAATCAGTTTCTGAGTTCTGCACTGAAGTTTGAATTGCTTGTGAAATCGACAAACAAAAGATTCTGCTTCATCAAAGAGTGTGAGATACGAACGCGATGTTTGACACAGGGGCTCGTTAGAAACAATGACTGAGGAATTAAATAATATTATAAAATAGGCATAACTGGATACCCCCTAGTATATAATATAATAATAACATGTTATTATATTATATACTAGGGGAGTATCCAGTTATGCTTATTTTATAATATTATTTAATTCCTCAGTCATTGTTTGTAACGAGCCCCTGTGATGTTTGATGATTCAGGCCTTTTGTCGTAGACGCTTCAGAAATCGACAGAAAATAATATTTCTGACGTCTTCGTCGCCTACAGCTGTCATCAAAGAATTACATTGTTTGGGAATTGACATGAAACTACGGCAGCGTCTAAACATCACATGCAATTTATAGTTACTATCTCGTAATTACGATATACTTTCGTGTAATTACAATATACTATCGCTTAATTACGAGTAACTAACTGTTGCTTATCTGGACAATGTGTAGGGATTGCGAAAAAATGCCCTATCGAATGGAATCCAGAGCACGACAGTTTCTCCTGGTTACTCCCTGCAAGCAAAGCAATGTTTAAGCCAATGGATCTCTAGGTTTTACTCGGAGGTCCATTAGCTGAAAAATTGCTTGTGCGTAGGGCATGTGTTCATAATTTGTAAGCCTTACTTAGTTACCATGGATCAAAACACCCAGAGCGAAGTTGTATTTGCGCATAATTCATGATAGGACTTCAGGACATGTGGTTAGGAGGAGACTCAAAGGAGAGGGTTAATATGCTAATCGGAGAGATTGGGAAGAATGGGGCAAGGGATGTCATCAAGCAGTTCATCGCCGAGTGTTGGGAGGAGAGGAGAAGCGTGGGAATAGGGAGGCAGTTGAGAGTACAGGGGTACACTAAAAAAAAAACCAATACATTTTGGTATTCTAGAATACCACCAGTATATGAGATACCTAAAACTCCGAATATTGATAGCCTCCCCTATATTTTGCACGTATAATACCAAATAGATGGTTGTGGAATACCAAACTGTCGATAAACAGGAGTTACATCCCCTGCATATGCACCACGTGAGCAACTTGGGCGCCAAGCGCGTGCGTCGTCTGTATCAAGATGGCGGTTTCGGTCGAAGCCTGGGACCTTGAAAACGCGATTGAATGGCTCATACATAGGGAGCGGGTTGGATGACTTGGTGCAAACTGTATTTGATTTATGTTAGTTGCAGTGTATGCCTTTAATATCTGTTGAAGGTTTTTAAAGGAACTGCATAACTCATTGTTTCTTCTTTCATTGTTTTCATAGCGACATGATTCGTGGTGTTATCTACATAATAAATGTATCTTGGCCCGTGATGGAGGCTGGTACTTCTGCAGCTTTTCATACTTCGGTCCGGTTCTTTGGGTCCCTCAATGGAGCAATATTTGAGCCTACCCCTCCCATGTATATGCTGTGTACGTGAAAGGGATGGGGGAGGGGTAAGTACCAAACTTTTGGTTTCTTGGAGCACCATAGGATAATTACCGAGTTCAGTTCTCTGGAGAACCCTAATAAAGTACCAAACTTTTGGTTTTCTAGAGAACCCAAACGAAGTACCAGACAGTTTTGGTTCCTCAAAGTACCATTACAGTTTGGTTTCTTGGAGTACCAACAATGTTTTGGTTTCCTGGAATACCATAAGTTTGGTACCCCACACGGGACAAGTTGAGTACCACTTTTGGTATCACAGAGTACCAAGAAATTTTAGAGTGTAACCAAGGCCTTCCCGTCCGAGAACCGCGACAAATCAGCGGCTGGCCAAAGTGTTATTATGGTTTTAGCTGTATGCTTTTCACAAAATATGAAGTTGTTCACATGCTACTCAAGAACATGAAATTATTCCGCACAAGAAATTAAACCCTTACACGACCTTCAGAGCAAACCGCCCTCGTTCAAACAAAATATTTTCATCTTTGTTTCAAAACCATACTTTATGGCCCTTCATTTGGAACGAGCTCGTTCCATTGTGTATCATAAACTATGCTTTTGAATCAAAATGAAAATACATCAAAACTCTTTTATGAATGGTGATTTTCGTGTATTGCACTGGACGGTGTTTCTTCCTTACAGCGGGGAAAGGGTTAATTTAGCGGAAATAAAACACAGGGGATATAGAAGGCATGCTTGATAGAGATGTCACAATTGGTTAAGTTAGAGCAGTTCCAGATGCTGCAGGACCCGAAAGATCTTTGCCCTCTAACTTTTCTAAAACATGCGCCGGTCCCCTCCCCACCACAAACATACACACCGTTTCCAGAGCTTCCGCCACCTCGGCCTGTCAGGACAATCTGCGCGATAAATTATTTTTAGACAAAGCCATAATAAATGTGAACTGTGAAGAAAGAAAACCTCCCGACAATATCCAGTCGGAGTAACCCCTTCACACACACCCTCACATACACCCCCCCCCCCCCCCCACACACACAAACACACAAAGTCAACACGTGAATCCAATCAAAGGATGACAATTTATCTCTCATATAAGAGATGATTACCTCGTAATTAGTATATCCGTTTACCTTTTACGTGATAGTTATCTCGTAATTACGATATGTTATCTCGTAATTTCGAGATAGAAACTAAATTGCATGTGACGCTTAGACGCTGTATACCATATAAACGGACGTGGGTGATATTAAAATATAGTGACGGTAGGAAGCGCGCATGTGTGTGCGGTAGGGTTGGAATAGGGGTTGGTGGATTGGTATAGATATTTGTTTGTTTGTTTGTTTTGTTTTGTTTTGTTTTTTTTTTTTTGGGGGGGGGGGGGGGGGGGGGGCTCTATACCCTATAGGCAATTAACGGGTAAATTTGTACTGATAGTGTAGTAAATGGTTTCATGCTTGGAAGTTGTATTCAGTTAACAAGTTTATAGTAAATTGGACAATATCCAAGTTAAATGGGCTGTACTGTGTCAGGTTTGTGTACTTTAATCTAATAAATAAATGTGAATGTCTGTATCTATCCATCTACCTATCTCTCTCTCTATCTATCCATCTCTCTCTCTCTCTCTCTCTCTATCTTTCTTCCGGGTGAACTCCTCCGTTTCTCGACCGATCGATCTCACATTTTGTACATGGCGTTAATTCGTCCCTGCGAGTAACATGGGACGGGTGCCGTGCCGGTGCGGAGTGACCTTGACTTTGAAATTGATGACCTTGACCTTTTATTTCGAAAACGGATGGGCCGATCGGGCTAAAATTTCATATATACGGGTGTATTGACCCATCGACCATTTTGATTTTATTGGGGTGCCCGTGCGGGGTGACCTTGACCTTGAACTTGGTGACCTTGACCTTTTATTTCGAAAACGGCTGGGCCGATCGGGCTAAAATTTCATATGTGCGGGTATATTGACCCATCGATCGTTTTGACTTTATCGGGGTGCCCGTGCGGGGTGACCTTGAAATTGGTGACCTTTACCTTCTATTTCGAAAACGGCTGATATAACCATCTTCTCCCGTGCAACGCTGGGTATCACCCGCTAGTTGTTATATAGATTAAATGATTATGCTCCCCCTCAAAAACTGAAAAGTGGGGCTACTTGTCTGGGATAGGGGAGGTGACCCTTACATGTTCACCCCCCACCCCCACCCCCCCCCCCCTCCGCCACCCCGAAGACCAATCCTGATTGCAGGCCTGATGGTAGTGCATCTTTCTGTCGACAGTTTTATTGAAGAAGGCACACATGTATTTATGAGTTGTCATGAGGATGATGTGGGAGCGAATGACTTCTACTTTATTGGCGTGTATTCAAAAGGCGCGTTTGATAACGTGGAATACCTTTGCTGGAATTAATTTTGCTGTCCATTGTTAAAATCCTATTTTTGAATTGTTTTGACAATTTTTTCTCGACCGAAGAAGATTGTTGTTTTGGGCCAAAATCCTCGTTCGTTCCTACCTATCCCAGCTCTCTTCAGGGATGTGGCGACGGGAATTGTGTGTGTGTGGAGAGGTGGGGGGGGGGGGGGGGGCATCTGAAGGCTCAAATTTTCAACAGTTCGAAATTTTCATGCATAAAATGCAAAATTGTGGGTAATTTCAAACTGGAAAATAGATACAAATTTTAATTTTGCAACCGATGTTTGTGTTAAGTTTGCGTTTTTAGACGATAACTGGGATATTTTTCTACATCTATTATAAATCAAACTTTAGACTAAACAAGCCTCCAGTATGAAACATTTCTGACCGTATAGGATGAGTTTGGTTGAACTGTTCGAGCAGTGTTAAAAAACTTGAGGTTGAAAATTATAATCCAAGGGTGTTTGTTCAAATCAATTTCCCTGGAGTTGAAAATTTAGGATGTCTCAGCTGCCCGGAGGAGGGAGTGGGGGTGCATGATCCTCGGACTTCCTATATGAGTCGAAGAGTCGTTCGCGGATTCACTACTCATGTATATTAAATGTGTTCGTTCTGTCAGGCACAATTCAGGTCGGAACCAGGATTGTTTGAAAGAGGGGCGCTAATTACCCCCACAGTTAGTCCAAACATGGACCCAAAGTCCGTAATATAACTTTTTGTGGGCGTACCAAACCAAAACGTTATATTACGGACTTTTGGTTCAAGTTTGGACTACCTAACAGTGTGATGCGTAGCATGATCCGAGCCTCGAAGCGGCTCGTTGGGGGAGAGCACTAGAGGTGCTGTCCCCCTATCGTTCATAGGGTGGGTATTTTTTAAAATCTGGGGGCCAAAACCCGTGTTCTCAGCAACTCTGAGAGGCTGCTGTGACCGACTCCACAGGCTGTTACTTGATGTGTTGTTCTCGCGACTATAAATTCAAGTGATGTAAACGATGTATTCTTAGCGTTCCGTCAATTCGTTTACGTGGGAGCACGCGTTATCTATCGGGAGGGTCCGGAGTCGAATGTCGGTACCATGTTTTGACATTGCTCCAGCAAATATAGAGCCTCCCCCCCCCCCCCCCCTCCTTGGGTCCGCCCTTGCAATTTTCTGGCTTGCGTCCTGTGTTGAAGCGAGAAACAGCCATTTTGTGACGCATTTTGTGTCAGATATCACGGATATTTACACAGCATTGCTCCATCTTGAACAGAATCCAACATGGGGGGGGGGGGGGGGGGCTTGACCCACTGCAAGTGCAACCACAAATACAAGCGAATGTCTGAGGGAATCAGTTTTATTCTATATCCACCAATAGGGAGGAAAAACAGCTTTCTTCACATTTATTTTGCTCTAATATTTTGAAGAATAATTCCTGAACATGCACAATCTTTACTACAATAAAAATCTAATTACGTTCATCCATTCCGTAGACTCGTGTCCTTCTTGTCTTGAGAAAAGCACGGACGTGTGTTTACAGAGAAGCGTCTGCTGTCGCAATGAAACAGCACTCCAAGTTTCGTATCCACTAAGATTTTTTCTTATACATGGACAAGTTTTCGTTTAAACGAAAAGGTTTTCGTTTAAACGAAATAGTTTTCGTTCAAAGGAAAAGGGTTTCGTATATACGAAAGAGTTTTCGTTTAAACGAAAAGGTTTTCGTATATACGAAAGAGTTTTCGTTTAAACGAAAAAGTTTTCGTTTAAACAAAACAGTTTTCGTTTAAATGAAAGTGGTTTCGTTTAAACGAAAAAGTTTTCGTTTAAACGAAACAATTTATTTCTTTTTCCACGTGGCAGCAATACGCTTCCGTACTTTCGGCTTCATCGCCCTTTGAAAAAGCTTCTAAACAAGGAAGACTCTTCGCTAATCGCTTCCTGTACCCTGGAATCCTTTGAAATCTACTAAATCTTGCACGTTGAAACTTATTAGATAGGATTCCATTGCTAAAAGTGCTATATATGGCGAAAATGTAGTAAAATATGAGGGGATTTCGGTCTTTAAAGGGGATTCCGGTTTCTAGTAGGCCCCAAATTTTGTTGGGCGTCCCTGTTTATTAACGGCCCTCCAGGAATGATTAACAGCCTTCGGGCCGTTAACAGCCCTCGACTTCGTCTCGGGCTGTTAATGGACCCTCTGGCTGTTAATCATTCCTGTCGGACTGTTAACAAAACACTGCACATGAAATCCACGATTTTCGTGACTTTGTGACTAAAAATTGAAATCGATGCATAGGGCATGATTTGTTGATTTATTTATCATTCACTGTTAGTTCAGGTTGAATCAAATCGAGCTTGCGACAATTGTCAACATATTTCCGGTTACGCATGCGTGAACACAGTGTTCGAAACGCGCGTTTTTTCGAAAAAAGTTTCTGAGGTCACGATATTCAGTTGCACTGAGTGAAGACAATCTCAAGAGATTCTTGTCACGAGATAGGTAAGTATTTATATAAGCTTTGAGAGTAGTATTCGCTGTACCAGAAAGACAATATGAATAAGCGATGAATGCTATGCATTTACACGAAAACACATTGCAAAGTTGTCAAATTTTTCAACTTTCCAAAATGCCTGTAATTCCGTCATGTAATTCCATCACAGTATATTGATGAAAAGTTTTAATTTCAACGTTCGTTCTGGCTTATTCCTCTTGACAGTTCCAATTTCTTTGAATACAACCACCGTATTCAACAATTAAAAATGCCCTTCAGATTCTCAAGGCTGGAAATTTTGTTTACGCAGCGTGACGGAATTACACAGGTCATCGTGACGGAATTACATTTTCCCGCCCCCAATTTTTTATGACGTCAGATCGTTTGACATTGTGTGTAATTATGTGATAATTAACATTTCTATGTAATATAAGGTTAAATGAGGTTATTCCACCTTATAAATACGCTATTCAGGTTGATTCGGATTGACCCATGGATGCATTTTGACTATAGCCTATCGACCAAGTAAACATCACTATTTACCATGACTCCAAAACTTGGCATATCTAAGGTGGTGACCATGGATGGGACATGGCCTCCTAAAAATTACCTCCCCCCCCCCCCTCACTCCTCGAAATGACAAAATTAAGGCACCAGAGGATCCCAGATTCACTCTCAGGGTATTGAATTTTCAAAATTGTCTCGCCCCCAAATCACCACCTACCGGCGGGGGTACTGTAGGCCTGGGATGAGGGTGGGTATGGCCCCCATATAGGGATGTCGGGAATTCCTTCATGGGAGGGGCATACCCACCCTACCTCAGGCCTACAGCCTTCGGATTTGTCTGTGGCATATATCGACCTGGCACCCCCTCAAAAAATACAAGAATTATTACCCCCCCCCCCCCCTCCCCTCCACACACACACATTAGGAAATCCTAGCTACGCCCCTGGTTAAAAAGCAATCCAAATCATCTGGCTTGAGTAAATATGAACTCAGTTGGCTTCATTTTCACTCATCCCCGTTGAGTTTACTTATTTGGTTCATATATATATTTTAACCAATAACTACTTGGTTGTCAGAAATTATAAATTATTATCTTTAGGTAGCTTGCGTGCATGTAAACATGTTTACCTTTCCGGGTGAAAATACTATGCCACATGGCCAGTATGGAAAACGCCCCAACCGCATCGTGGCAGGCTGAATCATTTGAGCTAGCGACGGACGCGATGTCCCAGGGGCGGATCCAGGGGGGGGGGGGGGGTGTTCTGGGTGCTCGAGCACCCCCCCCCCCCCCCCCCCACACACACACACACGCCTACTCACTACTCACAGTCATCAAAAAAAATTTGAATTTGCAGACATTCTGAAAGAGTGAGAACTTCATCCCAATCACAAGTATTACTGTAATAAGCATACGCGATTATTGTATTTCCGATCCAGCCTCCAATAATCTATCTTAAAGATTTAATTTCAATAAAATGCAGTTGTTATAAGAATGTGCCTGGAATTTTACCAGTTACCAATCACAACATTTCCCAAAATGGGTAGCATTTGAATCAGTTGACGAGCTGATTCCAATGTCAACCATATATTTACGGTCTTATGGACAAAGTTTCCACGTATATCAGCTCTGTTCGTAAATATATCTTTGTTCAGCTGAATCAGTGATGCTATGGTGACGTTCGCCTTCAGCAATAGTTTTACACTATGACAGATGATTGAATGGGACAATTAAATATTTAACATTTACAAAGAGCATTTAACATTGGTGAATGATTCACCAATGTTAAATGCACTTTGATAAATATTAAATTGTCGCAACAGTTGAACTTGCTGGATAATGCCTACAGGCATTCTCTAGTAAACTGAAACAATTTAATGTTACAGAGCAACAGGACATCTAGTATCCAGACTTATTTCTTCGATAACATGAATAAAATAATTAAGCTACTTACCAGTTAAGATCAGTTGATGGAACAATGTATTTACACAGTGTACAAGTTTGTGCGTTCACATAGCACGGTAGAAGCGCACAAACTGAGACAGGACTTGGGTGTTTCAGAAGCGGATCCAGGATTTTAAAATAGAGGGACGTCGCCCTCTATACTTATATGGTCACAAACTGTTGTGATGCAAGTGTGCACATACTATTAATTTATAGTACGCACTGACTTCAATTATTTTATTAGAATTGACTGGGGCGTGCCTTTGCCTTTGGCACGCTCCAGTCAATTCTAACAAAATAATTTTCAACGACATATACTTTTTATGTCTGATTAATAGACGGGGAAACACGCGGCATGCGCCCCTCTATTTTCTCAGAACTGATTTCTGAGAAACTAGAGGGGCGCACGCCATGTGCGCACCCGTCTAAATCTGCCTTTGGGGTGTTTAACATTTAAATAGTATATGCATCTCAAAGTTGACCAGAAGAAATGTGACCCCCCCCCCCTCTCGGCCACTCACCCAGTGGCACCAACCCATCCACACATTCACCCACCTACACACACTCATACTTCTTGGAACTTCTGTCGCCCCTGCGTACAACAGGTATGTCATAGTGAAAATTATTATGTTTCTCCCAGGCAATCCCCGCATTTCAGTTAATTTGAGGCAAAATCCAGGGGTGATTATATTTGCTTCTTGGTAGGTAACAATTTCGAATGATTATTTTGTTTTTCATTGGGCAGTGTCAGTACCATAATTGTTTTTACCAAATTTCAAGCCAAATCGGCAGAAAATAGGTTTAAGAGAAAGGACAAATATATGACCACGATACGTCTCAGATAGCATCTGATGGGTTCCTAATTCAAATTTTTTTCTGGGGGAGGACCCCCAGACCCCCCGCTAATTGCTTCGCGCCTTCGGCGCTCGCAAGGACGGCGCAGAGCGCCGTCACGTTGCGCGCCTTCGGCGCTCGCCGACCAACAATAGCACCCCCCCCCCCCTTATAAAATCCTGGATCCGCCCCTGTGTCCCCTGTAAATGCTATTGGTTTAAGTCCGTCTAATTAGTTTTTCTCTTTTTTTATTCACAGATAATTATAGATAATTATGGCAAAGACTGCTGCGGAAAGACAGTGCGATCGCCGGCTCCGAGTAAAGTTGAACCCATCGTTGCATCGAGAACACAAAAGAGTAGATCGTGAGCGGAAAAGATCGAGACGAGCAATGATGTCAGTTGCAGAGATTAAGGACTTGAGGATTAAAAACAAGCGAGCAGTCTATAGGTTCAGAGAAAGAGCCAACGGTGATGATGACGACCAACTTACTGAATTGCAGGCTCTCAACAGGATTTACAGAACTCCAGCTGCTCTCGGAAAAGCGCGTCGTCGGGTAATAAGAGCTCTCCCACAAAGCCCTAGGAAGAAAGCTGCAATTGTTAAAACTATTGCGTGTGAAATCCTGGACGCTTACATACAAGAGAAGCCAAGACCAACAAATTCAATATCGCACGAAATTGAGCAGAGTGTACTGCACTTCTATGAGGATGATGAGATTTCGAGGATGGCACCGGGAAAAGCGGAGTTCGTCACCATTAAGTCCAACAACAAGAAGCAACGTGTTCAAAAACGATATTTGTATAATACAATTGACGAAACATATAGGCTCTTTCTTCAAGACAACGAGGATGCCAGAATAGGCCGCACTGCGTTTGCTTATCTGAGGCCTAAATGGGCCCAACTTACATCAAAGATGCCAAGGAACACTTGTGGGTGCGTGTATCACGGTAACGTGATTTTGCTTCTGGAATGTTTGCATTCTAAATGCCCGGATTCATTTCCATTATATACCCGCGACGATTTTCTTAGTAAATGTGTTTGCAACATCGAAAGTCAGGATTGTTGCATGGGAGCGTGCAACGCGTGTGCAGATGGGAAGCTATACGATGAGAATTTTAGTAAGAAAGTTCCCAATGATATTGTCTATTTATCATGGTATGAATGGCTGCAGGATGAGGAGGGGTATATGAAAAAAACAAAACGCGAGGGATCTATTCAAACCGCCGTCGTCGAACTCAAAAACAAGTTGCCAAAATTTGTATGGCACACTTTCATTAAGGAACACCAAGCTCGTTCATATAGAGATCAGAAGGCTGTGGCAAATGATCCTCATGGCGACGTTGCTCTGCTGCAAATGGACTTTGCAGAGAACTACACATGTCAGTACCAAGATGAAGTCCAGAGCGCTCACTGGAAGCAATCACAAGTGACAGTTTACACCGTGATCGGGTAGCACAGGGGACAAGTTAAAAATTACATAATCGCGTCCGACAATCGAAGCCACGACAAAGAGGCAGTGATTGCGTTTTCCGACAGGTCACTGGAAATGATAAAAAGTAATTTTCCAACTGCGAAAAGGGTGAACATATGGACGGACGGACCTTCCAGCCAATTCAAAAACAAATTCATTTTTGCTGTTTTGCCAAAACTCCAATCTAAGTTCGAATTTGAACTAAGTTGGAAATATTTCGCAACTTCTCACGGAAAGGGGCCGAATGATGCTCTCGGTGGAAACGCGAAACGCTTGGTGTCCCGGAAAGTTAACTCGCGGGCATTCGTCGTTACCGATGCAGTAACATTCGCAGAAGCTATCGATGCTTGCCAGTCGTCTATTACCACAGATGTGATGAACGACCCATCAATCAACCAGCGCCTTGAGACATTGGGTGTCAAAAAGATATGGGACAATCTAAAGCCTTTCACTGGCACACAATCGATCCACTCTGTGGAAGTCTACAATAGTACTGCTTTGATTACAAAATTTTATGATTCTTGTGTTGACAGTACACTCAAAAACATACAATATGCACATGAAAAAGGGTCATCAGATGGTGTCGAAACCCTCAGTGCCACAACAATTATAACAAGTGTAAAAAAGGGCAAAATCAAATAAAACAATCAGAAAAAAATTGTATACCTGCCCTGGGTGTAACTGGTGTTTTGGTGATCCGCAAGACCCACTGTTAAGTGAGGATTGGGTAAAATGTAAAATCTGTAAGGCTTGGTACCATCTGTCTTGCGCAGAAGACAATGGAATAATAGAGGATGACGGAGGATTCCTTTGTGCGAAATGCTTATAACTAGATATCCCTGTTTGAGTTATATAATTAAACCTGAACACTGACTGAAGCCCCAGTCCAGGTTGATCAATCAAAATAAACAACCGAACAAATTTTGAAGTTAACATTTCAATTTTCACATGTAGTTCTGATTCCAATTATAAATTTAAAAGTGGAACAATGATTTGTCGATTAAGTTATGTGAAATTCCAAGTTCATATCCCCTCCCCTCCCCCCCCCCCCCTGTGGGTTTAGGCGTTAATGACTTTTTAGAGCCCCCCCCCACCCCCCCCGTCCCCACCCACAAAAAAATGGCCAAAACGATATTTTGGTCCTGCATGGGCTGAAATTCATCCAAGAAACAATCCACACTGCATGTTCTTATATCAAGATATTCTAGTTTCAAAGACAAGTTCATGTAATGATATAAGTGCATTTACTGTATTGTGGATTGTTTCTTGGATCAATTTTAGCTCAGGACCAAAATATCGTTTTTTTCGTTTTAAAATTCAGAACTTATATCAATAACTTGTCTTTGATATTCTAGTTTCAACGTTGTGATGTGACCTCGACATCATCTGGAATAATATTGAGTTCTAATATACTACGATCGAGTAAGCCGAATTACTTCTGTCCGAATGCCCCTTCAAGTTTCAATATCACAAAGGCTAGAAAAAGTAGGGGCATTTGGTCGGAAGCAATTCGGGTTACCATGACCTGATAAAAAACTACAGATTTCTTTAATAATAATAATAATATGGTTTAAAGGCGAGTTTCCACTCGGTCCATCGTATATCACAGAGTTTGATCGTAAATCCGTTGTGTGAGGGAATTACACATTGTGAAATTCCGTCACGTCGGAAAATGTAATTCCGTCACGCCCTTCATTCGGCGGTAGCAAAAATATTACTGAACGGCCGTATTCACTATTTGAAGTATGTGTAAGCTTGGTATCCACTTAAAAAATATTCACCGTCATTTTAACACAAGCTAGCGAACATTTGCAGATAATCAAGGTACAAAGTGATCATTGAAAATCGAGGTAATTTCTGTGTAATTCCGTCACGTGTTTTCCGCTCACTGTGGCTGAAAAACTACTGACTCAATTAGTATTTAATCTTTATCATATAAAAAAGAAGATACAGAATTCGTATCCAAAATATTTCCCCTCCTTTTAATCCATTGCTGAAAATGTTTAATTGCACATTAAATCTAATTTTGTCGATTTTTTTGTAATTCCGTCACGATGGATTTCATGTGCAACGCCCTCCAAAATCATGCTGTTGGAATATTAAGGGCCTATATAAGTAATGAAATTTTGTTTATTTTGAAAATTCTCACCTCTGATATTCCTTCAATTCGAATTACATTTTCACAAAATGTACATCAAAATGAAGGTTGGGGTGTATAGAACACGAAACACATACGTAATCAACTCATTGAGTCGACTGTTGGCACCACTGGTTCCTGGAAGTCTGCTGCCGTATTCGCACCAGAACTGATAATTTAATAATATTTCACGAAAACAACTTGTGGCCAAATGTGCTTTATATATCCAAGAACAAAGCTAGGGGATAAAAATTCTTCAAAACACGGCGACAGAGCTACATTGAAGAAAATTCCCAAAGCCTTTGCTTTTGTTTACGTCTGAGTCTACTTTCGATTTCCGGCCGACGTCATCTGACAGAAAAAGCATGTAAAAACAACTCCGTCTAAAATCAAATAATGAAAAAGATCGCCTTCATACAGTATACTGTTATTAGATAGAGATTGCACAGTTGCCATATTCAGTGCAAGGTATCATGATACCTGTTGATATTTCTTAGAATTACGATTTTGTTTTTGGATGGAAATTCGTGGTAACAAGTGATTTGCGCATGTCTGTCGAGCATGGAAACCATCTTCAATAAAAAATGCAGACAGTGTTGTCCTTTTCCAAAATGCAGTCCTACCGCTGTATTCGAAAGTGTTTTGAATGCCTAGCTTTGTTCTTGGATATATGAAGCACATTTGGCCACAAGTTGTTCTGATGAAATATTATTTTATTATCAGTTCTGGTGCGAATACGGTAGCAGACTTCCAGGAACCAGTGGTGCCTACAGTCGACTCTATGAGTTGATTACATATGTGTTTCGTGTTCTATACATCCCAACCTTCATTTTGATGTATAATTTGTGTATATTTAATCTGAATTTAAGGAATTTGAGAGGTGAGAATTTCAAAATAAACAAAATTCCATTACTTATATAGGCCCTTAACACAGTCCAATAAAATAGACAAGTGTGTTCAATTTGTTACCTGTGCGTGTAACCATTCGGACGACACGGAACAAATCTGCAATTGAAATCGAACAGAATCGGGTTATTGCGCGTTGGTAGGTAGGCCTCGTGTTTCATTTCAACGATTACTGTTACTCGTATTTGCGAGTTGAAATATTTCGGGGAAACAGCTTTGCTTTTAATTTCAATGTGCCATGTACGATATATTGTGGTATTACGTACTGTTTCAAAGCAGGGTGGGGGGCACGTTTGCGTTGTAAGACAGTCGGAACGGGTAGTGGTCAACGGTTCATTGCTTTTCGACCTCGCGCGATTCGGCCCCAATATTTTTCGTGGATAACCGGTCGATCCCACAGGCACCCGACGTATTACTGGATTTTATCAATTTGAATAAAATATATATAATATTATCAATACTAAAAAAAGTAAAGGTATGACACTTCCCAGATTGAAATTTTCAACAATCTCACAAATAGCGAATACCTCGTCGATCTCGCTCAAATAAACGACAAAATGTCGTGTAATTCGCGGAGCCACTCAGATTTCGAGCCCAAGATTGACGAAATTGGACTTTTATTCGCATTTATTTCACTTTTTATCGACTGAAACGACGGAGACGTCTATCCACGACCGTTCAATTCCGGTACACAAGCAAATTGAAGCAATGAATGCAACGCCGCGCGTTCATTGGTCAATATAAAATTCAACACATTATTTCTCACTCCAAATATAACTCCTAGTCAACAATGGAAAACGTGCTCATTTTATACTGAAGTTCATTCGAAGATGTCGCTTTCAGAAATTACAATTGCTGCTGAAAAAGGCCACAATATTATAATAACCGGACAGGCTGGAATGGGAAAAACATTTTACCTGAATAAGATCAGCATTGGCCTGACACATATGAACAAAAACGTTTATACAGTGGGTACAACAGATGTGGCAAGCACAAATTTGCCTCGCGGTTCAATGACTGTTCACAGATTTTTTGTTTTGGCAGACGTCAGATTTTCTGACGCATTTTTAATACAGAAAATCAAGTTTGATGACAATTATCATGATGTAAAAGAGAGGATGTTGTCCACAGATGTGATTATTATCGACGAAGTATCTATGCTTTCCCTGAAAGTATTTCGACAAATAGACACAATTTGTAAGGAGACAAGAGGAAATCACCGAAATGCTTTTTGAGGTATTCAGATGATTTTATGTGGAGATTTCTTCCAGCTGCGACTGGTACCCAATGTGAATTTTAATGACCCAGGAGACTTCATCATATCTGCAGAAGAACTTAGATTTCATGTGTTTAAGCTGGCCACTGTGCTTCGACAATCTGAAGGAAAGTGAACAATTCAATTTGAAACATCCTGCAAAGGGTTTATTGAATATTATCTAAACCCCGAAGGAGTGGATTTTCTCAAAGAACCTCAGTCTCGACATTTTATGAGTAGAAAGAACAAAACACCTAAATTTCAGCTAATGGGGCCCCTCCCCCTGTATCTATCAAGAGGTCAGCAGAGAGCACAGGTACTTGACGTATTGTCAGATTTTAATCAATTTTAATTTTATTAAAATTGATAAACTGTGATAATACGTCGAGTGCCTGTGGCAGAGAGCAGACTGAAAATTTGATTCAGTTTGCAATTTTGGGCAATAAAATAATGTAAGATACGCTGTCACTGATAAACAGTCTAATGCGCCTACACAATGTGGGATGTAAATGTTTTGTATGTATGTGTGTGTGGTGGGGGCGCGGTGGCTCAGTAGGTAGAGGTGCAGACTGCAAACCGAGAGGTCTTCGTTTCAAATCCCACCTGCGGAAATCGCGTTGTGTCCTTGGGCAAGACACTTCACCCCCATTGGGGCACAGTGAGGGTCCTACTATTTAATGAACACAAACGAACATAAACGAACAGAAGAGAAAATAATAGGAAATACAAGTTAAAAATGATTGAGGGTGCATATGCAGGTATATATGGGTATATATTATTCGTTTGTAAAATTTCATTCACTTCTGATGAGTATTTTGATGATTAATAAGGTTTATAAAATGTACGACGGCGCAAAATTCTTGTGTTCGTTAAGTAGTAGCCTGCTTGAAGCTGTCGACAAGATGCGACAAAGATGTGAAATCAATTAGCTGTCTATCTGAGGAAGAATGTCGCTGAGGAAAACAGCGAAATTTGGGTTTAAGAGGATGGCAGGCGCCTATTTTAATCGTGTGTAAAATTGTATCCACGTCTGATGAGTATTTTAGTGATAAATAAAGATTATAGCCATTATTTGGATTGACAAACATGCATCAAACTCTCGCTTTGGATTCCGAGGACGCATCACGGCGAGTCGGGGACAAACCGTGATCTACCCTTAGAAAGCGAAGCAAGACTCAGATACATGTAGCATATTGTACACCCACATAATGATAATAATCTGAAGATCTTAAAATATCTTGGGGATAAGTCATTAAAGTCCAGTTTAAGCTTTCCTGAACACTTTCCCCGAACAAGCTCACCCTCCACCAATGCGGGCTCCCACTAACGAGAGAGGACAACCAGGCGCGTAGCCAGGAAAAAGTTTCCAGGGGGGGGCGTAACAGGGAGGGGGTGGTATAGCCATCAGATGCGCGAAAGGTGGGGGCGCTGGGGGGGGGATCCTTCTCCAGGAATTTTTTTAGGGGGGGGGGGGGAGTTCTCCCCCAGGAAAATTTAAAATTTTAAAATCTAAGTCTACTGGCGGAAAACATTTGGAAGGGGACACAGCTAGATTTTGGGGAGGGGGTAAGTGCCCCCCGACATTGGGGACAACCCTACCCATACTTTCCTAGAAACACGCCCCAAGAAAAAAATCCCCCCCCCCCCCCCCCCCCACACACACTGACTCTCTCCAACGAGGGGGACACCCCGGGCTCTTTCCAGGAAGCGGGTTCCATGATACAGTAACCACTTCGCGGTGATGTCTTCTACATACACCCCATCCCGTTTTTTTTTTTTTATTTAAATTAAAAAAAAAATTAGCAATAAATTTTAAACTTCCCTCATCCTTTGCCCGGGCTTGGCACCGGTGGATTTAACAAAAGTCAAATCAGGCGGATTTTGAGTTTTTATGTTTTCCAAACAATTATTATATTTACTTCTTTGGTAGATATATTTCTTTTCAATTCACTGCCTTACCATAATTATATTTGATGTTAAAGAATGAGTTTTCCAAAATAAATTTAGGAATTCTGTCTATAATATGCGACACAGGTGTGAAATTAATCAGTTGTCAATCCGAGTTGGATTATCGCTAAAATAAAAAGGGGGTGGGGGGGGGGGGGGGGGAGATATAAGTTTAAAATGTTGGAGAGCGTAAATTTTAACCGTGTTATTTTTCTTATCTTTCTGGATTTCTGTTTTATCGTTGACAGTCAAGTCTTCTGATCTTTAACGAGGTTAAGTTGTTTTTGTAATAAGTGCAACTTGATTGTTTTTATAACAATAACTTTGGTCTTGAGAACAAAAACATATCGGCTTGGTTGTTCTGGCAATAATAAATTTCAAGCTAATGTGGGTACTCAAAAGTATATAACATAGTCTGATTTCCCCCAGGAAACTTTTTCCTGGCTACGCGCCTGGTTGTCCTCTTCGTTAGTGGGAGCCCGCGTTGGTGGAGGGTGAGCTTGTTCGGGGAAAGTGTTCAGGAAAGCTTAAACTGGGCTTTAATGACTTATCCCCAAGATATTGTAAGATCTTTAGATTATTATCATTATGTGGGTGTACAATATGCTACATGTATCCGAGTCTTGCTCCGCTTTCTAAGGGTAGATCACAGTTTGTCCCCGACTCGCTGTGATGCGTCCTCGGAATCCAAAGCGAGAGTTTGATGCATGTTTGTCAATCCAAATAATGGCTATAATCTTTATTTATCACTAAAATACTCATCAGACGTGGATACAATTTTACACACGATTAAAATAGGCGCTTGCCATCCTCTTAAACCTAAATTTCGCTGTTTTCCTCAGCGACATTATTCCTCAGATAGACAGCTAATTGATTTCACACCTTTGTCGCATCTTGTCGACAGCTTCAAGCAGGCTACTACTCAACGAACACAAGAATTTCGCGCCGTCGTACATTTTATAAACCTTATTAATCATCAAAATACTCATCAGAAGTGAATAAAATTTTACAAACGAATAATATATACCCACATATACCTGCATATGCACCCTCAACCATTTTTAACTTGTATTTCCTATTATTTTCTCTTCTGTTCGTTTATGTTCGTTTATGTTCGTTTGTGTTCGTTAAATAGTAGGACCGCACAGTGACGCTGTGTAGTAAGGCCTACTGCACGTCGATGGTGCACCTGTTTTCAACCTGCTTGGTTCATTCCCACTAGACCAATTCCCAAAAGACTAATTCCTCTTAGACCAACTCATGCGTTCTACTTTTAAAATAACTCTATATCAATAATTTGATATATTTATAAATATTTATAAATGTATTCATTGTTATCGATATTCAAGCCGGAAAATAAGCAGTCTGTCAGTTGTAGAATGGGGTCCCCAGAGGGGGAATGTGCTGATGCTATTCCATACAGTGGGTCAGTTTATCCTCTGGGTACCTCTTTCTGTTTATGTTTGAGACCTTAATTCAGATTGAGGTTCACAGAGGGTAAATTTAGTGATGCTACCCTGCTGTGCAGGGTAGCATCACCAAATTCACCGCTGGGAACCTCATTTTTCAGATGATAGTCTGCTTATTTTCTGGCTTGTTGATACATGTATTTTATAAACTGAAATGTTATAAACCAATATTTTTTGTTATGCATATAAATATTTTTTTATCAAAGTGCTTATCAGTAAATAAATGTTTTCTTAAATATCCTTAGTCAACCCTTAATCAATAACAGTATGTAGTTGGTCTGAGGGGAAATGGTCTAGTGGGAAGACAACCCCTTCTTGTGTGGAGTTAGTATGTTGGGGAACTGACAGTTGCTCGTGGTTCTCTCCGGGTACTCCGGCTTCCTCCACCCGTAAAACTGTCGAGGTCATGATTAGCCATTGTGCAGAAATATGTGACCTTAAACACCAATAAATAAATGTATGTATGTGTGGTGGAAATTGGGGGGAGGTGTAGTATTTCCACCCACTAACTAATTATTGCTCTTCAAAAAAGACCAAGCAACTTTTAAGCTTATTAACCACGAGAAAATTTCCATTACATTTTTCCCTTGTTCATAATTAAAATCCTTGACAGCCTTTCCTGGGAAGCTCTTGAAGAGAGCTTCCAAAGAAATGATGTCACGGTTCAAATAATATTTGTAATAAGGAAAAAATAAGATTAAAATTTTTAATGTGGTTATCTATCCAGCATCTTACTTCCAGTGTTTCTGTTTCAAAATGTTCAGTTTGCATGCTGCATAACAAAAGAAAAATCAAAAGTTTCATACTCATCCTATAGTTTGTATACGGGAGGGGGATATACCAGCGGAGAGTTTTGCTGTGTGGGGATTGAATCTTTTTAATCTGTAGTCCTAACCTATCCATACCTAAAATCCTTTCTTGGAAAGCTTTACACAAATATTACAAGTTGTTCATATTAATTTGAATGAAAACACTGTTTAAAGTGTTCAGTTCATTTTTCCCGCTGCTTTAATTTGTGATTATATGATTCCATGGACATTTTTTCCAATACTTGTATGTTCATGAACATTTTCTGGCTGCCACTTAAAATAATTATAAGCTATTGCGAATGATCTCTCTTTCTCTTAAATACCAGATTATGACACGAAATCTTGGTAAGTAATAAGTAAGAGCTTTCTGAGACTTAACTGTCAGGGAATGGTGGTATTAATGAAGAGGAACCATATCAGAAAGATATTTCATACAAGGAATTCCACATGTTTGCATTTGCAACTAGTTTTGTAAGTTGCTGTACATGTAGAGTGGAGTCCTTTTAGTCTGGTGTGGAATGAAATGTCTTTGATGTGGATTAATTGTCATTGGTGTGAATAGATTACATAAGCATTATAATTACTGGTGTCGGCCTATATTTCAAAGATTTCTTCAAAAGTTTCAACAGTTTTGACCAAAATGTGTTTGTTTCTTGGGCCCCTCCCAATCAATGGTGCTTGTAGAATACAGTCAGAAAAACATGAAATAATAAAATTGACTTAAAAATGCAACATGTGCTATTCATCATTCAAACTTTAATATATTTTCAGTTTTTGTTTCAGAAAACAGTTCTTATTGTCCCTCTTTAGAAGGAGCTCATCAAGTTCTTTCCAATATTGGTCATAAGCCCTGATTTGAAAGCAAATAATGGAATTCTTCATTTATTCGGGAAAAGTGTGGAAAGAGTTATCCCTCTCTCTCTTGAAAAGGGTAATGGCAGCACTCTATAAACTTTACATTTCTGTCAAAAGTCCACTTGAAAAAGGGGAGGGGGTGGGGGGCAATGGAAAAAATGTCTCACAGCACCAAAACTTCTATAAACCAAAAAATCCCCATGACAAATTGACAAAAGATCAATTTATTTGTTTCTGTTAGAAGTAAATTGTAGGCTGAAAATATCTCTTGGGTTTTTCTCTCTTTAGTGATAATAATTAATTCCAACCTTCACATCATTTTTGGGATAACTCTCGGAAAGAGCTTCCCAATAAATGTTGTGAAATGTAAAAATTATCTCATGCTGCAACCAGCTGTTTCCAATTTCCCTTTTATAATTTATGAAAAAAGTATGTCAGGGTTTTTTGCCTTGAGTTTTTTGTCCACATTGTTGTTGCTTTGGAGACTTTTGGCATGCAAACCTCATTCCTTAAACACTGCAATAGGTATCTGAAAAAATGGCCCATAAAACTGCCCACCCCTTTCAAAGATGTCAATCACACTACCAGCAAAAGAAGCCTTAGTTTAGCATGAAATTGCTCATAAATAAATGTTTTGTTGCAATTTATTAGAAAATGACTGTTGGTGCTCTCCAATAAATTGTAACAAAATATTTTCATGTTAATAAATTTTTCTTCTGCTGAGACAGAAACAAATTAGTGCAAACATTATAAAGCCACAAAAGAGGCCTTCAGTACTTTTCAGTAGAGCCCTGATAGTGGCTTCTTGCACTCAATCAGTCAACTGGCTGAGTGCTGGAAGCCACTTGCTCATGGCCTTACTGAAAAGTGCTGAAAGTCACTATAGTGGCTTTGCAATCCCTGTAAGGTGTTGCTATTTTTTGGAAATAATAGAAAGTGTATTCGAATGAAATATTCTATTTTCCATTATTGGACAGTGCCAATGGACACTCTCCAATAAATGAAAAGAAACTATTTGAAATAATAAATATTTACAGAAAAAACCACATACAGTACATGGAGAGTGCATTGTAACTAAATCACCTGCAGAGTGGAGTTGTCACTCAAGCTACAACTTTCAAATTTTGTACATATTGACAAAAAACACAAGCAATGTTTTAGCCAATAGACCTCCGGGTTTAACCCGGAGGTCCATTGGCTGAAACTTTGCTTGTGCTGGCTATGCTTTGCAACAAATTTGCAATTATTGCTTGGGTGTAATCTCCACTCTGCGGGTGATTTAGTGATAATACACTCTCCACGTACTGTAATTGTTCGAGTGAACTTTTTCAGAGAAAAAAAATGTCATGTCCCAAAACCTCATTTGAAATTGAAAAACACAGCACTGGACCAATTAAATAATTTTATCATGTGCAGGGGATAAAAAATTAAATTTAATCAAGTTTCATTATATCAGTCTTGACAAAATTTATCGTAAGTTTTTCTCTTGGTTTTTACTTTATTTTCAGAGGCATTTATAAAAACAATACATGAACTTAGGGTCAGATTTGTAAAGAGACTGAAGATTTACTTGTGAAGTTGAAGAGGCCACTGTCACCTGAATAACCCCCCCCCCCCCCCCCATCATTGCTTGTGATTTCAGCATCACCATGAATATCCTGGCACTTTGGAAAGGTGGCCCATCATAGAATAAGCCTTGGTACCCTAATTTCCTCTCTCTGGGCCCACTTTCATGAGGATCTTAGGGCCTCCCTAGGGAAATTTATTTTCCAATATGTCAAAGAATGCCGTTTGCTTAATTCTTGGGCAAGGGTAAAGTGTCCACCATCAATTGCTGTTTGGCACAGATAACCACAGGCCATAATTATGTCCCGAGATAACATACCTTTGGAAAAAGATGCCCCCCCCCCCCCCGCCAACTAGATCCACCACTCTAACATGCACATACAGTATCAGCTGAAATAAGTTGTAGGATAACTACAAGTAACTTTTGATCCCATTCTCCTGTGTTGATAATTCCAGTCCTTGATCTCATTGCAAGAGAATTATGTCAAATAATACAATAATCAACAAAGGAAAAATGTTACTAAAATTCTGTTGTGATTATCCGGCATTATGATCTGCCCACTTTGTTCTGGTTTCTGATAATCTCTTTCCACAAGTTTTTTTAGAAATATCAGTGCCTGTGTTTGGGGTGGGAAGGGTGAAGGAGAACACTCCTTGCCCCCCCCCCCCCCCCCCCTCCCTCCATATTTTCACTTCCCATGTAAACTACATTTATTTATGGTGATGGTAACTATGTCAATAGAAACTAAGTGAATTTCTGATTCTGTCTATCGGATTCGATTGAGGATTTTTTGTAGTTTGCATGTGGATGACACACGACCATGCCCTCCCCTACCCTCCCATCCCCACAACACCCAAATTAAAATATCAAAAGCATGACTGGTAATGTTAATTTTAAATAACTGCGTATGTTATGTTACCATGACATCATCATTATGGGTTTTGACATTGTTTTTCGATCGAATAAAATATTTTGATTGAAGTTATGTTGTTGTGTCGTCTTGTGTTGTATTGAGTGAAACAAAAACAGACTTTTGAATTTCCCGCAGTTGTGGCTGTAAGTAAACTAAGTAGACGACCAATGAACATGCGGCGTTGCATTCATTGCTTCAATTTGCTTGTGTACCGCAATTGAACGGTCGTGGATAGACGTCTCCGTTGTTTCAGTCGATAAAAAGTGAAATAAATGCGAATAAAAGTTCAATTTCGTCAATCTTGGGCTCGAAATCTGAGTTGCTCCGCGAATTACACGACATTTTGTTGTTTATTTGAGCGAGATCGACGAGGTATTCGCTATTTGAGAGATTGTTGAAAATTTTGATCTGGGAAGTGTCATACCTTTACTTTTTTTAGTATTGATAATATTATATATATTTTATTAAAATTGATAAAATCCAATAATACATCGGGTGCCTGTGGTCGATCCGACCCCAAAGATGATCGGGTCTCGGCCGTTTCCACACCCAAGACGAACCTTCCCAAGACGATCCGGCCCCATGTACAAAAAAATTAGTTGTGCCAAGGCCCATGTAGGCTAGCTCAACTTTTGAGCTTTGTTTGCAGTCGATATTTAAAATCTGATATTTATTGCTGCAAACAAAGCTCAACGAACGAAGCAATTTTTCCAATCAGTTGCACGAATCCGGAAACATGACCACATAATCATTCTTTGTGAAAAATATACGTAGTATTTGACAAATATACATGTTAAACCTGAAGAATAGCAGACCCAACAAATTATGCCAAAATTACCAACTTTTCCCAACTTTTCATGGTTTCCCTACAATGGCTACAGTCTTTAGTGTTTTTTGTTCACATGTGTACCAAAAACCCTGAGTTTTTAATACAGTTTTTACGGCGGTATCAGATCATCTTTCCAAAATTGACCGCCGCCAATTCAATCTATGTATTTTCCTATTAAATATATACGTGGGTGTGAAGACAATTGTCTCCTTGAAAAATGCAAACAAGTTTTAAACCGATATTGTACATGAAAGTGACAAAATAATGCACACCTTTAGGTGACCTGATTGCGGCGGTACTGGATCAGTTTTGGCGATATCGGATCACGCATCCCATGAAATGAAATGAAATGAAATTTATTTTGCAGTATACGTTTACATGAAGTATAATAAACAACTTGCAGAAATGTACAGAAATAAATGTAAAACTGCATGGAAACAGCATAGCCCTAGGGGCTGTCTTCCTGCCATTCCCATATTAAAAGATAATTAGTCCTGACATCAAAATTGTAAACAATTTGCATCCTTACGGGATTCATTAGGGGAACTTGTAATACACAATTATCTAACCCCCAACCATCGCAAACAGAACACTGTTTTCACAAGAAACACTTTTCTTATCAGTCCTTTGACTTTCAATTCTAGCCCCAGGGACAATGACATGGCACTCAGTGGAATGACTAAATGAGCTTATTCCAGTGATAAACCATGGGCCCTGTTCCGGAGGCAAGAACAGAAGCGAATAATACCCACACAGTGCGATCTTTGCGAACAGTGCAGGCCAGACACGACTATTGCGCTAGGTAAGGGGCCAAAGTATTGCAGAAATTGCATTACAGAAATTGCTCAACAATTTAATGGTCTAATCATCAAAGCCTAGATTCTGGAGTGTTGAAATCTGATGTGGAGATCCAGGCAAAATGGAAGTACAGTCGGGGCAAGGAGGGTTATTACAAGAAACATCTGAATGGTATGAATTTAGAGCCTTGTCTATTATCGCCTTCTTAAATTGGCATCTATTGAGACGCTGGACTGATGGTTCAGTGTCCTTCCAAATCCGTGGGAAAGAATGGAACGGGAGTTCGGCCGAGAAGCAAGTTTTGGGTTTTCGTGTGCGTATATTGCCAGACTGTCTAGTAGTATTCATGCCAGATGGGTTTGTATAAATTTCAAATGTGTTATCGAAGGACTCGGGTAGTTTATTATTAAACCAATCATGCATGAACAGGAGACTGTGTAGTGTATAAAGGTCTCTGAATTTTAGTATACCACAGCTTAAGATCGTTTCGTTATCGCTCGAATAGCTTTTTTTGCAGACCAAGGATCCTATTTGTGGCTGCAGCGTGTCCCCAAACTTGTATCCCATAAATTAAATGACTTTGGATCAGAGAGAAGTACAATAATCGTAGAGCTACTCGGGGAAGGAATTTTTTAGCCCGATTTATGGCAAAAGTAGCCCTGGCTATTTTCAAGCATACGGTGGAGATGTGTTGCTTGAATTTGAGATTTTCATCCATATGAATACCAAGAAACTTAAATGTCGTTTCTTTTTGATGGTTACCCACTAGTGTAATATTCGTATTATTCAATGATATGCTCTTGCCTATTGCACTATACGGATCATTTTGGGGGTGGAATAACATTAATTTGGTTTTAGAAGCGTTTAGGGCCAATTTATTCGCAGAGCACCACTCACTTGTGCTATTTAACTCAGAGTTTGTGTTATCTATAAGAGTATCGACGCTATTGCCAGCTGTATGCGCTGTTGTGTCATCTGCGAACGACAAGACTTTTAACAAAGTCGATTTGCTGATGTCGTTAATATATAGTACAAATAAAATGGGTCCGAGGATAGAACCCTGGGGTACACCTGTGGTGATCTTTCTACTGCCAGATACCTCATTATGGAAAGAAACAGACTCGCTTCTTTCTGTTAGATAATCCTTAATAATCCCATTGTACACTTGCGCTTGAGATATTGTTCCCAGATGGGGGACATGCCTTGTCTACAATCTGGGGGGTAACAATGAAAGTATTCCGATTGGAATCATTCAAAGGAACTACGTATTTCTTTCTTTCTTGGGTAACTCTAAATCTCAGCCAAAAACATGTAATAAAAATAAAAGTGATATAAATTTTAATGGCCACAACAAAAAATTACAATAAATCACATAAAAATCATTTTCAAAATATCCCAGGACTGTTAAGTGAACTGACTTATATCTTTGTTGTATAATATAAGAAGCATTTTTGTTTTCACCCCCCCCCCCCCCCCCCACCCCTACAAACGCCAAATTAGTTTACAGATACATGTAGCTGTCGATTTACTTGCTCACTGTGGTCTGTGTAGAAATTCTCGTGGTATAACCCTTTATATAACGTTAGTAGCAGACGACTGTTACGGTATGGAAATATTATTGATATTGGTAACAGAAAGAAATCTGAGAATCAGCAACAATAACTATGAATTCAATTATTCTGAAATTTAATTAAAAAAAATTAATATAAAAAAAATGATACTAAGATCTTTTACACTAATTGGTTTACAGAAAATAAAAACAGTGGTACTTATCAATTATTGGATTAGTCCAAAGTACAGTTTGACAGAATCCAGTAATCCAGTTGTGAAGAATCTTGTGAAGAAAGTTACCAGCTGGTACATGTAGTATTAAATCCAAGAATGTCTCTTCAGAAACAGTATCCCGTAGATTTGTAATAAAATTTTCACTTAGAAATTTCAGCAGTCTCCAAAAATATATAATAAAATGCTCCGCAAAATTCAAATGGAGTAAAAATCCAAGAAGTATTGGCGCCACAGGTAATTTCCAAATAATCCACTAGAATCCTGGCTTTTCACAAAATGATATTATTCTGTTTCACAGAAAGCATAAATTCTCTTTTCCAAGACGAATAGATTCTCTTCAAAACTCTCTTTTGGAATCAATCTTCCAAAATCACAAAGAAGCACTGCCTCTATAATAAATGCACTGTTCTGAAACAATAATAATCTCCAATGGAAACAGCTGAAGTGAGTCTTTCTGAAATGGCTTTCTAAAAAAATGATTTTTTTTCTGTTGACAAACCTTTATATAGTAACCAGATAGAATGTTCCAGAAGATGAAAATTCTTCAATGTTCTAACAATTTCTAGGGGATTCTGTTAAAGTTCAAGTAAACAAGGTCATTGACCTACTTAAACAATTAAACAATCAACAGCTATATGTACAGTATGTTAGTGTAACAAAGATGTAAACAAAGGTCACTCAGTGCAAATGAGCCAGACCAGTCAGAGAATGCAGAACAAAAATATCCATCTCAATATAACCACTCACCAAGGATATATCAATCTCAATATAATATGGGGGCTATAACAACGACACTCGTAAAAAAATTATCGTATAACTAAAAATGTTCATTTTTTGCTTCCAAAACATAGGTTATGGCCCCTCATTGGAACGTGCGCGACGCCCTCCTTCCAATGAGGGGATCAGAACCTATGTTTTGGAAGCAAAAAAATGAAAATATAAAAAAAGATTGAATAGTGATTTTCGTGTATAGCGCTGGCCGATTTTGGACGTTACGTTGGGTAAATGATATTTATTTGTGTATTGGTTTTTGGGTTTAGCGACTTTTTTTGACAGCCAGGGTCATATCGTGTCGGAGACAGTTTTATATGTGGAGAAAGTCAAGAGTCCTCGATGAGAACTACCAAGCAGAGACGAGTAATTGTCAACTTCTCAATATTCTTACTCCAGTCCACCCATCACCCATTCTCATATCAGTTGGTGTTTGAGGGTTCATTGGTGAATTGTAACCATGAAAGCCTACATGTACAGTGTATGTATGGAATTTAGAGTACCAGGAGAAAATAAATCAACAAAGATGAACAGCTGGCAGCTCAACAACATGCTAGTAGAATAGGTCGTATGAATCAGGCTCTATTTGGGAGATTTTTCAGGGAGCAATTCGGGGGTTCAGTGTTAAATTCCCATAGAAGCAAGGGATCTACTTTTGGGGCGCAATTTGGGGGAGCCACCTTTCGTGTGAAAACCATGATGTTAGGTTTTCTGCCTGCCTGTCCGCCCGCCTACCTACCAGCCTGCTCCCCCTCGACGGGTCCTGCCTGCTTGCCTGGCCTCTGGCCAGGCTTAACCTTCTGTCTGCCCCGGAGGTTCTGCCTGCAGGGCCCACCTGCTGCCTGGCCTGGCCTGGGCCTGGCATGGCCTGGCCTGGCCTGGCCTGGCCTGCCCTGCCCTGCCCTGCCTGCCTGCCTGCCCTGCCTGCCTGCCTGCCTGCCTAACCTGAAATGAGTCGAAGAGTCGTTCAGGCAGGCAGGCAGGCAGGTAGGACCTGAGGGGCAGGCAGGCAGTGCATGCAGGGCCTGCAGAGGCAGTCATTCGAGTCATATGTAGAGTCACTCGATTGAACTAGTGACTCCTCGAATGACTCGAATTTGGAGTCGTTCGAGTCGTACGTCATATCCAAGTGCAACATTTTCAAGTGGGGAACTTTGGTTTCATGGATTTACTTCAGTGATACCCTATAAATGTTATGTATATATAACATAGAAGAGTTTGTGTGTATGTGTGTGTGTGTGTGGGGGGGGGGGGTGTAGAAAGTAGTTACAGCTCCCACCAACTACCCTCAACCCTACATGGGCGGAGATATTTTCCAAAAACGTGTCTGTGGGGGTGGGGGACGAAATTTAAACTTAAGGTGTGGCGTGGCCTGTTCTATTCGATGGTCTACGCATATCAATGTCCGAGTGCTATACTTTTCTGTGTCCCAAGGCTTGACAATTAGAACACAACAGCACTCGGGCAGCGACTTGATATGGGGCACAGACCCGCCCATAGTGGCTTTTACACCATGCACGTCTGCGTCCAATTAGAGAATCCGGTGCCAAGGCGTAATCTCCCTTGAAAAAAATGCATGGTCATAGGAACTGTCAACAGGGTGTGGGTGGGGATCTCAAGTCCCCTCCCCCCATTTTTGATTGCAAATGTTCCCCGAGATATGCCATTCCACAGGATCCCTAAAAGTACTTCAAAATCGCAGAAAAGACATATCCACAAATCACTCACCAACAATAGCCCTGATGATCAACTCCTCCCTCCCCTATACAAAAGACCCGAGAATCTAGGAAAATGCTTCTTCTGTACAACAAACTTCTGAATTTTGTTTAAAACACCCCCCCCCCCCCACCCCAGTTTTTCATCCCTGCTTCCCACGGCCCCTGTAATGCCTTTAATAATCAACGCATACACACTGGAGTTAAGAAACTACACCTATCCGTTATATTAAGGTAACACTGGCAAATTAACAATTGTCTCTATATGGACTCTCAATGTGTTTAGTTGACGTTGTTGTATCGGGATATCCACACCATCTTGTGTGACTAAAGTGTTATGAACACCAAAAGATGCAGTCGACGAAGAGAATCTACGGCAGAGCCTACGCGTGCTGTGGGATTGATACGACTTGCTTTTTTCGTGACATGTGGGTAGTATTTAAATCCCATTTGCATCGGTTTAGAAACTCAAGAACAGTGTATTTGCTATTATGCAATATGCATAATAATACGATTTTTTCTAGAGAGTGCGTGTGTGTGGGGGGGGGGGGGGGGGGGGGGGGGTACAAAAATTTCTCATAATTTATGTTTTCACATTTTCACTGAAAAGGCTAGTTAGGCTAGGAATGTTTTACAAGAGTTATCGGTTTTACAACTTTTATTTAGTTTCTTCTTTGCCCACCCCTCGGCACAGATAAGTTCATAACTGTGGTGAACTACGGCAGGGGGGGGTGGGGCAGTTTCGTGGTCAGTCCCTGCTGTTCTCAAATACTTCTGGGGGAATCTTTAGCCCCCCCCCCCCCCCCCCCCCCCCCCCCCCCCCCCCCCCACCACCACACCACACCACCACCCCCACCCCACCCCCATTAGCGCCATTTCTGCAATCCATCAGTTTCCCGAATTTCGTTCATTTTTTGTTCGAAATGTCCCGAGATTTGACAGTTTTCAACCTCCCCAACCCCTTCCCGGTCCGCACAGCTGTAGTGCTATTTTAAGGGCAGTACCGATGGGGGTTAACATCCTGCTAATGGATATAAT